>JAVLUX010000023.1:11177500-11557500 GCA_032164185.1 Moxostoma hubbsi
ATATATATATATATATATATATTTTACTGCATCTTATAAAATGAACTGGGAATTTATCCAACACAAACACACACTGTTCTGCAACCAGCTGGTTTATCTCCAAAATCTCAGCCAACAGATTGGGCTTAAAAGTGCACAAAGTGTCATATATAAATAATAATAGAATAAGGAAATTAAAAAGTTAAAAACCCGATCACTTTTTTTTTCATGCTTGTTTTCTTTCGAGCACACACAGAGATGCACACATAGGCTACATACAGTATCTGACAAAACTGCTTTGAACTTGAGATTAGCCTCCTGGATCTGACATCACTCATATTTGTTCTGTTTTTTGTTTTTTTTCTCATCCATGAAATGCTTAACCCCATAACTTCAAGCGTTCTCACCTCTTTTTTGGATGTAAATCAAACTAATTACTTGAGTACCTGAGCAAATAAATGGCTAACAATGATTCACTGTTCTTCAAATTGACTTTCACCCCCACATGTGCACACCTGCTTATGTTTGGCTGACAGATCCAATGGGAATTTCCTCCATTGAAAATTTTAATTTGTTAATTTTTAGATAAACAATCATATACATTTCACATAAACTTTATGTAATCATTACGTGAATATTCCATACGTAAAATGTATGTATTAGAATAGAGTAGAACAAAATAGACTTTGTTTGTGGAGATTGAAATACATATATTATACTATTTTCTCACGGAAGGTGGAGTTTTGGCTATTCAGAGTAAGACAGTCATACTTTGAGTCTTGAGACAAGGTAGGAAAACTTCTAGCTAGATATATAAAACAGAGAGAGTTTTTTCTACCATTCCCTCAGTAAAATCTGCTAGTGGTGAAATATTTACCTCAGCCATTGATATTAATAATGCTTTTAAAAAATTCTATCTTGATCTCTATAGTTCCATGTCTTCGTCTACTGATGAGGATATTAGAAACTTTGTGGAACCATTAGAACTTCCTAATCTGGAACCTAACTTGGAGGAGCTTGGTGAGGTAATTAAGGCCTTGCCTACAGGCAATGCTCCGGGGCCAGATGGCTTTGTCGCTGAGTTTTTTTTAGATCTAATGTTACAGAATTGGCTCCACTTTTGCTAGAAGTTTAGACAGAATCATTAAAAAATGGAAAGCTTCTGCCAACTATGACTCAAGCCTGGATCAGTCTGATCCAAGTGAGTGTAAGAATTATTGTCCAATTTCCGTGATCCAGATAGACATTAAAATATTGTCAAACATTTTGGCTAACCGATTAAGTAAAGTTATGACATATCTTATACATATAGATCAGGTGGGTTTTATTCGGGGCCATAACTCTTCTGATAACATTAGGTGTTTCATTAATGTCATGTGGTCAGTGGCGAACAATCAGACTCCGGCCCCTATTTCGCCAATGCAAAGCCTTTCTATCAAAATAATTAGGTTACACCCTGTTATCTCACATTTGCACTCGGTATGGACAAAAGTGTCCAGAGTGTTTAATTCGGACATTTATTTCAATGTTGCCTTGAGCATATGGCAGAACCCCAAATTATGTTTTAATTAGTCCCCTTTCTGCTGGACAGAGTGGATGTGAGGGAGGTTAATACATTTGGTGACCTATATGAGAGTGGAGTGTCGAGATCCTTTGAAAATATGGTACAACATTTTGGGATTCCCTGATCTCAGTTCTTTAGGTATTTACAGCTACTCCACCTGCTCTGTACTATTTTTCAGAGTAGCATACACTCCCCTAAAGTGGCAGATACTCTGGAAGAGGTGATTACTGCTTTTGGAAAAGGTCACGAGTCATCAGTGTATTACTGCCTGCTGGTTCAGAGTCTGAGGGATGGAGCCTTAACTTCTATCAAGAAATTATGGGTGAAAGATTTAAACTTGGTATTGGAGGAGGAAGTGTGGGCTAGGATTAAAAAATGTCAAGTCTACATCTAGAGATGCAAGGGTGCTCCTTATGCAATTTAAGATTTGTCATTGATTCTATTGGACCCCTTCTAGATTGTATAGGCTTGGTCATATAGACACATGTTCGGATGCAAGGATTTTAAGTTCATATAATTTGATTCCACATTTTCTGTCATGTTTATTTAATCTGTTACTGGAATCAATAAACATTGTTAATTAATAATAATAATAATAATAATAATAATAATAATAATGCTTCTTCCCCCAAGCAATCAGACTTTTGAACACTTGATCTCTCATGATCAATATACATCAGCATTGCACTTTATTAATCTTATTATCTCACACTGGACTGTCATAAATTATATTCTCTTCACAATACATCTACTGTGTATTTTTTTTATTATTTTTTTTTTTATTGTATGTGTATTCTATATTGTGTGTATTGTTTACTGTACATTGTATATTATTATTGTGTTGTGTAATTATGTGTACATTTGATATGTAAATTGTGATGTGTAAATATGTTGTTTATTGTAAATTGGTATAGGTCTTGTCACTGTCATGACTGATATGTTGCTCGGAACTGCACACAAGACTTTCACCCACTGTTGCACTTGTGTATATGGTCGTGTGATAATAAAGTGATTTGATTTGATTTTGATAAAGCCATTAATATTTTTTTAGCAATAAACTTCATACAAAGTGCAGTAGACAAAAAAAAAAAAAAAAAAAAAAAACTTTACAGTATTTAGTGACAAGCCCCGCAGTTTTTCAGTTGTTGGCAGTTAGGTTGTTCCAAGCATCTTGAAGAACTTGCCACAGTTCAGCTGCTTCTGTCTCTTCATGTAATCCCAGACTGACTCAATGATGTTGAGATCGGGGCTCTGTGGGTCCATACCATCTGTTGTAGGTCTCCTTGTTCTTCTTCTATTCTTTACTATTTGCAAAAGTAATGTTTGAAAATCTAAAATAAACTCAGCAAAAAAAGAAATGTCATCTCACTTTCAACTGCTTTTATTTTCAGCTAACTAAACATGTGTAAATATTTGTATGAACATAAAAAGATTCAACACTTAAGACCTAAACTGAACAAGTCTCACAGACATGTGACTAACAGAAATGGAATAATGTGTCCTTTTGTAAAATCAAAAGTAACAGTCAGTAATTGTAAACTGCATTAAGTACTGCGGTGCATCTCCTCCTGACATTATAGACAGTCCCTTATGGATATATTGTTCCATCATTGAGAGTTCAAGTGAATGCATGTGAATAAATTTTTTGCACAACAATGCTGTGTTCCTTAACACGTACACCTCTTTTATTAACTCTAGTAATAAAGGCAAGTTGGGATGCCTGTCCATATATTAAATGTTTAGTATTATTTGTTAATATGAACTGGGTGACTATGTTCATATGTTTGAGTTTTAGATATCACTGAAGAGTGAATAACTGTATTTAAAAAACAGAGAGCGAGAGAGAGAGAGAGAGAGAGAGAGAGTAAAAAGTCTCTTGTTTCAATTTAGACACATCTGGTCAATTTCCCATGAGGATCTTGCATAACCGCCTCTGGGCTGTTTATTCTCAAGACATACACATACACTTGCAAACTGTGAGTTATTGGTCTTTCCATTCATCACTTTTAAATTCAGAAGATCTGCTCTGGAGATTGTTTTGTGTCATCATGACATCTCATGACTGTGATTAACCTCTCTTTGAACTGAAAATGACACACACAAACTTTCTAATACAGTTGTTTCTGAGTAGTAGTGGGCTAATTCAAGTCTAATGCATTAAAAATAGTTTTTTCAGTCTGTGGTGTTGTGGTTGGTGCTGTGCTGGCAGATGAAGTGATTGCTGGTATTTTTGATAATTTGGTGGTTGTGTAGCCATGGTTGGTGTCAAGCTATATTGATCATGCACTTGTGATACATTCAAAGTAGGTTTTTACACCGTGGCAGCTGTTGTGGTTGGTGTTGCGAGCAGTCCGTGACACATTTCAAATCCTGGGTGTGTGTTTTTTAGTGGCCTTTTAACCCTTTTTTCCCCAGTGTTTTACTCACCCCTTTTGTTCAACTCATATAGATCTCACCATAAAAATGTCAGACACTGGTGTACAAACATACAATTGTAAGTTAATGTAAACATCTTTGATGCTTCATGTAACACTGTTGTGGTACTGCTTTAGTAGTATCATAACCATGCTGCATTGTTATATTGAATATTATGTGTGCATACTGCATACTGTACAGCCAGATTCTGCAGTGTCTCTCTTTACAACCCGCTCTCACCTCCGCCTACACATACTCCATACAGCCTGTGATTCACTGTATTCATCTGAGAGACAGAACGAAGGAGAGAAAAAAATAGAGAAGGGACAAAAGAGAGAGGAAATAGTTGCATGTATATCAATTAATTGTTTTTGAGAGCAATTGTTGTGGTTTTAATCAATATTGTTGTATGTGCAATAGTGTATAGAGTATTAAAATACTACGTTCTCTCTCTTTTATCTCTCCTAGTCAAGTCAAGTAATTCATTTTGGTCTGACTGCATAGTAATTTCACATGTATAAAAAAGCAGCTCTGAGAACAGCTCCCCCTGTTGACCAAATAGCTTTTTATCAGAACATAAAACTGTTCTTTGATCAGTATGGCCAATGCTGAACTCTGGTGGATATTTTTTGAACTACAGGACATTAATCTTTAGAACGCTGATAATTTAGAACCAGTAAACCAACATGTGGCCTGTGGACGCATTGCGAAGGAGGGCTGGTCTCGTCGCACTTCCGCTGCATGCAGCTAGAGGATGACTTGCGTGGGAGGGCTGCTCCAACACAGCACTGTGTGCAGTTTAATCGGGTAGCAGCATTTCGTCGTTCTTTTTTGAGTATTTGGGGTTTTCCATGCACAGCAGTAAATGGCAGCGCTTAATAAATAAGAGTGGTGCGACTTACCGGCCCAATGCTCGAACGTCCCACCTGGAAAAGTCCCAGTGCATCAGATGGCCAGTCCATCACTTCTGTAGCTACAAGATGTAAACATTATACTGTAGGCCTACGTGTTAACATGGTTCTTGTGTCAAAAAATCTCGGATTATATCTGGTATTAACTAGCATTAAGGTGTTTACCTGCATTACATCAAATCCAGACAAGTCAAGTCATATTTATTTATGTACAACAGTTAGTTCCAGTCCTCGAATCTGACTAGACAAGAGACGTTCCATGAGCACTGATGGTCTCACACCATCAACACTCGGACACTTCACTGTGTGTATCACTCCGCTTGTGTTTGCGCCATAAATTAAACAACTAAAATTTAAGAGCAGTGCAGATGTGTTAAGAGATATGCCTCTTTACATTTAATGTTGTCACATTACATATTTTAGCGCGCAGGTGGATGCAAAAGACCATTTTTGCATGTAATATGAGCTATTTGGTGACGTGAAGTGAGTCAGCATCACTCAGTGTTTATATTCAACATAGATCCCTCGTATTACTACTACACTACAGGGCTGGACTGGGAAGAGAAATCGGCCCAGGATTTTACATAGCAACTGGCCTAAAATTTGAGCTGTCCTTTTCTGTATATTGCGGCGCCGTTTTATGGTCAGTTCTGCATAACACGGCTATTTTAGGCCCATTCAGACCGTTTTGCGGCTGATCCACCGGCCCGCTCGGTTCCCCTGAACGGCCCTAAAGTGCGTCGGCCCACCGGGAAAATGCACGGTGTGCCAGATTACCAGTCCAGCCCTGTACACTACCAAAGCTAGGAAATAGCTTTAAACGGCTTTAAACAAACAACTTCAGCATTAGGGCTCATCACAGCTGAGAGCCACAACGGACTAATTAATTACACAAACTCAAGGTGCAGAGAGACAAAATGGCAGAGGAGATTGCAGTTTCTCTTGCGCACTGGCTACAGTGAAATAGGGAGTAATTCACCCTCTTAGACGGCTGTTTTTCCACTGAGAAAATAGGACATTAAAAAAAAAATAAAAAGCTGACATAAAAGCTGACTAACAGACTACCGCATCATCATCATCTCTCTCTCTCTCACACACACACACACACACCCTTGTTTCTCCAATAACTTGTTAGAAACAGCCCAAGCTGTGATTTTAGTACTAAAGTGAAAATAATTTTGCGTTCAAGGTTTGAACGCATCATTTGGTTTAAAATAGCTACGGCAGATTATGATCTGGCACGTAAGAAAGTAGTTCCATGCACAAATGTGTTTTTTGTGACCATATTCACTTTTTTTTCCAATTTTTAAAAAAATGTATTTGTTCATTGAACTGTTGTATATAAGCAATATCAGACTCGCAATCATGTTATATGTCCCTAAATCAGCACTGCTGTGATTACCTATGGCAATCGGCCTGCGGCCAAATCACAGCAGTGCTGATGTAGGGCCATATCGCATTCTTGCTCGTGTGATATTGCTTAAGTATAGCACTTTTCACAAACGATTGTTCCTGTGCAACAGCTGTACAGGAAATAATGCTATAAATGGTAAATTGGTAAATGGTCTGCACTTATATAGTGCTTTTTTAACCTTAACGATATTCAAAGAGCTTTACACTGTGACACATTCACCCATTCACACACACATTCATACATCAATGGCGGCAGAGCTGCCATGCAAGGTGCTAGCCTGCCATTGGGAGCAACTTGGGGTTCAGTGTCTTGCACAAGGACACTTCGGCATGTGGAGTTGTGTAGGCCAGGAATTGAACCATCAACCCTGCGATTAGTGGCCGACCCGCATAAGTAAATGTTAGGGGCTGATGTTTAAATAAAATTATTTTGTATGTACTGTAAGATTAGAGACAAAGTCTTTGAAGTTCATCTTGTATTAACTGTGGAAGTGCATGTAGATACATTGAGTGTAGTCCACCCTTTGACTAAGACAATACAGTAAATTAAGTAAATGTTAGGGGCCAATTTGTTAATATGATATGATTTATTGGTTCGTCAGCACTCTAGCTGCTGCATTTTTAATCAATTGAAGTTTATTTATCCTCACAGCAATGCATTATAAAAATCTAGTCTTGAGGTCATGAATGCATGAAGTTTTTTTTTGCATCAGAAACAGTCAGAATGTGTTGTAACACAGCAATATTTCTGTTTTATTTTTTTGTAATAACATTGCCCTAATGAGTTTTAATTTATGGATCAATTCTATACATAAGTTTAGTGCAATTTTATCACACTAAAATAAAATATGTGTAATGTTTACATCTTGGTTGTACTTTTAAAACGGAGTGTATTTTAATGTTTATGGATGGACGAGTCCAATTGTTATTATTTTTAATTTTTTTTTGTGGTAATCAATGGCTCAAATGCTATTGAATGAATATACTTGTGAATAGATATAGTTCACCCAAAAATTAAAATCAATTACTCATCCTTATGCCATCCCAGATGTGTATGACTTTGTTTATGTTTTGCAAAACATAAACCAAGATTTTTAAAAGAATATTTCAGCTCCGTTGGTTCTCACAATGCAAGTGAACGGTGACCAGAACTTTGAAGGCCCAAAATGCAGCATAAAAGTAATCCATTCAACTCCAGTGGTTAAACTAAAAAAGTGATGTGATAGGTGTGGGTGAGAACCAGATTAATATTTAACCCTTTTTTAACTGTAAATCTACACTTTCACTTCCACACTCTGGTGTGGAAGTAACATGGGTGAAAATTACAGCAAAAGGTGAAGATTACAGTAAATTACAGTAATTATAATGTAATTACAAGTTATACATTTTTTCTTAATTCTATTATTATTGAATTCTTTAATTAAAATATTTATTAACCACTGGAGTCATGTGGATTACTTTTATGCATCCTTTATGTCATTTTTGGAACTTCAGAGTTCTGGACACCATTCACTTGAATTGTATGGACCTACAGAGCTGAGATATTCTTCAAAATATCTTAATTTGTGTTCTGCAGAAGAAAGAAAGTCATACACATCTGGAATAGCATGAGGGTGAGTAAATTATGGGAGAATCTTCATTTTTGGGTGAACTATCTCTTTAATGTGCATATAAATCATTTTTTAAACACAAGGTGGCAGTAGAGATTTAATCAACAATAAATGCAATAATGAAACCGTTATCATTCAAGTGTAACACATTCACTTTTTATTGCTTTCTTCTAGTGTGAATGGATGTTCATTAATACAACCAGTTTTAGTAGAATGTATTATTATCATTCCAATTCTCAACCCGAGAATCTGGCCAGAATTAGATATGTAAAGTAAACATGTAAAAAAACACTTAGAGAGGTGGGAGGGATCAGCTTGTGCAATTACAATCATGCCCCAGCAGCCACCGCCTACTCTGTTTATGTGAATCTTTTGAACACTGAAACCAACAAATAAAAGGAGGATAATGTCTGGGGCATCAAATCAATCTCTCCCACTCTCTCTGTCTTGTCTGCCTTGTTGTGAGAGATACCTGTACAGTATTAGTTGCAGCATGTGACCTTTTCTTCATTGCATCACACACACACACACACACACACACACACACACACACAGCCCTGTTTTAGTATAAAATACATTGTGTGCAAGTAGATATATTTATGTGTCTGAACTCATAATAATGCACAGCTTCTCTCCAACACAAGAACAAAAAAAGAATAAAACATCCTCCATTCTGCAGCCATATATTATGTATTTCCCAATTCCTGTTCAGATTGATGTGACAGGTGCCCTCTGATTGTTTGGAGCAGATTATTTACACCCTCCTTTTCAACTCCAAGTCTACGTGCACTGCAAGGTGTAAATGTGGTTCTTTGTTTGCCCATGATATATTCGACACATATACGACTGGATAGATAGGGTCAGACGTCAGATTCACAAGCCTATCTGTCTAACTGTGAACAATTCTTTACAACAAAATATAATTAAAAACAGTCTAATCTGAACTCACCTGTGTGCATTTGAGTGGCAGAGAAACATCCAAGCATCTCAAGTCTTTGAAAGGCAGCACACATTGAATTTAACAAAATAATTACATCATGCATAAAGTGTAGAGTATAATTAAATAAATCAACATCTGCTCCAAACAGATTTCTTTTTTTCACACTACAGCACAGGTTCTTCTTGCTGTATGCAGCTGGGTAGCTTGTTTGTAATTCATCAAGTATTCAGATTTAAATAGGTTGGTAGTTTCTTGGAGCTCTGTACACATTACTACTTCCATGACCTTACAGTATTTCTCATTCGAACTCACTATGTCCACTGCCCTCAGCTGCTCTGTCTTTAAACAAATATTTTTTCACTTGTGAGTGTTTATGTATAACAGGGTTTTCAGTGTTTGGCAGCTCATTACTCAACACTACAGTCATGACCTGTAGTGTATAAAAAGAAGCCCGATAGCAACGGACTTAGTAAACAATAAGCAATATTGTAGTTTGACACCAGAAGAGTTAAATGACCTCGCCCATGGCTGTGATTTTGAATATGTAAATGGGGAACGATTGGTAAGCTAACTACAGCAGGTCAGCACATTTCAACAGTTTACTATGCACATTAGTTTCTATTTTTTTCTACATCAAGCTATGACCTAAGGGAGTCTTTGAGTATCGAAGTGTGAGTTACAACAGTTTTTTTTTCCATTTGGACATCAGGTTCACAGGAATTGCAAAGATATCTGTAAATCATGCTGATAGTATCACTAGATGTCATTGCATGTTCACACAATACCCTAAAAGTTGGACTGGACTCTGTCAAACATAATGTAATGTGATTAATGTTGTAGTACACATTTAGTTAAACACTATTAAAATCCATTTGACAGATGAACATACAAGCATTTACATAGTTTTGCCACTGAACAACATTTGCCTTTAAGCATCGACAACCTCAGAAAATGTAAAATATATTAACATATAAGGCACATCTTCAGATGCAACAAAGTTGAAAAGCCGTTTTATCCAGTTGAGGTTGACCACAAAAGGACATTTGAAAATTAAAAAACATGGACTGGCACACTAATGCATTTCAGCAATTGAGCCTTAAAAAGAAAGTGTCAGAGAAGGATTGAATCCTGATGAACTTGTACATGTATGTATGTATGTATATATATATATATATATATATATATATATATATATATATATATATATATATATATATATAATGGCTGTCGATTTAAAGCGTTAATTCAGTGCGATTAATTTTACAAAATATAACACGTTAAAAAAATTAACGCAATTAATCGCATGCCCACAGACCATAATAGGGAAGATTCCTGAGAAATGCAAGCTTGTAGTACCACCTGTTTACTCCAGAGGGCAGTAAGTGAAATTTCAGCTCTATGAGCAACGCACAGTTTATACAGTGAAGAAAACACTTCAGTAGGTGGAACAACACAAACATGTGCTGCATCCCAATTCGCATACTATCCGTCCTAAATAGTATTCGAAAATAGAATTAGTACGTCCCAAATCGTAGTATGTTGAAATGAGTGTTCCAAAGATACCCGGATGGTCTACTATTTCCGGTCAGAATCCGAAGTGCAGATCGATGCACACTCTAACGGCTAATATTGCCCACAACCCATTGCGTGCGGGAGGGAGGAGCTTTGAGATGTTGCAAACATGGCGACCGGATGCGGCAGCGGAGATGCACCCTCAGTTTTTAAGTGTAAGAACTTAAACGTTTAGCGCTAATTAAAGTTATATTTTATTGTCTCATAATATTAATGGATTTGTGTTGTGCAAAAAAAGTACCGTGTTTATCTTGTAGGGTCCGATGAAGACACTGAGCGCCTCATTAACTGGCGCATTGCACTGCATTGCATTGGACATATAAGAATGAATGGAATGTAGAATGTTTGTTTAACTGTCGCGGTGTGCGTAACTAGGCAACCACGTTCTCTTCCATTGCATGACGTCTTCGTAGTATGTCCCAGAACGTGCATACTCTTTTGCTACACACTCAAAAGTATGTACATTTTGTTCAAAAAAAGAGTACATACTTTTAGGTCGTAGTATAAGTAGGCGAATTGGGACGCAGCCATGCATTATGTTCTTGTGTTCAAAACACTCGAAGGAGCGCAAATGCAATCTAAGGGATCTCAAGATGTGTTTAAAGATTGAGTATTAAACTATATTTAACTTGACACAATGACCTAAACATTTTATATTTATGACGCAACACACCCAAGATGTCTGACGTAGGTGTAAACTGATGGACCCTTAAACAAGCCCTCATAATAATTCTCCAACTGACTGACAAATTCACTTGTGAAATGGATTGCTGTGAACTGTATGCCAATGATTGACTTATGATCAATAATATGGTAGTAAAAATACATTGTATTCTAAAGCCGCTTTTTGTATTGTCTTATCAAAGATAGGAAGGTAAAGCATTTTAATTATCTGAATATATATATATATATATATATATATATATATATATATATATCATTTTTAAATATTTAAAGATAACTATGTATAATTGTATATTGATATAAATATGTATAATCATTATATATTGAGTTATTGTTATATGAGGGGCTTTCTCAGCGAATATTTGTATATGCGATTAAATACGATTAATCGTGATTAATTAATCGGGACACCATGTAATTAATTCGATTAACATTTTTAATCGATTGACAGCCCTAATATATATAGATTATTTTTTTATGCTTAATTCTGATTGGTTGATGGACGTTCTAAGGTGTGAAATAATTTTTCAAGTAAATGCATGGCTATGAAGTAGTTCCAGGTCTTTATTTGTCCAAATTATTTGTTATTTCAAAGAGCCCTACAGGCTACCACTACAAAATAACCAAACAAAAGAAAGACATAGTACATCGGATAAGAATGACAAACAATGTCTATAATATCCTAAATTTATTTAAATTTCGATTGAAATGCGTCCTTGGGCTCCCTTTCTTTCTCTCTCCCTCTTTAGCTCTCCTCTCACCCAACAATCACACAAACATGATTTTATATAATTGTGGGGACTCTCCATAGACTTCCATGCATTTTATGGATTTTATACAGGTCTAACGAAAATGTATATCCCCTAAACCTAACCCTCACAGAAACTTTTTTGCATTTTCAAAAAAAAAAATGTTTAGTATGTTTAATAAGCTATTTCCTTCATGGGGACCGCTGGCTGGACCTCACAAGGTAGGTGATCTCGGGTTTTACTATCCTTGTGGGGACATTTGGCCATTTTGTGGTCTGTTCTGCATAGCATGGTGGCTCATTGTTGCTTATCGTGGCCCATTCAGCATTTTCCGCGGCCGAACCACCAGCCCGCTCGGTTCTCCCGATAGACATTCCGCCCCTGATCGGCCCTAAAGTGCGTCGGCCCACTGGGAAAATGTCCGGTATGTCAGATTACCAGTCCAGCCCTGCGCACACACACACACACTAACTTCTACTCCAATGATGAAAAGCAGCACATCCTCCATTGCTAGTTCATAATGGGATGTTTTCGATCTAGCGATGAAGGATTAAGCTGTATCAGCTAGATACCCTTGATCAATACAACAGTTTCGATATTATTTTTAATATCTGTGGGAAACATCCTTGTGCTCCTCCACCCCCTCTCTTATGCTCTCTCACACACAACAACACATGGACACACATACATTTATGCATTACGCACACACTTACTGGAGAGTGAGAAATAGAGCCATCATGTCAGTCACCGGCATCTCAGCAGGTTTGAAAACAGTTGTTAAGATTTACGGAAATATGGTGATACTCGCTGCTGCTGATAAGTGCTTAAACCTACATCTTGACAATTTTGAAGCAATGTTACTTCTGACGAGAGCTGCAACAAATAAAGATAATCCCACAGGCGATCTCTCTCAGTTTCTGAGCTTCTCTCTTTTGATCCCTAAAAAAGACAAACTCACACACGCTCAAACACACTAACTTATTACTCCAGTAAGTGCTCCAGTAAAGCAGCCAAAGCCTCACAATCCTCCGTTTCTAATTCTAAAGTGATGTTTTTGAACTACCAACAAATATATACATACACACACACACACACATATATACATATATATATATATATATATATATATACATATATATATATATATATATATATATATATATAGTTAAAGTTTACATACACCTTAGCCAAATACATTTAAACTCAGTTTTTCACAATTCTTGACATTTTAGAATAATCTCCCTGTCTTAGGTCAGTTAGGATCACTACTTTATTTTAAGAATGTGAAATGTCATAATAATAGTGGAGAGAATGATTTATTTCAGCTTTTATTTCTTTCATCACATTCTATCACATTTCATCACAAATCAGAAGTTTACATAAACTTTGTTAGCATTTGGTATCATTGCCTTTAAATTCTTTAACTTAGGTCAAACGTTTTGGGTAGCCTTCCACAAGTTGCTGGAATTTTGGTGCTTTTTCAGTTCTGCCCACAAATTTTCTATTGGATTCAGGTCAGGGCTTTGTGATGGCCACTCCAATACCTTGACTTTGTTGTCCTTAAGCCATTTTTCCACAACTTTCAATGGGGTCATTGTCCATTTGGAAGGCCCATTTGTGACCGAGCTTTAACTTCCTGGCCGATTTCTTGAGATGTTGCTTCAATGTGTCCACATAATTTTCCTTCCTCATGATGCCATCTGTTTTGTGAAGTGCACCAGTTTCCTCCAAACATAGCGATTACCCTTAAGGCCATACTGTCACATTTTAATCAAACCACAGGCCAATTTTTCAAAAGGTAAGATCTTTGTCCCCATGTGCACTTGCAAACTGTAGTCTGGCTTTTTTATGCTGGTTTTGGAGCAGTGGCTTCTTCCTTGCAGTCGATATAGGACTCGTTTTACTGTGGATAAAGATACTTGTCTAACTGTTTCCTCCAGCATCATCACGTGGTCATTTGCTGTTGTTCTGGGATTGATTTGCTCTTTTTGCACCAAACCACGTTCAACTCTAGGAGACAGAATGTGTCTCCTTCCTGAGCGGTATGATTGCTGCGTGGTCCCACGGGGTTTATACTTGCGTACTATTGTTTGTACAGATGAACGAGGTACCTTCAGGCATTTGGAAATTGCTCCCAAGGATGAACCAGACTTGTGGAGGTCAACAATTTATTTTCTGAGGTCTTGGCTGATTTCTTTTGATTTTCTCATGATGTCAAGCAAAGATGCACTGAGTTTG
The DNA here is from genome assembly GCA_032164185.1 of Moxostoma hubbsi. Lineage (NCBI taxonomy): Eukaryota > Metazoa > Chordata > Actinopteri > Cypriniformes > Catostomidae > Moxostoma > Moxostoma hubbsi. The sequence goes on from JAVLUX010000023.1 coordinate 11,191,576, forward strand.
ATGGTAGGCCTTAAAATACATCCACAGGTACACCTCCAATTGAGTACACCTCCTATCAGAAGCTAATTGGCTAATTGCCTAAAGGCTTGACATCATTTTCTGGATATTTCCAAGCAGCTTAAAGGCACAGTTAACTTAAGTGTATGTAAACTTCTGACCCACTGGAATTGTGATATGGTCAATTAAAAGTGAAACAGTCTGTCTGTAAATAATTGTTGGAAAAATTACTCATGTCATGCACAAAGTAGATGTCCTAAACGACTTGCCAAAACTATTGTTTGCAATATAAATTGCTGTGGAGTGTTTAAAAATTTTTTTATTTAACGACTTCAACCTAAGTGTATTAAAATTTCTGACTTCAACTATTGTAGCTCATTTCAAATGTCTTTGTAATCCGTCCCCATTTTTTAATAGTGTAGGATATTTGGTACTGATGAATTTAGACGGGAACCGTTAAAGTGCCTGCATTCTCACATCATTTGGTATTTGGTATGCTAAATTTACAAGGGAATTTAGGGTCTCGAAATATGTGAGCTATGAACTAAATTAAACTGTCCTGATTCTACATTACTTTGTAAGGCAATTTATAATAGGATCAGTCATGTTCAACAACCATTATAAATTAGATAAATTGCAAATGACTAGATTATTTGTCGGAATACAATTTTCCACCATTAAAATCATAATACAATGTCTCGTTGTATCCGCTCACAACTGTAAGGAATTGGCATTAATAAGGGAATTATGATTAATTCTCTTATTGGAGTGATATAATAATACTCGTAGCTTATTGAAAATAATATCACACGTATTTAGGTACAGCTTTGAAGCAAAATCTTTTAGAGACAGGGATGAGTTTATTTATCAAAATATACTAGTCAAATCATCTTTGAATACAGACAAACTTAGTTGCAATTCTAAACATAAAACTAATCTAACACACTGTATATACAGAAGACAGGTTGGTGAGAAGAGTGACAGAATGTGAAATAAATGATCAATACAGTGAAAATGAACTTTATGGAGTCTGTTGACAATGCCTTAAGAACCATTTGACCTTATTTGAGTCTACATCAATTTGCTATCGGATTACCTTAAGTATTTAACAAATACACAAGCACTTTGATCACAATATTGGAGATGTACTTGCGTGTAGTGGTGTTTCCTTGCATTCTTTGTGTTGCTTGGTTCTTGGCTCTTGGTCAAAGTTCGCTCTGACAATATTTTGGACCCTTGTAAGATCGGATAGTTATTGTCTGTATGAATGATGAGGTTGGCTTAGTGAGGCCTTCTCATGGGTGTGTGAACCGTAGAGAGTGACGAGCTTCCTCGGGACTTCGAGTCCCAAGCTTCCTTGGACCTCACATGGCATGGATCTGGTTCCGACGAGATCCAGAGATGACCACGAGGGAAGAGTCAGAGCGAAGTCTGAGCATTCAGAAGAGCAGAAGAATGAGAGATGAGAGAAGAGAGCAGACAATGTTCTTCCTGTTTGGAAACATTCTAACTGAAATTGTCTGCATCCCCAAAGGTGTCCTGCGCCAATCAGAAGTGACTTTTGTTTTGAGTCACATGGTCAACTGGGCTGTCTTTTAAGATAGTTGATTTTATGGTCCCTTGTTTCAGATTCTTTTACAAAATTCACACTCAAATTAGTGCATGTTTAATCATTAACTTTATATCTTGCATATAGTACACGAGGCATGACGTTGTCATCAGCTTTCTCTGAATACGGCAGTGTACATTTACATACATCTGATGGTCTTTTGGAAACAGAAAAGTCTGCTTTAACTCTGTGCGGAAGTTCAGAAGGTCATACTGAGGGGCCTTTCTGACCAATTACCCTTTTTTGCTTTGAATTATGGTGTTTAGAATGGCTTGACCATTTTATTGTCCAAAGAAAGTTGATGCTTAGTCTGTTAATTTATGATGCTGAGGAGTTCCAGGATTAAAAATTTAGTTTTTCTTCTAGATTCAAATCATGACATTTCAGTTCTTCTGCGTGTATAATATTACAATATATTAAGCACTAGGAACTAAAATTAGTTTGTAACACAAAATAATTAAAGATTTCCAAGTTTCAAACTAGCTTGCAATGATGGTTTGATTTCTGTACATTTCAGAGCATCTTGTTTTATATAGAATGGATGCATCATAAAGTAGGCTGTGTGTTTGTACAACTTTTGTTATGCTTAAAATAATGGTTAAATCACACCACTTTGGAAAATACTGTGGTACGAATACACACAATGATGCAGGACAAAAATGTGAAACAAAGAGCGGTTTCATTGTGTAGATTAAAAATGTGCACAGTAAATTAAATGTAACTGTACTTAATTGTTCAGCACTAATTAAATATGACATGCAGCGGTATACTAAACAATGAGCAGATGTTATTTTTACAGTTTGATGGCAGTGAAGCTACTGTATTTAGGAAGGTAGAATGTCAGTGCAATTCAGTATAATTCCTTTCATACTGTAATAAGGGAATCTGTAAAGTCTCAGTGAAATGTAATGTCTCTCTCACTCACTCACTCACTTACACACACGCATGCATGCACGCATGCAATTTTGCTCATAGTTTGTGTAATATATCAGTGCTGACAAGCTGAGAGTGATGTGTCTGCTTCTTTATTAAAATGTGTAATTGATTTACTGACCCTTGTATAGGCCATAAGACACTATCATTAGTCACAGAGTAGGAGTTAACACGAGTGCGTGAGGATATGTGTCTGCATTGGCACTTGGAGTGTGTACGTGTGTGTGTTTGTAACTGATCCCTGTATAGGCCATTGAAGGCAGTCATTAGTCAGATCAAATCCCCTTCCCAACACTGAGACAATGGGGAGTCAGGAGAGAACTTCAGCCCTAGCAAGGATGCATTGAGCCCTATGAGCATGTGTCCCTGTGTGTAAGTCCACTTGCTTATCAACCCAGTTTAGTCCACAGATCTTAGAACAGTGTTTCACTACAATGATCATTCAGCAGACTCTCAACACTAAACAGAGGCTTAATAAAAACATTGATGATAATGAGCTGCTTGATGTAATGAATAGAGAGCGTTATGTGCCAGGTTTATTTCCCAGGGTTCCTGGATGACCCTGATCATTCTTAAGCACCTGTTATAGCTGCTGCTCATATCAGTTTCAAATTCAGTAAATACAGCTGAAGACACTGGACATCAAGCTGAACTATTTTTAGGGCCCAAGCCTGAAAAGGCGAAGGCCCTATTGTTTTCCTTAGGATTATTATTAGGGCCCAAGCCTGAAAAGGCGAAGGCCCTATTGTTTTCCTTAGGATTATTATTATTATTAGGGCCCAAGCCTGAAAAGGCGAAGGCCCTATTGTTTTCCTTAGGATTATTATTATTAGGGCCCAAGCCTGAAAAGGCGAAGGCCCTATTGTTTTCCTTAGGATTATTATTATTATTATTATTATTATTATTATTATTATTTTATCGACTATTCGGGCACTTTTGGGGGCCTTAACATGCTCTAAAACTCTTGAAACTTTGCACACGGGTCAGAACCTGCGGCCATCAGGGCTGGGCTGAAGATGGTACCCGGGCGTGGCAGGGGGGCTCAGCAGCGCCCCCTGGAACGGGGTCCGAAACCTTGGTCCATAAATCAAACACACTTGCATGTAATAATATGAAAGTCGGTACACATATAGATCTCATCGTTTCATATATACTTCATGCTCTTACTTTTTACCTCAGCCCAACAGGAAGTCGGCTATTTAGGGTTGTTTGGAAAACGTATACAATGGAATTTGAAATACTCCTCCTAGAGAAATCATTTAATCGGCACGAATCTCAGTCAGCATGAAGTCAAGACATTGAGGATGAAAAATTGCCAGCGGATTTTTGATATCTCGAACGGTTTGGCCGTGGCGAGGAAACAAATTTATGGCGAGAAAAGTGAGACAGGAAGTGTGTTATAACTTCTGCATAAATTAACAGATCTTGATGAAACTTCAGCAGTGTGTTCGTTGTAAGAGGCCGATCACATGGATGTGACTATTGTGAGTCAAAGTTATAGCGCCACCAACTGGCAGCAGGAAGTGTGTCACTTTCAAAATGCTTTGAAATCACCCTCTTGTTTTTACCCGATTTGCTTCAAACTTTACGTGTATAATGTAAACACACGGCAGATTTAGACCTGTGAAAGGATTATTGATATCTTAGATACTGTTGCCGTGGCAACGCTTCAAACTTTACTTTTCTTTATTGATGCTTTTGAGACTCTTAACCTACTTGAAATTGCATGAAACTCGACAGAGACGTCACATTTATTAGCCAGTAGACATGTGCAAAGTTTCAGAAATGGGTGTGGTGAGGGGCTCAGTAGCGCCACCTTTTGACAAAAAAGTGGGGGGTTAGTTTCATCTACAGGTACAAAAATTGGTATTGATATAGTTCTCCTCAAGCCGGACAACTTTCTAATTTACAGTCATTAGCTCCGACCAACAGAAAGTCAGATATTTTGGTTTGAATGTGGAGAAAATGTCAGAATTTTGCAAGTCACTCTGTGAGCCTCTGTGTGTGAGGAGTAGGAAGGGAGGGGGTCTTGTGAAGTAATACATAGGGCTATACTGCCCTCTTGTGTTCAACATAGTATGGGTTACATTAACTTTTGCACGATATTCTAATTTTTCGAGTTTCACCTGTATGCAGAGTTGACAGAAAAATGTTACACACGCCGTAGCAGGTGAATACAACAAAGAACTAAAGCCTAAAAAACTAAAGTTTAATCCACTGTCTGTTCATTCTCTGAGTGGCAATTACAAGAAATGTCCAATAGAGGGCATCCAAGCCTCATTGTTCAATGATTTACAACAGGTCTGAGTCCAGAATGGGCAGGGACTGAGTTCAACAGTTGCTTGAGCTCTTTTGCAGTCGAATCCCAGAAAAAAGGCAAACAATGTGTCCCCACTCAATATATACATCAACTGAGTGGAGGATACAATTTTTAACAACCTTTAACTATTTACAGCCAGAGCGTTCAAATTTGGGAACAATTATTCCCATGGTTCCTGTCTCAGTGTCATCGTCGTCCGATCACCGATTTTATTTCTGAAATCTGCCCAGATACTCATGACAATACAAGCTAAAGGCACATGTGATTGGTTAAGGGGTTACTGGGCAAGAATAATAACTGTATCGTCATCACCGTCTTCCTTCATTTCAATGGAAAGGTGATATCACGAGAGATTTACTCCATTGTTGGATTTACTGCTTCAAATTAAATACTGAGGCGATTTTTGCAAGGTAAGAACGTGTTGTCTATATTTTCTATAGAAAGTCAAAACGTTTTAGTTACGAAGCATTTATTTGTAGGAGTATTGCTAGTTATTTCTGGAAAAAAATGACAAAACAACTCAAATAAATGTTTGTGAGCAGTTTTGTGTGAAACCGCGAGATGCGTCGCGTCTAACGCACGAGCCCCGATGAGAGATCGCATTCGCTTCATCTTGCGTTTGAACGGACAATTTCATAAACAAAATGTCAAATTACATGATATATTGTCTGTTTTGTCCCAAGTGAACATAAACAGTTGATGAAGAAATCGCGAATCTAAATCTAGTATCAACACTTCCGAGAATGATTATCAGCGTTGTGTCTGACAGCGCGAGGCATCTCATTTTTACTCGCATCTTCATGGAGGTTTGTCGGTTGTATGTAGTTTCACAATCTCAATCAAGTAATCTCTGAAATGAATACAGATGTAACAGCACGAAAATAATGAGACTTCACAGTTCTCAAAAGATTAAACTCAATAAAACAAGCCGCACAGACTGTGCCTTGAATGAAATGCGTTTAAAATCCTCTTAAAGAGACAGTAACAATTTTCCAAGTAAATAAAAAGTAGGCCTACAAATGGTTTTCACCCCCAAAATAAATTTCTCTCATCGTATACTCACCCTCATTCCATCCCAGATGTGTATTATTTTCTTTCTTCTAGTGAACACAAATTAAGCTTTTTAGAAGATTATCTCAACCCTGTTGGACCTTTCAATGACTTGAATGGTGATCAGAACTCAGAAGCTACAAAAATCACATAAATGCAGCATAAAAGTAATCCATACCACTCCATTGGTTTAATCCATGCTTTCAGAAGTGATATTATAGGTGTGGGTTAGAAACAGACCTATATATATATACTTCAAGATGACATCACTCTGAAGTACTGCGTAAAGAATATCCCACATTCGCCCTTAGGGGGCGCTACAGGCCATGCCCAAAATTCCCATTTTCTGGGCAAAAATGTTCTAATTTTGTATATTGATCCTACAGGCCAACAGTAATCCACAAACCAAGAATGGCCCACATTCGCCCTTAGGGGGCGCTACAGGCCACGCCCTAAATTCCCATTTGCTGGTCAAAAATGTTCTAATTTGGTACATTGATACTACAGGCCAACAGGAACCCACAAACAAAGAATTGCCCATATTCGCCATTAGAGGGCGCTACAGGCTATGCCCAAAATTCCCATTTTATGGTCAAAAATTTTCTAATTTGGTCTATTGACACTACAGGCCAACAGAAATCCACAAACCAAGAATGTCTCACATTTGCCCTTAGGGGGCGCTAAAGGACATTCCCAAATTGCACATTTTTTTGTCAAATACTTTCTAATTTGGTACATTAATACTACAGGCCAACAGGAACCTACAAACCAAGAATGGCTCACATTCGCCCTTAGGGGGCGCTACAGGCCATGCCCAAATGTCAATTTTTCAAAGTGATTGTATTTCCACCCCATTTATTTAGTTTTTCTGAAACCTGGTGAACATACCTCATTTCTCATTGTAAACAAAAAACCCTACAGGATCCATAAGGTCTGGCATGATGGATTTTCCTGTACACTGAAAATGTTTAGTTTAGGATTCAGACAGAAAGACATGTTTTTTGGATTTTTTCATTGGGAGGGTTTAACCCCAACCCTCTATTGATCAATTTTAAATGATTTGCCATTTTGAGGAGGAATCGCATTGCTGCTTGCAGCTATATTTTTGAGTTGTTGCTGTGTCCACCATCCTTTGTTTTCCGAAAGCCACCAAGTGGAAATGAGCCCGGTAACTAAAGGCACCAGGGTTGCGGTGCCACCGGCTTGGGCCCGTCATCGCTGCTTGCAGCTTTAATTATTATTATTATTATTATTATTATTATTATTTTATCGACTATTCGGGCACTTTTGGGGGCCTTAACATGCTCTAAAACTCTTGAAACTTTGCACACGGGTCAGAACCTGCGGCCATCAGGGCTGGGCTGAAGATGGTACCCGGGCGTGGCAGGGGGGCTCAGCAGCGCCCCCTGGAACGGGGTCCGAAACCTTGGTCCATAAATCAAACACACTTGCATGTAATAATATGAAAGTCGGTACACATATAGATCTCATCGTTTCATATATACTTCATGCTCTTACTTTTTACCTCAGCCCAACAGGAAGTCGGCTATTTAGGGTTGTTTGGAAAACGTATACAATGGAATTTGAAATACTCCTCCTAGAGAAATCATTTAATCGGCACGAATCTCAGTCAGCATGAAGTCAAGACATTGAGGATGAAAAATTGCCAGCGGATTTTTGATATCTCGAACGGTTTGGCCGTGGCGAGGAAACAAATTTATGGCGAGAAAAGTGAGACAGGAAGTGTGTTATAACTTCTGCATAAATTAACAGATCTTGATGAAACTTCAGCAGTGTGTTCGTTGTAAGAGGCCGATCACATGGATGTGACTATTGTGAGTCAAAGTTATAGCGCCACCAACTGGCAGCAGGAAGTGTGTCACTTTCAAAATGCTTTGAAATCACCCTCTTGTTTTTACCCGATTTGCTTCAAACTTTACGTGTATAATGTAAACACACGGCAGATTTAGACCTGTGAAAGGATTATTGATATCTTAGATACTGTTGCCGTGGCAACGCTTCAAACTTTACTTTTCTTTATTGATGCTTTTGAGACTCTTAACCTACTTGAAATTGCATGAAACTCGACAGAGACGTCACATTTATTAGCCAGTAGACATGTGCAAAGTTTCAGAAATGGGTGTGGTGAGGGGCTCAGTAGCGCCACCTTTTGACAAAAAAGTGGGGGGTTAGTTTCATCTACAGGTACAAAAATTGGTATTGATATAGTTCTCCTCAAGCCGGACAACTTTCTAATTTACAGTCATTAGCTCCGACCAACAGAAAGTCAGATATTTTGGTTTGAATGTGGAGAAAATGTCAGAATTTTGCAAGTCACTCTGTGAGCCTCTGTGTGTGAGGAGTAGGAAGGGAGGGGGTCTTGTGAAGTAATACATAGGGCTATACTGCCCTCTTGTGTTCAACATAGTATGGGTTACATTAACTTTTGCACGATATTCTAATTTTTCGAGTTTCACCTGTATGCAGAGTTGACAGAAAAATGTTACACACGCCGTAGCAGGTGAATACAACAAAGAACTAAAGCCTAAAAAACTAAAGTTTAATCCACTGTCTGTTCATTCTCTGAGTGGCAATTACAAGAAATGTCCAATAGAGGGCATCCAAGCCTCATTGTTCAATGATTTACAACAGGTCTGAGTCCAGAATGGGCAGGGACTGAGTTCAACAGTTGCTTGAGCTCTTTTGCAGTCGAATCCCAGAAAAAAGGCAAACAATGTGTCCCCACTCACTATATACATCAACTGAGTGGAGGATACAATTTTTAACAACCTTTAACCATTTACAGCCAGAGCGTTCAAATTTGGGAACAATTATTCCCATGGTTCCTGTCTCAGTGTCATCGTCGTCCGATCACCGATTTTATTTCTGAAGTCTGCCCAGATACTCATGACAATACAAGCTAAAGGCACATGTGATTGGTTAAGGGGTTACTGGGCAAGAATAATAACTGTATCGTCATCACCGTCTTCCTTCATTTCAATGGAAAGGTGATATCACGAGAGATTTACTCCAGTGTTGGATTTACTGCTTCAAATTAAATACTGAGGCGATTTTTGCAAGGTAAGAACGTGTGTTGTCTATATTTTCTATAGAAAGTCAAAACGTTTTAGTTACGAAGCATTTATTTGTAGGAGTATTGCTAGTTATTTCTGGAAAAAAAATGACAAAACAACTCAAATAAATGTTTGTGAGCAGTTTTGTGTGAAACCGCGAGATGCGTCGCGTCTAACGCACGAGCCCCGATGAGAGATCGCATTCGCTTCTTCTTGCGTTTGAACGGACAATTTCATACTACAAAATGTCAAATTACATGATATATTGTCTGTTTTGTCCCAAGTGAACATAAACAGTTGATGAAGAAATCGCGAATCGAAATCTAGTATCAACACTTCCGAGAATGATTATCAGCGTTGTGTCTGACAGCGCGAGGCATCTCATTTTTACTCGCATCTTCATGGAGGTTTGTCGGTTGTATGTAGTTTCACAATCTCAATCAAGTAATCTCTGAAATGAATACAGATGTAACAGCACGAAAATAATGAGACTTCACAGTTCTCAAAAGATTAAACTCACTAAAACAAGCCGCACAGACTGTGCCTTGAATGAAATGCGTTTAAAATCCTCTTAAAGAGACAGTAACAATTTTCCAAGTAAATAAAAAGTAGCCTACAAATGGTTTTCACCCCAAAAATAAATTTCTCTCATCGTATACTCACCCTCATTGCATCCCAGATGTGTATTGTTTTCTTTCTTCTAGTGAACACAAATTAAGCTTTTTAGAAGATTCTCAACCCTGTTGGACCTTTCAATGACTTGAATGGTGATCAGAACTCAGAAGCTACAAAAATCAAATAAATGCAGCATAAAAGTAATCCATACCACTCCAGTGGTTAAATCCATGCCTTCAGAAGTGATATTATAGGTGTGGGTTAGAAATAGACCTATATATATATACTTCAAGATGACATCACTCTGAAGTACTGCGTAAAGAATATCCCACATTCGCCCTTAGGGGGCGCTACAGGCCATGCCCAAAATTCCCATTTTCTGGTCAAAAATGTTCTAATGTTGTATATTGATACTACAGGCCAACAGGAATTCACAAACCAAGAGTGGCCCACATTCGCCCTTATGGGGCGCTACAGGCCACGCCCTAAATTCCCATTTGCTGGTCAAAAATGTTCTAATTTGGTACATTGATACTACAGGCCAACAGGAACCCACAAACAAAGAATTGCCCATATTCGCCATTAGGGGGCGCTACAGGCTATGCCCAAAATTCCCATTTTATGGTCAAAAATTTTCTAATTTGGTATATTGACACTACAGGCCAACAGAAATCCACAAACCAAGAATGTCTCACATTTGCCCTTAGGGGGTGCTAAAGGACATTCCCAAATTGCACATTTTTTTGTCAAATACTTTCTAATTTGGTACATTAATACTACAGGCCAACAGGAACCTACAAACCAAGAATGGCTCACATTCGCCCTTAGGGGGCGGTACAGGCCATGCCCAAATGTCAATTTTTCAAAGTGATTGTATTTCCACCCCATTTATTTAGTTTTTCTGAAACCTGGTGAACATACCTCATTTCTCATTGTAAACAAAAAACCCTACAGGATCCATAAGGTCCGGCATGATGGATTTTCCTGTACACTGAAAATGTTTAGTTTAGGATTCAGACAGAAAGACATGTTTTTTGGATTTTTTCATTGGGAGGGTTTAACCCCAACCCTCTATTGATCAATTTTAAATGATTTGCCATTTTGAGGAGGAATCGCATTGCTGCTTGCAGCTATATTTTTGAGTTGTTGCTGTGTCCATCATCCTTTGTTTTCCGAAAGCCACCAAGTGGAAATGAGCCCGGTAACTAAAGGCACCAGGGTTGCGGTGCCACCGGCTTGGGCCCGTCATCGCTGCTTGCAGCTTTAATTATTATTATTATTATTATTATTAGGGCCCAAGCCTGAAAAGGCGAAGGCCCTATTGTTTTCCTTAGGATTATTATTAGGGCCCAAGCCTGAAAAGGCGAAGGCCCTATTGTTTTCCTTAGGATTATTATTATTATTATTATTATTATTTTATCGACTATTCGGGCACTTTTGGGGGCCTTAACATGCTCTAAAACTCTTGAAACTTTGCACACGGGTCAGAACCTGCGGCCATCAGGGCTGGGCTGAAGATGGTACCCGGGCGTGGCAGGGGGGCTCAGCAGCGCCCCCTGGAACGGGGTCCGAAACCTTGGTCCATAAATCAAACACACTTGCATGTAATAATATGAAAGTCGGTACACATATAGATCTCATCGTTTCATATATACTTCATGCTCTTACTTTTTACCTCAGCCCAACAGGAAGTCGGCTATTTAGGGTTGTTTGGAAAACGTATACAATGGAATTTGAAATACTCCTCCTAGAGAAATCATTTAATCGGCACGAATCTCAGTCAGCATGAAGTCAAGACATTGAGGATGAAAAATTGCCAGCGGATTTTTGATATCTCGAACGGTTTGGCCGTGGCGAGGAAACAAATTTATGGCGAGAAAAGTGAGACAGGAAGTGTGTTATAACTTCTGCATAAATTAACAGATCTTGATGAAACTTCAGCAGTGTGTTCGTTGTAAGAGGCCGATCACATGGATGTGACTATTGTGAGTCAAAGTTATAGCGCCACCAACTGGCAGCAGGAAGTGTGTCACTTTCAAAATGCTTTGAAATCACCCTCTTGTTTTTACCCGATTTGCTTCAAACTTTACGTGTATAATGTAAACACACGGCAGATTTAGACCTGTGAAAGGATTATTGATATCTTAGATACTGTTGCCGTGGCAACGCTTCAAACTTTACTTTTCTTTATTGATGCTTTTGAGACTCTTAACCTACTTGAAATTGCATGAAACTCGACAGAGACGTCACATTTATTAGCCAGTAGACATGTGCAAAGTTTCAGAAATGGGTGTGGTGAGGGGCTCAGTAGCGCCACCTTTTGACAAAAAAGTGGGGGGTTAGTTTCATCTACAGGTACAAAAATTGGTATTGATATAGTTCTCCTCAAGCCGGACAACTTTCTAATTTACAGTCATTAGCTCCGACCAACAGAAAGTCAGATATTTTGGTTTGAATGTGGAGAAAATGTCAGAATTTTGCAAGTCACTCTGTGAGCCTCTGTGTGTGAGGAGTAGGAAGGGAGGGGGTCTTGTGAAGTAATACATAGGGCTATACTGCCCTCTTGTGTTCAACATAGTATGGGTTACATTAACTTTTGCACGATATTCTAATTTTTCGAGTTTCACCTGTATGCAGAGTTGACAGAAAAATGTTACACACGCCGTAGCAGGTGAATACAACAAAGAACTAAAGCCTAAAAAACTAAAGTTTAATCCACTGTCTGTTCATTCTCTGAGTGGCAATTACAAGAAATGTCCAATAGAGGGCATCCAAGCCTCATTGTTCAATGATTTACAACAGGTCTGAGTCCAGAATGGGCAGGGACTGAGTTCAACAGTTGCTTGAGCTCTTTTGCAGTCGAATCCCAGAAAAAAGGCAAACAATGTGTCCCCACTCAATATATACATCAACTGAGTGGAGGATACAATTTTTAACAACCTTTAACTATTTACAGCCAGAGCGTTCAAATTTGGGAACAATTATTCCCATGGTTCCTGTCTCAGTGTCATCGTCGTCCGATCACCGATTTTATTTCTGAAATCTGCCCAGATACTCATGACAATACAAGCTAAAGGCACATGTGATTGGTTAAGGGGTTACTGGGCAAGAATAATAACTGTATCGTCATCACCGTCTTCCTTCATTTCAATGGAAAGGTGATATCACGAGAGATTTACTCCATTGTTGGATTTACTGCTTCAAATTAAATACTGAGGCGATTTTTGCAAGGTAAGAACGTGTTGTCTATATTTTCTATAGAAAGTCAAAACGTTTTAGTTACGAAGCATTTATTTGTAGGAGTATTGCTAGTTATTTCTGGAAAAAAATGACAAAACAACTCAAATAAATGTTTGTGAGCAGTTTTGTGTGAAACCGCGAGATGCGTCGCGTCTAACGCACGAGCCCCGATGAGAGATCGCATTCGCTTCATCTTGCGTTTGAACGGACAATTTCATAAACAAAATGTCAAATTACATGATATATTGTCTGTTTTGTCCCAAGTGAACATAAACAGTTGATGAAGAAATCGCGAATCTAAATCTAGTATCAACACTTCCGAGAATGATTATCAGCGTTGTGTCTGACAGCGCGAGGCATCTCATTTTTACTCGCATCTTCATGGAGGTTTGTCGGTTGTATGTAGTTTCACAATCTCAATCAAGTAATCTCTGAAATGAATACAGATGTAACAGCACGAAAATAATGAGACTTCACAGTTCTCAAAAGATTAAACTCAATAAAACAAGCCGCACAGACTGTGCCTTGAATGAAATGCGTTTAAAATCCTCTTAAAGAGACAGTAACAATTTTCCAAGTAAATAAAAAGTAGGCCTACAAATGGTTTTCACCCCCAAAATAAATTTCTCTCATCGTATACTCACCCTCATTCCATCCCAGATGTGTATTATTTTCTTTCTTCTAGTGAACACAAATTAAGCTTTTTAGAAGATTATCTCAACCCTGTTGGACCTTTCAATGACTTGAATGGTGATCAGAACTCAGAAGCTACAAAAATCACATAAATGCAGCATAAAAGTAATCCATACCACTCCATTGGTTTAATCCATGCTTTCAGAAGTGATATTATAGGTGTGGGTTAGAAACAGACCTATATATATATACTTCAAGATGACATCACTCTGAAGTACTGCGTAAAGAATATCCCACATTCGCCCTTAGGGGGCGCTACAGGCCATGCCCAAAATTCCCATTTTCTGGGCAAAAATGTTCTAATTTTGTATATTGATCCTACAGGCCAACAGTAATCCACAAACCAAGAATGGCCCACATTCGCCCTTAGGGGGCGCTACAGGCCACGCCCTAAATTCCCATTTGCTGGTCAAAAATGTTCTAATTTGGTACATTGATACTACAGGCCAACAGGAACCCACAAACAAAGAATTGCCCATATTCGCCATTAGAGGGCGCTACAGGCTATGCCCAAAATTCCCATTTTATGGTCAAAAATTTTCTAATTTGGTCTATTGACACTACAGGCCAACAGAAATCCACAAACCAAGAATGTCTCACATTTGCCCTTAGGGGGCGCTAAAGGACATTCCCAAATTGCACATTTTTTTGTCAAATACTTTCTAATTTGGTACATTAATACTACAGGCCAACAGGAACCTACAAACCAAGAATGGCTCACATTCGCCCTTAGGGGGCGCTACAGGCCATGCCCAAATGTCAATTTTTCAAAGTGATTGTATTTCCACCCCATTTATTTAGTTTTTCTGAAACCTGGTGAACATACCTCATTTCTCATTGTAAACAAAAAACCCTACAGGATCCATAAGGTCCGGCATGATGGATTTTCCTGTACACTGAAAATGTTTAGTTTAGGATTCAGACAGAAAGACATGTTTTTTGGATTTTTTCATTGGGAGGGTTTAACCCCAACCCTCTATTGATCAATTTTAAATGATTTGCCATTTTGAGGAGGAATCGCATTGCTGCTTGCAGCTATATTTTTGAGTTGTTGCTGTGTCCATCATCCTTTGTTTTCCGAAAGCCACCAAGTGGAAATGAGCCCGGTAACTAAAGGCACCAGGGTTGCGGTGCCACCGGCTTGGGCCCGTCATCGCTGCTTGCAGCTTTAATTATTATTATTATTATTATTATTAGGGCCCAAGCCTGAAAAGGCGAAGGCCCTATTGTTTTCCTTAGGATTATTATTAGGGCCCAAGCCTGAAAAGGCGAAGGCCCTATTGTTTTCCTTAGGATTATTATTATTATTATTATTATTATTTTATCGACTATTCGGGCACTTTTGGGGGCCTTAACATGCTCTAAAACTCTTGAAACTTTGCACACGGGTCAGAACCTGCGGCCATCAGGGCTGGGCTGAAGATGGTACCCGGGCGTGGCAGGGGGGCTCAGCAGCGCCCCCTGGAACGGGGTCCGAAACCTTGGTCCATAAATCAAACACACTTGCATGTAATAATATGAAAGTCGGTACACATATAGATCTCATCGTTTCATATATACTTCATGCTCTTACTTTTTACCTCAGCCCAACAGGAAGTCGGCTATTTAGGGTTGTTTGGAAAACGTATACAATGGAATTTGAAATACTCCTCCTAGAGAAATCATTTAATCGGCACGAATCTCAGTCAGCATGAAGTCAAGACATTGAGGATGAAAAATTGCCAGCGGATTTTTGATATCTCGAACGGTTTGGCCGTGGCGAGGAAACAAATTTATGGCGAGAAAAGTGAGACAGGAAGTGTGTTATAACTTCTGCATAAATTAACAGATCTTGATGAAACTTCAGCAGTGTGTTCGTTGTAAGAGGCCGATCACATGGATGTGACTATTGTGAGTCAAAGTTATAGCGCCACCAACTGGCAGCAGGAAGTGTGTCACTTTCAAAATGCTTTGAAATCACCCTCTTGTTTTTACCCGATTTGCTTCAAACTTTACGTGTATAATGTAAACACACGGCAGATTTAGACCTGTGAAAGGATTATTGATATCTTAGATACTGTTGCCGTGGCAACACTTCAAACTTTACTTTTCTTTATTGATGCTTTTGAGACTCTTAACATACTTGAAATTGCATGAAACTCGACAGAGACGTCACATTTATTAGCCAGTAGACATGTGCAAAGTTTCAGAAATGGGTGTGGTGAGGGGCTCAGTAGCGCCACCTTTTGACAAAAAAGTGGGGGGTTAGTTTCATCTACAGGTACAAAAATTGGTATTGATATAGTTCTCCTCAAGCCGGACAACTTTCTAATTTACAGTCATTAGCTCCGACCAACAGAAAGTCAGATATTTTGGTTTGAATGTGGAGAAAATGTCAGAATTTTGCAAGTCACTCTCTAAGACTTTGTGTGTGAGGAGTAGGAAGGGAGGGGGGCTTGTGAAGTAATACATAGGGCTATACTGCCCTCTTGTGTTCAACATAGTATGGGTTACATTAACTTTTGCACGATATTCTAATTTTTCGAGTTTCACCTGTATGCAGAGTTGACAGAAAAATGTTACACACGCCGTAGCAGGTGAATACAACAAAGAACTAAAGCCTAAAAAACTAAAGTTTAATCCACTGTCTGTTCATTCTCTGAGTGGCAATTACAAGAAATGTCCAATAGATGGCATCCAAGCCTCATTGTTCAATGATTTACAACAGGTCTGAGTCCAGAATGGGCAGGGACTGAGTTCAACAGTTGCTTGAGCTCTTTTGCAGTCGAATCCCAGAAAAAAGGCAAACAATGTGTCCCCACTCACTATATACATCAACTGAGTGGAGGATACAATTTTTAACAACCTTTAACCATTTACAGCCAGAGCGTTCAAATTTGGGAACAATTATTCCCATGGTTCCTGTCTCAGTGTCATCGTCGTCCGATCACCGATTTTATTTCTGAAGTCTGCCCAGATACTCATGACAATACAAGCTAAAGGCACATGTGATTGGTTAAGGGGTTACTGGGCAAGAATAATAACTGTATCGTCATCACCGTCTTCCTTCATTTCAATGGAAAGGTGATATCACGAGAGATTTACTCCAGTGTTGGATTTACTGCTTCAAATTAAATACTGAGGCGATTTTTGCAAGGTAAGAACGTGTGTTGTCTATATTTTCTATAGAAAGTCAAAACGTTTTAGTTACGAAGCATTTATTTGTAGGAGTATTGCTAGTTATTTCTGGAAAAAAAAATGACAAAACAACTCAAATAAATGTTTGTGAGCAGTTTTGTGTGAAACCGCGAGATGCGTCGCGTCTAACGCACGAGCCCCGATGAGAGATCGCATTCGCTTCTTCTTGCGTTTGAACGGACAATTTCATACTACAAAATGTCAAATTACATGATATATTGTCTGTTTTGTCCCAAGTGAACATAAACAGTTGATGAAGAAATCGCGAATCGAAATCTAGTATCAACACTTCCGAGAATGATTATCAGCGTTGTGTCTGACAGCGCGAGGCATCTCATTTTTACTCGCATCTTCATGGAGGTTTGTCGGTTGTATGTAGTTTCACAATCTCAATCAAGTAATCTCTGAAATGAATACAGATGTAACAGCACGAAAATAATGAGACTTCACAGTTCTCAAAAGATTAAACTCACTAAAACAAGCCGCACAGACTGTGCCTTGAATGAAATGCGTTTAAAATCCTCTTAAAGAGACAGTAACAATTTTCCAAGTAAATAAAAAGTAGCCTACAAATGGTTTTCACCCCAAAAATAAATTTCTCTCATCGTATACTCACCCTCATTGCATCCCAGATGTGTATTGTTTTCTTTCTTCTAGTGAACACAAATTAAGCTTTTTAGAAGATTCTCAACCCTGTTGGACCTTTCAATGACTTGAATGGTGATCAGAACTCAGAAGCTACAAAAATCAAATAAATGCAGCATAAAAGTAATCCATACCACTCCAGTGGTTAAATCCATGCCTTCAGAAGTGATATTATAGGTGTGGGTTAGAAATAGACCTATATATATATACTTCAAGATGACATCACTCTGAAGTACTGCGTAAAGAATATCCCACATTCGCCCTTAGGGGGCGCTACAGGCCATGCCCAAAATTCCCATTTTCTGGTCAAAAATGTTCTAATGTTGTATATTGATACTACAGGCCAACAGGAATTCACAAACCAAGAGTGGCCCACATTCGCCCTTATGGGGCGCTACAGGCCACGCCCTAAATTCCCATTTGCTGGTCAAAAATGTTCTAATTTGGTACATTGATACTACAGGCCAACAGGAACCCACAAACAAAGAATTGCCCATATTCGCCATTAGGGGGCGCTACAGGCTATGCCCAAAATTCCCATTTTATGGTCAAAAATTTTCTAATTTGGTATATTGACACTACAGGCCAACAGAAATCCACAAACCAAGAATGTCTCACATTTGCCCTTAGGGGGTGCTAAAGGACATTCCCAAATTGCACATTTTTTTGTCAAATACTTTCTAATTTGGTACATTAATACTACAGGCCAACAGGAACCTACAAACCAAGAATGGCTCACATTCGCCCTTAGGGGGCGGTACAGGCCATGCCCAAATGTCAATTTTTCAAAGTGATTGTATTTCCACCCCATTTATTTAGTTTTTCTGAAACCTGGTGAACATACCTCATTTCTCATTGTAAACAAAAAACCCTACAGGATCCATAAGGTCCGGCATGATGGATTTTCCTGTACACTGAAAATGTTTAGTTTAGGATTCAGACAGAAAGACATGTTTTTTGGATTTTTTCATTGGGAGGGTTTAACCCCAACCCTCTATTGATCAATTTTAAATGATTTGCCATTTTGAGGAGGAATCGCATTGCTGCTTGCAGCTATATTTTTGAGTTGTTGCTGTGTCCATCATCCTTTGTTTTCCGAAAGCCACCAAGTGGAAATGAGCCCGGTAACTAAAGGCACCAGGGTTGCGGTGCCACCGGCTTGGGCCCGTCATCGCTGCTTGCAGCTTTAATTATTATTATAATTGCTCATGCTTAGAGTTTGGGATTTGAAGATCCCTAACCTTCCGTATTAAAATTCAGTGTATAACGTGTCCCCTGTCGTATGGATAATATTATTACCTTAAATTGTTTAGCTTGATGAGGTGGGTGTGATAAAACTTTTCTAAGTGATCAGACTTTTTTTGTGGTGTACCATAAAAAAGGCAAAAAATCATACAGACTTTCAGTAAATTGTGGTGATTGCAACCACCTGGCAACCACCCAGAACAGTAACCACATGACAACGTTGTGGCAACAACCCACAGCCAGTGTTGGGTAAGTTAAACAAAAAAGTAATTAATGACAAATGTCTAATTACTACTGAAAAATTGATATTGTATTACTGAGTTTTTCCTTAATCAAAAATTTATCACATTACTAATTATTTTTAAGGTACTTTCAAAAATACTTTTACAGAAAACCTTTAGTTTTTTCACTCAGCGAAAACATTGTCTTTTTCATCCTTGTGCACTGATTCCTTGATGGGGGCAGGCAGCCTTCAAAAACAAATAGCAAACAGATGTACTGTACATAATAACAGTATTTAATATTATTTTAGAAATGTGTGTATTCCAAGTAATTAATTGAAAATCATAAACTGTTATATGATTACAAGAATTCGAAATGTAATGCACAACACTTTTTTGATTACAATAACACTGCCCGGTCACGTGACGCCTTGCAAGAAACTGACGTGTGAGCGACGAGCTCTGCGCACTGGTGGTATGGTGAAATTCCTAGATGAGCTTTTCCCGAGTCTGCTCGACATAACAGGCCACAAGCTGGAAATCGAGCAAGCTCAGAAAGTTCCGGCTCGGAGATCTGCTGAGGGAGAACGGCCCGTTCAATCCTGGCCAAATTTCTGAGATCATCCGGTAAAGACCTTGTGTTGCGCCATGCGAGGAGCAAAGGAAAGATTTATTGGAAGAATCATAATATTTTCTCGTTCCTGGATTTTGCGAGTTCGACAAGAGAGAAACGCGATCGGTTCAGGGATTGCAAGAAACTGTTGCATCAACGTAAGATCGCTTTTGCATTGACGTTTCCGGCCAAGCTGAGAATAGAAGCGAAGGATGGTCACAAAGTATTTACATGTCCCAATCAGACAATGTCTTTTATAGAATCAATGGTTGAGTAAACCATTGGGTGTTTCTCATGTGAGTGGGTCAACTCACTGTACTTACTCTGGCTTTTGAGGAAGCTGGGCATAATTTTTCTTTTTGCATTGGCTCTGCCTTGCGGATTAACACTTTTCCTTAAAGAAACTTTTGCATTGACAGAAGATCACTTTTGCACTGAAGTTCCCGGCCAGTTTGGGAGTGGACAATATGGATGACCGCAAAATATCAACATGCCCATGCAAAGGATGTCTTTTATAAAGTTGATGGACTGAGTAAGTCATGGTATATGCTTTTATGCAGCCTCCGAGTGAAATGACTTGACCATCCAGGGAACCAGGATGCCTTTTTTGTTTCTTTTTGTATTTTGTTGAATAACACTGCTTCGGAACAGCTATGGACGAATCTGTTCATTCTTCGTGCTTATGCCTCCTGCTGGCTAAAGTTTGTTTTGTGGAGTATTTTTACGGGACATTGGAATGATTACATCATTTGCTGAACTCATATTTGTTTTGAGTCACATGGTCAACTGGGCTGTCTTTTAAGATAGTTGATTCATTTGTCATTTGTCTGTCCGAGGAAACTGAATGGTTTTATATTGGCTGGGATTTGTTTTGTGGAGGGTCACATCTTTGAGACAGTTCTGTGAATGAATCTACATGTTCTTTGTGTTCGTTCTGCCAATTGGCTGGGGTTTATTTTACTAAGTATTTCTTTTATGTAATTTTGCCTCACAAAATTTGTGCAGAAGCATCGGACTTGAGCAATCCGATGGCAAAGTTGTCACGGGGCCTCATGGCCGTTCATGGACCTTTTGAGTTTAGCGGGATTGATGCTGGTTGGGGCTGTCATGTGTGGGGATTAATGCATATGTTTCTCTTTTTTCTGTTTGATTTGTTTGGGGGGGAAGTTTTTGGGTTTGATGGGGAATGTGGTCTGTATAATCTTGTTTTTGAAACAATAATTTTTTTTCTACTACATCAAAATGTCAAATGTTAATATGAATGGATTGTTTCTCTCCACATGGAATGTGAATGGGTTGAGGCAAAAGAAGGAAAGTTATTACTTTTCTTAAATGTAAGATATATGATATAGTGTTTCTTAAAGAAACACACCTTTCTCCTCATGAAGCTGTAAAATTTGGGAAGATATGGGGCGGACATTTTTTCTTTAGTGCTGGCTCAAGTAAAAACAGGGGAGTCATTATATTGGTAAATAAACATCTACAATTGAAATGTCTCAAACAGTTTAAAAATAAATTAGGGAGCGCAATTATTGTTTTAGCTAAAATTCAGGGGCAAAGGTTGATTTGGGCTAATATTTACACACGTAATGCTGATGATCAGGGCTTTTTTATAGATCTTGAAGGGATGTTGCAAGCCACTGTCACCCCTCATGATATAATATTGGGAGGAGACTTTAATCTTTTGATGGACTCAATCCTTGATCATAGTGAAGCAAAAGTGTGTAAGCCCCTGGAGCAACGTTGACGCTTCACAGGATGTGTAAAAATCTTGGTCTTACAAATATTTGGAGACTTTTGAACCCATCTGGTAGGGACTATATATTTTTTTCATCAGTCCATAAGATTTATTCTAGAACAGATTTTTTTTTATATCCAAATCCCTCATTTCATCTGTTGTTGATTGTTCAATTGGAAATATCGTGATTTGGAAATATTGTCTCAGATCATGCCCTGGTGAGTTTTGAGGTGTTGCCTCATACAGAGAAAAAGAAATCAAATAGTTCAAAATCCTGATTTAATGAATGTTTATATGGAGACCAATTGGTCCTTAGTATCCTCAAAGGGCGTGGCTTGGGAGTCACTTAAGGAGGTTCTTAGGGGTTGGATCATACAGTACTGTATGCCTCATTCATCAAAAAATTCAAAGTGCGAGAACTTGTGGTGTTGGAAGGAAATATTAAAGTGCAGAGGCAGAGCTGAAGTGCCGTTTGTCATCTGATGGCCTCAGAGAATTGACCCAAATGAAATACAGATATAACACTATTTTTTTTTTAGTTTTGGTTATTCAGGGCAAGACAGTCATACTTTGAGTCGGTGGACACATAAGGAAAACTTTTGGCTAGATAAATAAAGCAGAGATTGTCTTTTTCTACCATTCCCTCAGTGAAATTTGCTGGTGGTGAAATTTTGACCTCGGTCATTGATATTAATAATGCATTTAAATAATTCTACTTTGATCTCTATAGTTCTACATCCTAGTCTACTCATAAAGATATTACAAACTTTGTGGAACCATTAGATCTTCCTAAACTGACAACTGAGCAAAATAATTCTCTTGATTCTGAGATAACCTTGGAGGAGCTTGATGAGGTAATTAAGGCCCTGCCGGGAGGCAAGGCTCCGGAGCCCTTCATCCAACCATGACACAAGCCCAGATCAGTCTATCAGAACAAGATCCAAGTTGATGTAAGAGTTATTGTCCAATTTCCCTGATCTAGCTAGATGTTAAAATATTGTCAAAAATGTTGCCTAACTGATTAAGTAAGTTTATGTTACCCCCTTATACATATAGATCAGGTGGGGTTTATTGGAGGCCGTAGCTCTTCTGATAACATTAGGCGTCTCATCAATATCATGTGGTTAGTAGCAAATTATCAATCTCTGGTTGCTGCCATCTCACTTGATGCCGAAAAGGCGTTTGTTATGAGTATCTTTTTAAGATTTTGGAAATGTATGGGCTCGGGAGTACTTTAATTGGTTGGATTAAGCTACTTTATAAACAACCTGTAGTGGCGGTACAAACAAATGGACTAATTTTAGATTATTTTACTCTGGATAGGGGCACCCAGCAGGGCTTCCCTCTTTCCCCATTAATGTTATATCTTGCACTGGAAACATTAGCAGCTGCGATAAGAAAGGAGGATTTTCCAGGGGTGATTGCGGGAGGTGTGGCCTCAATCTCGAGTGCCGAATATGCCTCTGATCTATGAAAAAAGGCTAATGAGAAGTTGGCAGACAGTATTTGAATACCCCGCTCCCGGAAATATGGGTATAAAGGCGAGGAAATATATCGAATTCATTCAGAATTTTTCTGAGGAGCCGGAAAAAGTAGCTCGGCTCAGCGACGTGGCCGGGAGGACACAACGTCTCATTCCCCCCATCAGGGAATGGAGGTTACATACGTAACCTAGATGTTCCCAGTCTGTTGCTCACTTCAACGTTGTGTTGAAGAAGCGACACTAGGGGTCCAATTTAAATCACGCCATGCGCTGAGCCATGTATGTGTTCTGCTGACACAGAAGAGGGCAGGTATTTTACTTGCTGTTTCAGACTGCACGTACCCTTCCCCAATGCCCCCCAAAAGTCGGTGGAATCCTTCTGGTTACCCTAGACAGGGGAACAAGGCGACGCTTGCCAACCTGGGAAAGGGCCGAGCCTGGCTGGGCCTCTTTTCTCTCTATGTTTCTCCGCACAGAGCAAGAAACGGCCGGGGCCCTTACTCGCATCGAGGGAAGGGGGTCTTACCCAGTTTCCTATTCTTTCAGGGGGAAAAGACCCTGCAGAGACCACAACTGTTTGGAAGGGGAGGTAAGAGTGGCGACTACATCACATGGGATTTTAGTCGGCATGTGGAAAGTGGCGCAGTGGTAGATCCAGCCTCACTAGGAGGGGGGAGTTGCTACAACACGGCCTGGGTGCGATAGGCCAATGAAATGGCGTCCATGACCTAGTGGGAAAGCCTCTATTTGGAGACAATGTTCCCTTTCTGCTGTCCACCAAAGCAGACAAAGAGCTGCTCAGAACATCTAAAGCTCTGCATGCGGTCCAAGTAGTTACGCAAAGCACATACTGGACACAGCAACGAAGGGGGTGGGTCTGCCTCCTCCCGGGGCAGCGCTTGCATGTTCACTACCTGATATCTAAAGGGCGTGGTAGGAACCTTGGGCACGTAGCCTTGTAGCGGTCTTAGGATCACGTGTGTCTGCCGGACCAAACTCCAGGCAAGTGTCGCCAACAGATGGAGGGGAGTGCAATCAGCAGGGCAGTCTTAAGAGAGAGGGCCCTGAGTCCAACTGATTCTAGCGGCTCGAAGGGAGGTCTCTGGAGGCCCACGAGGACCACTGAGAGATCCCAGGAGGGGAACAGGCTTAGCTGGGAGGGATTCAACCTCTGGGCGCCTCATAGGAACCTGATGATTAAGTCGTGCTTATCCAAAGACTTGCCATCTACTGCGTAGTGGTGGGCCAAGACAGCAGCGACATACACCTTTATGGTGGAAGGGGACCGCCTCCTCTCCAGCCTCTCCTGCAGAAATAAGAGCACTGACCTACCTGCGCACCTCTGTGGGTCTTCAGCCTGGGAAGAACACCAATTTGCGAACAAGCGCCACTTCAGGGTGTAAAGTTGCCTGGTAGAGGGGGCTCTGGCTTGGTTGATCGTGTCTACAACGGCAGGTGGTAGACCAACTAGATCTTCCGCGTCCCGTCCAGGGGCCAGACGTGGAGGTTCCAAAGGTCTGGGTGCGGATGCCAGAGCGTGCCCCGTCCCAGAGAAAGAAGGTCTTTCCTCAGGGGAATTCGCCAGGGAGGGGCTGTCACGAGGAGTACGAGGTCCGAGAACCAGGCCCAGGTGGGCCAATAGGGAGCCACTAGGGTGACTGTTCCTCGTCCTCCCTGACCTTGCACAGCACCTGTGCAAGAAGGCTCACTAGGGGAAATGCGTACTTGCCAGCTGTGTGCCAGTGCGTCTGCTCTGAGGGGAGCCTCTGTTCGGGCATACCAGAGTGGACAGTGGTAGGTCTCTCGGGAGGCAAACAGGTCTACCTGGGCCTTGCCGAACCGTGCCCAATTCAGCTGGATTGACTGGGGGTGAAACCTCCACACTCCACTTAGCAAGCATTGTCGTGACAGCGCGTCCGCTACCACATTGAGGTTGCCGGGGATGAGAGTGGCACGCAGCGACTTGAGTCGCATCTCAGCACCAAATTGAGTTGCATCTCAGCACCGACTGCACACGATCGTTGGTGAGACGTGCTGACATTGAGACTGAGTCTAACTCCATGCCGAGAAAAGAGATGCTCTGAACCAGGGCGAGCTTGCTCTTTTCCCAGTTGACCTGAAGCCCCAGACGGCTGAGGTGCCTGAGCACCTGGTCTCTGTGAGCACATAGCAACTCTCAAGGGTGGGCCAGAATGAGCCAATAGTCGAGGTAATTGAGTATGCGAATGCCGGTTTCTCGGAGCGGGGCAAGGGGTGCCTCTGCGACTTTTGTGAAGACGCGAGGGGATAGAGACATGCCGAAGGGGAGGACTTTTTACTTATACGCCTGGCCATCGAACGCGAACCATAGAAAGGGTCGGTGTCGAGGCAGAATTGAGATGTGAAAGTATGCGTCTTTCAGGTCTACCGCGGCAAACCAATCTAGATGCTGGAGCAAGTTAAGATGTGTTTTTGTGTGAGCATTTTCAACGGGAGTGTGGCACGGTGGAGGGCGGGACCGGGGCGTGATTATGCACGCCCGGTCCCGTATTAGGCTGATCAAGTCGTCAAGAGGGATAAAGGCCACTCGCGGACGACGTGCGGGAGAGAGAGATCGTTCACAGACATGTCCGTTGTCTTATGTGTTTGTATTTTGAGTTTTACATTAAACCTATAATTTATATGTCAAGCCGGTTTCTCGCCTCTTCCTTGCCCGTGAACTTGATCTGTTCTACAGTGAATTTGAGCAGAGCCTGGTTAAAAACTCGCAAGTCCAAGATCGGTTGTAAGCCGCCGCCTTTCTTGGGTACAATGAAGTAAGGGCTGTAGAAACCTTTCATCATTTCGGTTGGAGGGACAGGCTCTATCACGTCTTTGAGTAAAAGAGTAGTGTTTTCCGCACGCAGGGATTTGGCATGCTCGCCGTGTACTGTGGTAAAGCGGATACCCGCGAAGAGGGGGGGGCCTGGCAAACTGAATTGCGTAACCTAGTCGGATGGTCCAGGCCAGCCAGCGTGACGGGTCAGGAAGTGAAAGCCACACATTCAAGCTCCGTGCTAGGGGGACCAAGGGGATGAATATTTTTTACATATCCGGTGGGGCTTCGCAGCGGCGTGGAGCAGGCAGTACGGCGTCGGGAGGCGAGGGTGCATCCCGAAGCTCTAGTGCTGAGAAAAGACTCAAAGAACTTACCTTGTTCCGCACACCCAGCAGGGGGTGGGTTTAGTGTCTGAGGAGGAGGTCCAGTGTAGGTGTCCTCTAGACTCATCAGAATCAGCCAGCCGGGGAACAGTTGTGGGGCTGAAGGCAGGGGGTCCGCGTCCAGCATGCCGGGACTGTTGAGATCTGGCGGCAGAGTGCCGTGAGAATGGAATTTGCGGGCCAGGTGACCCAGAGACAAAGGAAATAGCTCTATATATTGAGAATGTTGGTACCGCAGCCCTGTCTGGGGGGGCTGCAAATGAAATAACTTCAAAAGATTCTCCTCCAATCCCTCCACCACACTTACCAGCTCCGGAGGTAACGTCTCAGTCTCTGGGTTGGACGTCTCAGGAGTGCCTGGGGCCTTCCGGGTCCTTCAAGGGGGTCCGTGAGACGGGGGGCATCTGCTTCCTGCGGGGTGCTTGACGCGGAGGCTGAGAGCTGGGCCCGGGTTGAGGCGGAGCAGGGTGTTTCTTAGCTGCTGGAGGACACCCTCGGTGAGCAGACGGGGCATGGCCCATGGCGGCAGGCTTGCAGCGGGGCAGGATGTGAGAGATGGCCTCCGTCTGTTTCATCACCGCAGAGAACTGCTGGGAGAAGTCCTCGATGGAGTCACCGAAGAGGCCGAAATGGGAGACAGGGGCGTTGAGAAAGTGAGCTTTGTCGGTCTCACACATCTTGACCAAGTTCAGCCACAGATGACGTTCCTGGACCACGAGTGTGGCCATCACATGCCCGAGTGACTGCACTGTGACCTTCGTGGCTCTGAGGGCGAGGTCGGTCACTGAACGCAGTTCCTGCAACACATTGGGATCAGGGCTACCCCTGTGCAGAACTTTGAGCGCCTTGGCCTGGTGGACTTGGCCATGGCGTGCAGGGTGAAAGCGGCATGTAGGCTTTGGCGATCAATGAAGACGTCGTCCTACAGGCCTTGGAGGGGAGCACAGGGTGACCCCGCCAGGTGGTAGGGTTTTTGGGCACAGGTGGAGCACAACAGCCCTGTCTACCTGGGGAATCGCCGTGTACCCGTGGGCTGCGCCGCCGTCGAGGGTATTGAGAGCGGATGAGCAAATGGCTTTGTGACGAGTGGAGAGGGGCGCTCTCCACGAAGACGTCAGCTCATCATGCACTTCCAGGAAAAACGGGACTGTGGGGGGGGAGCGAGGCTGTGAGCGGCATCCAGACCCCAGGAACCAGTCATCCAACCGCGATGGCTGTGGGGAGGATGGAGGGTTCCAGTCCAACCCCACGCAGGTGGCGGCCCTGGAAATCATGTCGGTCATCTGAGCATCAGTGTCAGCCTGGGCATACTGGCCCGAAGGCAGCAGCCCAGGTGAGTCATCCGCGTCAGACGCCGTCCTGTCCGATGCAGCGGCAAGCTCATCCACCTTGAGCTCTAGAGGATAAGCAGGCTGGCTGTGAGGCAAGCCGCTGTTGCCTCGAGGACGGATGGGAGTCAACGAGCATGCTGGGGGGCAGGTGGTCCGAGGGGCCGTACCCGGTGGAGCTGCACCCGCTGCCATCCCCAGATCGTCTCCATTGCCAGCCACATCATCCTCAATCCTGTGGGAAAGCATTAATTTTATTGCCCAAAGCGAGCCGTGACCGCAGCGTTGCCATGGCCATGCTCTCGCAGTGAAAGCATGAACCATCCACAAACGCTGCCTCGGTGTGATCGCTGCCCAGACAAACGAGACAATACCTGTGGCCATCTGAAGCAGAGAGTACTCTACCGCCTCAAGGAACTACACAGGGGCGGAAAGGCATCTTTAAAAAGACACGTCCTGAAAAGGACATTCAACGCTGCTGTGTATTTCTCTAATAGAGGAAACTACTCTTTTATAAGAAATATCACTCTTTTTACAACTCTTAAGTTCTTGCTCTGTCGAAGCACCCAGGGGCAAACTGCACTGCCATGCAGGGAAGGAGAGCCGCTGTAGTGTGCCGTAGATCCAACAGCAGAGAGCGTCAGAGGAACAGGAACGGATGTGTGACTCGCAGCTCACTGCAGACACAACCATCGGCTCCGAAGAAAATTTCTGAATGAATGACATATTTCCTCTCCGTTATACCCATATGTCCGGGGGTGGGGTATGCAAATACTGTCTGCCAACTTCTCATTGGCCTTTTTTCATAGATCAGAGGCATATTCGGCGCTCAAGAGAGACCCCTAGTGTCGCTTCTTCGACACAACGTTATAGTGAGCGACAGATGGGGAATGTGAAATTATATGTTATTGTCCATTTAAAATAGACATTAGTTTGAAATCTTAATGCACCAACAGTTGTATGCTTAGCAATAAAAAATATATAAAATCACTCTGCAGCCCTCCCTAGATACACAGATTAACATGCAATAAACATAAAATATGGTCTAAGTGTCCCATGCTGATGAGTACAGAACAAATAATATGCCACTCTGTAATGTCCGAGGGGAGAGGATGTTCCTACTAATATAAACATAACCATTAGTTTGAGAATATCACTAAGGACAACCATCTAATTGAATATCCTTTAATGAAGCACATAAAATAGAATGGTGTTTCATAAAGTCACTTTAATGAAAGGTCACCATGGAAAAAGATAGTTTCCTATATTGTTTTCTTGCTTGGGTTTATTCTTGTTGGGAGGCAAGTTGGTGTCCAGAGACTTGAAGCCTGACTGTTATATTTGAGCTGAATACAGCTGACTTTAAATATTAATGCATTGTAAAAATAGATATAGAATATGAAGTTACATTTTCAGCAGCAAAGTCTCCAGATGAATGATTTGTTTTGACAATTTGGTGACAACATCTCACTTCTTATTTCATTTTTTTTTTTATAAAGGTCATAAATAACACTTGAGCATGAAAAAATTAACAATTGTTTTTCGAACAATTGCACCAGTAAAAATGGCACTGAAGTGAAACGGGCCTGATGAATGCATCACATGTGAGGTGAACTCCGTAAGTAATGACAGGCAGAGGATACTGCAGTATTCAAACCAATACAGGCCTTTTTAATAATTCATCAGACATTAAATAATCCCCCTGACTTTATCAATGTTTCTTCATCTCTTAAAGCTCAGGATGACCTTTGGAAAATGTTAAATCTTTTTCACATGCACCAGTGATGAGTCTGGCAAGAAAGGTTGAAACCTTAGCAGCCGTCAGCAACTGTAAGCGCGCACACACACACACACACACACGCACACACACGCACAGAGAGCAAAAGCTCAAATACATTTTTCAGACTTTATAAAGTGACAGCTGTCTGTCATTTTTCCAGGCTAAAATGTCTTAGACGGAACATAATAATTTGGAGAAATGTTACAGGTTAAAGTTTATTAACTGCAGAAAGTCTCCAACCTGGAGTCTAAAACAACATTTGCCTGAATGTATTTTTTTATAAGCTTTTTTCTATGTATGTCCTTAAAAACAGATCTAAAAACACATAAATTGGGATAATGAAATTTTAACACATGGTTGCTGAGATGAGACAGGAAAGGATCTATGTGCAGGCTTTAGTGAAAATAACTTTGAAACAACAAATGGGAACTGACAAAAACTAAAAAAAAACTAAAAGGATATTTATACAAACAAAAGCAAATGAGTGCATAGAAAACAGGTGAGAACAATAAGGACCAGATGGCAGTGATGAGGGCAGTGCATACTGGGAAATGTAGTCTGGGAAAACACTTCAAAATAAGAGTCCTAGGAAACATGAGGGGACAGATTATGAAAAAATATACAATATATATATTTTTCTAATTAAGTTATGTTGAGCAGCTTCAGAGCAGGGACATTTTCAAAACTGTCAAAAACATTGCAAAACAAGATTGAGCAGAACAATACTGCAGACTGAGTTATGGGACATATATTAAATCCAAATTTTGTATGTTCTCATTGACTTGCAATTATGTTAGTCAAATGTGAATGTCAGCTGCATTAAAGTAGGCCCATCACTACAAAATGGAAAATACAAAGTGTTTGTGCTGAAACATCCAAGTATTTTCACTCTATATTTAATTATTGAAGTAAATGAGATTCAAATCTAGAGGTATACAAGCGGCAGAGTCCTCAGAGAAAATGCCCAATGTACTCCATCATAAAATCACTCAAGCTACATACTCATTCTTCCATTATCACATAAACATGTCTGCCAATAGTGCTCCCTGGTAGGGATACAGCTGATATTTAAGTTTGTCATGCAGAGTGCTCTTTTGTCCAAGTGACTAAACTTTAAATGTTACCGTACAGACCTTGAAAAAGGCTTGGACTTATACAAGCGGATCAGACAATGTGTAAGATGTATGCGTTTTTACTTGTGTAAGACAGAGATAAAATTATGACAAATATGAGATTCTAAAGGCTACTGTGTTGCTGGATGTTTAGACAGTCTTTGTCCAGATTAGCCACCAGGACATTTATGGGGGCATTGAATAATAGGTCTGTTAGCATTTCTTTTGTGGGCAGAGACTTTGAACTGCTTCAGCAGACTTGAGTCGTAAAACCATAACATACTAGAGACTTATATATTTATTTCCTGTTTTGCTCAACAAATGCATTCTCTTAAAGGACTAAAACCTTTTAAAATGGTGAAATCAGTGATTAGTTGATGAATGAAACTGCTTAAAAGGTGCTGTTACTAACAATTTTAATTGATTCCATGCAGCAAAACACATAGACATAACTGGAAATGCAACAAACCAAATTTTTGTTCCCCTCCCCGAACAACAATAATCATCTGGTAAAGCAAAAGCTTATGCGCCAGACCCCATGCCATCACTCCTGGAAAATCTTCCTCCTTTCTTATTGCGGCTGCTAATGGTTCTAGGGCAAGACAGAACAATAATGGGGAAAGAAGGCAACCCTGCCGGGTACCCCTATCCAGAGTAAAATAATCTGAAATTAATCCATTTGTTAGTACCACCGCTACCGGGTGTCAACAAAGTAAATTAATCCAACCAATAAAAGTATCCCCGAATCCGTACATTTCCAAAATCTTAAAAAGATAATCCTATTCTACCATATCAAAACGCCTTTTCGGCATCAAGTGAGATGGCAGTGACCAGAGTCAGATCGTTCTCCATTGACCACATGACATTAATAAAACGCCTGATTTTCAGACGAGCTATACCCCCAAATAAACCCAACCTGATCTATATGTATAAGAGATGTCATAACTTAATCGGTTGGCCAGAATTTTTGACAAAAATTGTACATTAAGCTGAATCAGGGAAGTTGGACAGTAACTTTTACACTCACTTGGATCTTTGTCCTTTTTAAGAATTAGACTGATCTGGGCTTGTGTCATGATTGGAAAAAGCTTTCCATTCTTTAATGATTCCGTATAAACTTCTAACAAAAGTGGAGCCAGTTCTGTAGCATAAGATCTAAACAATTCAGCGGCAAAGCCATCTAGCCCCGGAGCCTTGCCTGTAGGCAGGGCCTTAATTATCTTGTCAAGCTCCTCCATGCTTATCTCAGAATCAAGAGAATTGTTTTGCTCAGTCGTCAATTTAGGGAGTTCTAATAAGGGGTATAAAGTAATGATTTACAAATGCTCATGTTATTGTAATTAACTACTTTTTCCCAGAATTGTTCTTTTTTAAGAAGTTTAAAAATGGTATAATTTTACTTTTACTTGAGTACATTTTAAGTGCTTTAACTGTACATTTACTGTGCTATTTTCCTACCATTTGTGTTCGCTAATTTCCTTTTCTGATTGAAATTTTATCTATCAACATGATTGGCTAGGGAGAGTCTCGTGACTCCCGTCAAATCACACGTAAAAAACTTGAATGGCAGTTGCAGATCTGGCTCCAACTGTGGAGAATACCTCAAGCACAGCTTACAGCTGAATGTAACCGGAAGCACCTGAAAGGGATTTTCGCAGTGAAAAAGTCAATTTGCTTGTCGTGTCATATTTATCGAGTTTAACTTGCTTATGCCAGATATCAGGATTAATCCTGCCTCTAATTTGAAGAAACATACTGTATCGAGTTAAATTTCATATTTATGCTTACTGAGATTATTGGGCTGCTGTGAGAGATTAATGCAATGTTATCAATAAGGCTGGACAAATTATCTAGATGTTTATTGGAAAAAAGAGAGATGTCCTTGATCAAACTTTTGAGTAGTTTTCTATATGTAGCCTATGATCTACATCTAGAACAGGGGTGTTCATTACATCAATTGCTATAGAAAGAGCACCAGTGGTTGGTTGATCTAGATGAAACATAAAATACTTACTTTTTATTTCCTGACGTCTGTAACTGCACGCTGCTTGATTGACAGGTGGCTAATGTTTTAGTACTAATGCGGTTACACTCCTAAATGATCAAATACCCTTTAAAATTCCACCAATGCCCATCTTGATGAGGATTTAGTGTAAACGCAGTCGTTAATGTCTAAAATAAACTTAAACAGTGGGACAAAAAATGTATTAGCATCAAAATGTTGGACTTGAAGTGTACATGGAACTGAATTGAGCACTGTCAAGTACAGTGTTTCCCAACCTTTTTTCTGACACAGCACACTTTTACAACTAAAACATTCTACGGCACACCACTATCCCACATAGGCTAACCATCGTCAATATTTTTCATTTTCAAGAACTTGTCCATGTTTTCAGTCCATCTTAGTAGCGTGTTTACTTGTAATGTTTGAAATTCGGCTATGCAAAAAACAAAAAAAAACAAAAACAATTCACTTAGGTAGGCTACGCTGTGTGAGGTCACAGGTGGCAAGAGAGCTAAATGGGTAATGACAAAACAAAAAATGTGCTTCTTTTCTAATTTGTAGATTTGATCATGCAATGCCACAACAAATAACAGGGATGCAAACTCATAAGGGGCGATCACTGGTCCATGGACATTTTATCTGGGGATATTTTATTTTAAAAAATAAGTTAAGCACCATTTCCAACTATTTTAGTGATTCAAGTTAATTTAAGTTTACAATTGTGCATAATTAGCTGCAAATTTAAGTATTTTGGTGAGGCTTGCTTTTGTTTCACAAAATTGTTCAATTTTAATAACTGATTAGTTCAGTAACCCCCTACTGGAAATGTCACTAGGTGGCAACAAATGAGTGTCTTATGTGCCACCAGTGTGTAATTCATGACCGAAATCTACCAAGAGACTTTATAGTGTTTAAGCATTAAAAGAACAAAGCCGATCAATTAGTCTTCCTTAAGTCTGAGCATTATTTTTCATAAAAAAAAAAGACAACAATAGTCTAATAATAGTGTTTCAATAACGTTCTTACCTTCTTTATTAAAACTTGCATGGCTACAAATCTACTGACTTCAGTATAAGAATTATAAACACAAAGCAGATCTACGGTATAATTTTCCTACAATAGCCTATTTAAACTCCTGAGCATGGCTTTATCAGAAAAGACCACAATAAGAGACAAACAATAATAATTTTGAGTTTCAATAATGTTCTTTCGTCATTGCAAAGTGCATTTTACATGAGTTGAGTCGAGGTGTCAACGCTCCATTCAATGTCAAGCACAGCACTGCCCTCCACATGACAAGAGTTGCAGAAAGCGTCACAGAGGGGCGAGTTAGCCACGTAAAAAAGTGGGAGGTGTGCACAATAAACATTGAAAACATGTATTTGGAAGAGAGGAAAAAGCTTGCAGTTGCTTTGATAGCAGAAAGTAATAAAAGGACTTGTTTATGTTTAAGTCCAAGCGTTTTCTTGGTGGGGTCTCTGATATTCGTAAATAAGGAAAATATATAATTAAAAGAAATTGAGAGATTCAATGTCTCTTCACAAATTTAGACAGTTTTTAAATATTTCTTGTTGCTTAGTACTCTCAAAGACATTAATGGTGAAGCAAAAAAGCGTGTGTGAAAAACACTTTGGTGTAAAGTGTCATCACTTCATAGACAATGTATTCTGCAGCGCTGACGCGAGTCATGTGAAAGACTCCTAACGCGTATAAATATCACTCACTTCTGCACATTAATCACTGCTCTTCTCAATCACAAAAGTGACCGATTATGGTTTAAAAATTGCCAATTTCTCTGAAAGGTGAGGATCCCGAAATGATCATTTTTTATTTTATATAATTTTCCACGGCACACCTGACAATCTTTCACGGAACACTAGGGGGGCTCACACAATTTTGCTTCACTATGATCAAGGACTGGGTCCATCAATAGATTAAAAAGTCTTCTCCCAAAATTATATCATGAGAGGTGCCAGCGTCTTGCAACATCCCTTCAAGATCTATAAAAAAAGCCCTGATCATCAGCATTAGGTGCATAAATATTAGCCAAAATCAAATTTTGCCCTTGAATTTCAGCTAAAAAAATAATGATGCTTCCTAATTGATCTTTAATCTGTTTGAGAAATTAGAATTGTAGATGTTTATTTATCAATGTAATGACTCCCCTGCTTTTACTTAAGCCAGCACTAAAGAAAACATGTCCACCCCATATCTTCCCAACTTTTCCAGCTTCCTGCGGGGAAAGATGGATTTCTTGAAGAAACACAATATCATATTTCTTATGCTTAATAAAATAAATAACCTTCCTTCTTTTTATAGGGTGTCCCAACCCATTCACATTCCATGTGGAGAGAGACAATCCACTCATAATAACATTTTGATATAATAGAAAAAATAAATTGTGTAAAAAAACTAAAATTAGAAAGACCACATTTCAGCATTAGTGCAACAGTAAAACCCCGAACAAAACAAACAGAAAAAAGAACAGTGCCGACCGGCGTCAATCCCGCTAAACTCGAAGAGTCCATGCACTCCTACGAGAGCCCCTGCGACAAGTTTGCTGTTGGATTGCTAAAGTCTGGTGTTTCTATACAAATTTGTGAGGCAAAATTACATAACAGAAAATTATTTGTAAACAAACTCCAGCCATTAGAAGGCATAAGCACAAAGAACAAGCAGATTCATCCACAGCTGTCCCAAATGCATGTTCCTCTACAAAACAAACTTCCAGCCACTAGGCCGAACCAGCACAAAAAGAAACAAAACAGGCTTCCCGGTTCCTTGGACGGTCAATGATATTTAATGAGTCAAGTTTACTCAGAGGCCACATAAGAAACACACCATGATTTCCTCAGTCCCTCATCTCTATAATAGACATTACTTGTTGTAGGCATGTAGATATTTTTTGGTCATCCTTATCACTGGCCCCGGCCGGGTTCAATGTAAAAGTGATCATCCATCAATGCAAACGTTTATTGAAGGAGTGTTATTCCACAAAACAAACTCCAGCTGCTAGGTGGAACCAACGCAAAAAAGAAACAAAAGTGGCACCCAGCTTCCTCAGACAGCCAGAGTAAGTACAGCGAGTCAATCCAATCAATTGAGAAACACCAAATGGTTTACCCACTCCAATGATTCTATAAATGACAGTGCTTGGTTAGGGCATAAAAATACTTTGTGGCCATCCTTAGTATTTACTCAGTTTGGACAAGAACATCAGTGCAAAAGCGATCTTCAGTTAATGTAAGTTTCTTGCATTTCTTGAATTGATCATATTTCTCTCGTCATATTCACAAAGTCTGGGAACAAAAAATTGCTGTGATTCTTTAAAGAAAGCTTTCCTTTGCTCCTCACCTCGCATAACACAATATATCTTTATTGGATGATCTCAGGAATTTGGCCAGAATTGATCGGGGCCTGTCTCCCTCTGTGGATCTGCGAGCCAGGACTCTGGGAGCTCACTCGATTTCCAACTTATGGCCTGTTATTTCAAGCAAACTCTGGAAGAGCTCATCAAGGAATTTCACTGCCCTCCTCATGCAAGTTTTTCAAGAATGTGTTCCAAATCAACTTTGGTCGGCAGCAGATTATCAGATAATTCCCTCTCCGATGACTCCAGATAATCCATTTGCTTCTCAACATCTGCAACTCTTGTAACCAACTTGAAGAATTTTGTTTCCATCGCCTTAATCGATCGACATATTACAGCAAAATCTTCTAAATCAGCGACAACTTTCATCAGCATCACAAACATGTTGGACAGTTGACGCTGAATTTCTCCCACCACACCATTCAAACCGAGTCCCCCAGTCTGCAGGCCTGTTTCAGAGGTTTCAGCTTGAACACGTAACTGTCTTTTAATATCTCCAGAGCCTTAGGATTTAGAATTTTGACAGATTGACTTCAAAGAGCAAATATGTAGCAGGGTGTATCAAATCTCATATTATAACACAAAAATAACTAAAAACTAGCAAAGTGCGCAGAGCTCGTCGCCTACATGTCCGCTCCTCGCGTGGTGTCCACACAGCTGTTTTAATATAATAGGCTACATCAATCATGGCTGACTGTGAATAGTGCATTTCTTCTATGGAACCTGACTGAAAAACTTTGCTTTTGTGCAATTCTGCAGCCAAGTTGCTCAGTTTATGTACAAGAAGACTGTCATATCAGCAATAGCAGCACAAACAATATTCAGAGTGTGCACCTTTAATTAAAACTTTTTTGTGATCCAGGCTTTTTACCAAATCCAAAATACTTGAAACATACCATACTTGAAGAGAAAACCAAAGATATTTTAAAACAACTGGACATCTATTTTTGAGGTCATAAGTCTACACACCTCCCACAGACAAGATATGTATTAAAAAAATAAAAATTCTATCCAGTGATGCCCCGGTGAAGCTATCTGACATAACAGATATCCACACGCACCCCCACAAGACAAGACAGCAACTGGATCTACACAAGTGGTCCGGCCCAGAAATCCACACACTCCTGGCCCCCAATACAAAGTGTTAACCCCCCCCCCCCCCCCCCCGGATGATCAACAGCCTTCTGCATCTTCCGTGACAACTTGCGGGTCCCCCGTCACACAGTCTCTGAGGGAAAAATAATAATACTAATAATAAAAATAAATAAATAATAATAATAAAATGATATGGACTTGCAAGAGTGCAGAGTATGCAAACCCAAGGCGTATCAAGCAGCGTATCAAGGTGGGGAAGGCGTATCAAGCAGTGGGTCAGGCTGGTGCTGCTCTGCACACCATGGCAGTGTTACAGGCATACCAGGCTGATCTGTTTAAGAACCTGAGTGGAGGTACCACGCTCGACAAGGAAGCGTTTTCTGAACTTCGTCGAGCCACGGACCTTTCTCTCCGCGCGAACAGACAGACAGCCCATGCCATTGGCCGGTCTATGTCCGCTTTGGTCAGCACGGAAAGACACCTGTGGCTCAACCTATCGGGCATCAAGGACAAAGATAAAGCTTTCCTCCTTGATGAATACGGTTATCTCCAGGTTCCAGCAGGTTGAAAAGCCATGAGGAAGCATTTGGTCAATTCTTTCCTCGCCTCACTCAGGGGGCGGGGCCGTCGGCCACCCAGTCCCGCCCCGGTCCTGCTAGAAGGGAGGCTCAGAAACAGAGTCGTTATGACTGGGGACAGGCTCGTCGCCCTCGACAGCCTCCAAAGCAAGACCTCAGGGCTGTTATCTCTAAAAAGAAAAAAAACCCTGACTGTCTTGCGCCCAGCTCTTTGGGGGTAGCTCCCCTCGGGACGGGGCGCGTGTACCATCCATTTCACCCCTCCCGGTACCCCCACGAATCCTCTCCTTTCCCGCCGCTTCTGGTGTCTCGGGAGGTAGAGGCAGGTAAAGTTGGGTGTACCGCTACTTCCTGCCCTATTCCAGGATGTGGAACACTCGACATCCCCTCAACAGGAAGTGTCGAAATGAATACCCATCACAGCGATTCTGGCAACGTGGAAACTTCTGCCCGGTATTTCTGTGTGGGTCCTAAGACCAGTAGAAAAAGGCTACAGAATTTAATTTGCTCACCGCCCTCCATGTTTCAACAGCGTGGTCCCCACTACCGTGAAACCAGGGCAGGCGTGTCTACTGTGGAAATAACTCAATCTCTTGGTTAAAAGGGGCCATAGAACGTGTTCCCCTTCCAGAGAAAAGAGTCAGGCTATTACAGCAAATACTTCCTGGTCCCCAAGAAGGGTGTGGGGGTTGCGTCCGAACTTAGATCCTAACTATCGAGACGGTCACGTCACAAGCCCAACATCACGTTTTGGCTGGTCACGATCGATCTCATGGACGCATATTTTCATATAGAAATTCTGCCACAGCACAGGAAGTTCCTGAGGTTTGCTTTCGGGGGCGAAGCCTTCCAGTATCGTATTCTTCCATTCGGCCAAGCCCTATCACCCCGCATATTTACGAAATGCACGGATGCAGCATTGGCTCCTTTGCGACTCCAGGGCATTCGCATTCTGAATTACATAGACGACTGGCTGATACTGGCACAGTCTCAAGAACTGGCAGTTCAACACAGGGATATCGTCTTAGCTCATCTGCTTTCTCTGGGTCTGAGACTCAATGTAAAAAAGATTGTCAGAAATCCCCTATCTGGGAGTAATATGGAATTCGATCACGATGCGGGCACAACTGTCTCCCACTCGGATCTTTTCCATTTAGAACACCCTGACCGAAGTCAGGCTAGGTCAAGGTTGCACTGTTCGTCAATATCAACGAATTCTAGGTCTCATGGCATCTGCGTCCATGGTGATCCCTTTGGGCCTTCTGCATATGAGACCATTTCAGCAGACTGCTTACGACAGATGCCTCCCTGAGGGGCTGGGGAGTGGTCTTAAGAGGTCGTCCAGCCCAAGGGGAATGGGAGGTTCATCAGCTCGGTTAGCACATCAACTGCCTCGAGCTGATGTCGGTATTTCTGGCCCTGAAATACTTCCAACATCTGAGAGGCTGCCATGTCCTGGTGCGGGTGGACAACACAACAGCAGTCTCCTACATAAATCATCAAGGAGGTCTACATTCACGCCAGCTGAATTCCCTGGCATGTCGGATTCTCCTTTGGGCCCAGAGCAAATTCCTGTCACTCAGGGCAGTTTATATCCCTGGATGCCTGAATGTGGGAGCAGATTTACTGTCCAGACAGAAGTTACCAACGGGGGAGTGGAAACTCCACCCCGAGGTAGTAGAGCAAATCTGGGTGATATTTTACAGGGCAGAAGTGGACCTATTTGCCTCTTCTCAGACAGCGCAATGTCCCCTCTACTTCTCGGAGTCACCCAGCCCCCCTGGGTCTGGACAAGATGGCGCATACATGGCCCAGAATGCGCCTGCATGTGTTTCCCCGGTTTCTCTGCTCACGGGAGACTTGGCCAGAGTTCGCCAGCAAGGGTCTTGCCACTTACTGATAGCGCCGCGCTGGCCGAACAGGGTATGGTTCTCAGAGATAATGTCTCTCCTCGACGGCTCGCCTTGGGTGATTTTGAACAGGAGGGACCTTCTGTCTCAGACACAGGGGACAATATTTCATCCCCGGCCCGAGCTGTGGAACCTTCACGTTTGGCCCCTGAAGTGTACCAACTGAGGGACACAGGGCTTTCACCCGAGGTTATTGAGTCCATTTTAAGTGCTAGGGCTCCCTCTACCAGAAGGATCTATGCCAATAAATAGGGTTTCTTTGAAAAATGGCGCAGTACACATAACGCAGATCCAGTTAACTGCCAGATTGCTTCAGTTCTGGACTTTCTGCAGGAAAAACTGTCAGCAGGCATATGCCCCGCCAATCTCAGGGTTTATGTGGCTGCCATTTCGGCTTGCCATGCCCTGATGGACGGGGTGCCTTTGGGGAGACATCCTCTACTCGCACGTCTGGTTGAGACCCCCTTTGAACCTCTAGAGTCAGCGTCTGACAGACTTATGACTCTCAAGATGGTTTTTCTTATGGCCATTACCTCTCTAAAGAGAATTGGGCACCTACAGGCTCTGTCTGTTTTGCCAGGCTGTTTAGAGTTTGCCCCAGGAATGACCTAAGCAATTTTGCATCCTCATCCCAATTACCTTCCTAAGGTGCCTTTCTCGACCTTAAACCTGGTCACTCTTGAAGCTTTCTGCTCCCCGCCGTTCTCTACGCCGGAGCAGGAAAGACATCACAGACTTTGTCCAGTCCGTGCCCTTCAGACCCATGTCCACCGCTTAAGTCAGGGCAACTATTAGTTTGCCATGGGGGCCGCAACAGGGGGGCGGCCATCACCAAACAGACTATGTCACATTGGGTGAGGGACGCTATTACCCTGGCCTATGAGGCGCGCGGTCAAGCTTCGCCTGTAGGCATCAGAGCTCACTCTACCAGAGGGGTCGCCGCCTCTCAAGCCTTGGCCAGAGGGGTCCCTCTGCAGCATGTTTGTGATGCGGCAGGCTGGTCCTCTCCGCACACATTCATTAGATTCTACAGCTTGGATGTTCATGCCACTCCAGACTCTTACGTCCTTGAGTCGACATCTCAAGCCCATGTCTGAGCCCTCTCACACTCTTGTGAGCACACAACCGTAGGGGGTCCGGACAGCCACAGTGCGGCGGCGTGGGTATTCTCGTTCCCAAAGCGCTCTTCAGCGCAGCATCATAGTGAAACTTTTTGTAAAGGGAACGTCCTTGTTCCCAGAAAAAAAACGGAACGAGATGCTGTGCTTTTCTGCCGCACTGGGATGCCCCGGGACTGCTCTTCAGACAAAATCCCTGATGATGCACTGGTGACGCATCTATTTTATAGCCACTGCACCAGGTGCGTCCAATGATTACACTGGCAGAGGCTATAAATTCCGGTCAATGTTCACTGACGTGTTGCATACATATTCACAGCTGGTCACAACTGAGACGCGTTCCCAAAGCGCTCTTCAACGCAGCATCTCTTTATGCTTTTTTCAGGGAACAAGGGTTACATACGTAACCACAGACATTTTATTGCCAAAGATCTTCAGTTCTTGCAGTTGGAGAAGCTTTCTCTAAGTTTATTAGTCATGTTAAAGTGTATAACGGAAGCTGTATGAAGGTGAGTGCAAATTGCTACATTTCCACTGTTTTCTCCTGTTATTTTTGGACCAGTGAGGGAGTTTGTGTACATTGTATTCCCCAGCTAGGTAGAGGGGTTTGTTTGTTTTGACCTTTCCCCCTTCTGAAGTCTATTGCTTCCATCTTTGAAATGTTTTGAAATGTATTATTTTGTAAATGAATCTCCTAAACCATTAAGTCGTTGTATGTGCTGCTGGGACAGACCATCGCTCAAACATTTACTTGTTACTCACCTTTCTCCCCTAGATTTAACTGGGGAAGTAACGAGGCATGTAAACACTTTAATTGCATTTCTTCCAGTCTGACCAAAGTGCACCTGCGCCAGTGTTGCAGCCAGATAATGTTACGCTCAAGCACAGGTTAAAAAACATTGCAAAATAGAAGCTGCACCAACTTCTCGGAATCATATGAAACACCGTTTCCTCACACAGTTTTCCAGCAGTGGTGCCAATGGCAAAAGAGAACATTTTTTTTTTCATGTTTGTCGTTTGCAGTCTGAATTGAATGTTGTTGAGAAAAAAAAAAAACATATTAACATATTGCATTTCACCCATGAGGACAAACTCATTAGAAAGACATGTTTCCTTAACATTATTGTGTATATGTGTACACACACACACACACACACACACACACACACTAGTGTTAAGGAAACATGTCTTTCTAATGAGTTTGTCCTCACGGGTGAAATGCAATATGACCATGAAACAGAATAATGACTCTAACAAACCAGTTCTTTTAATCACTCCATCAAAAAGAGTCTCAAACTGACTGCCGAATTGTCCTTATGCCGAGTTGTAGTTAAAGATACATTTTTGCAACAAATTGTTTGAATTCCTAAAAAATATTAATAGGCTATCTTTTGTTTATAATGTTTTTTTATTAAAAAAATTAATAAATCAAGACCATATTTCTCAGTAAATAACTTCTTAATCTGATTGTTCCTTATAAGATTATTGCAATAATCAGAGCATTGGTGTACATGTTAATGTATCCAGTTACTCCTGATAAAAGGAAAAATATCTGTGCTTAAATTTTATATTGTGCAAAATAATAATTGTTGAATCACTGTTTACTTATTATTTCAGCAGATAAGCTCTGCTCCTTTGTATCCTTTATTCGACTGAAATATTTTTTCTGTGTCACAGGTCATCTGATGTAGGCTATTTACTGGTGGAATGAAAAGACGAGTGTTTAAAAATTGTCTTGAGAAATGCATGCCATTCAATTGTCATAAATTTCAGGAAAATCCATTGTAAAGAACCAGTGGGCAGTTAATAATGTAAAAATACATTTATTCAGATTAAAGTGACTTTCAGTTCACAGTCTGGTATAAAACTGTCTGTCAGCTATTAGTAGCAATGAAACATGCGTTCCAAATTAGTATATTCCTAGGAATATATGGTTGTGAATACTAAAAAAACATGTAGCCATTTCACAACAGTAACATATTTCCAAGGCACAAAATGCCACGTTCAGCAGATGAGTCTTTTAAACAATGGAGTCTCTGCAGATGAAGGTATAACCCTCTATTTGCACCATTTACATTTACTTGATGCTAAAACGGTTTCTTATGGCCCATTAACTAATTTTCTATCCGAATTTGTTCATTATTCTAAAATATTTAGATGAGGCAAGCATCATTATAAACATATGTAAAGCTAGTTAAGACACTTAAATAAGCACATTTCAAATGATTATACATTTTCCTGTATGAAAACATGTCACTTGTATATGATTTTACATTCTGATCTCTAAAAGTGAGCTTTTCACATTAGTGCGGGGCAGATTTTAAAGGATTAGTTCACCCAAAAATTTAAATTCTCTCATTTACTCTCTTTTAGGCCATTCCAGATGTGCATGATTTTCTTTCTTATGCAGAACACAAAGAATTTTAGAAGATTATCTCAGCTCTGTAGGTCATTTCAATGCAAGTGAATTGTGGCCAAAACTTTGAAGTTCCAAAAAGCAGATAAAGGCAACATTAAAGTAACTCCAGTAGTTTAATCAATGTCATCTGAAGCGATTCAGTCAGTTCTGGGTGAGAACAGACCAAAATGTAACTGCTTTTCCACTATAAATCTTGATAGTAGTCTCCTTGTTGATCATAATGTCAAGCTTGATTACACTTCCTAATCGAGTAATCATGCTTGAAATCATAATTGTGCCGAGAGACTGCAATGGCAAGATTTATAGCGAAAAAAGGAGTTTCATTTTGGTCAGTTCTCACCCAAAACCGACTGGATCACTTCAGAAGACATTAATAAATTTGTCTCCAGTTGTTTAATCAACTTAATGTTGTCTACTTTGGAGCTTCAAAGTTCTGGCCACCATGAACTTGCATTGAAATTACCTACACAGCTGAGATATTCTTTATTTAAATCTTTATTTGTGCTGTGCAGAAGAAAGAAAGTCATGGACATTAGTTAATGAAACTGATGTGAAACTGATGAAAACCCCCCTTTTTTTTTTTTTGGTGAACTATCCCTTTAAGCTTAAAAGGTCTCTACAAGCATGCAGAGAATGATTTATCTTTATTTTACAAAAAGAGTTACCATTCTGGGAAGTATAGATCAGTTTTACTGATCAAATCAACACCTTCAAAATGTGTATTAAGAGGTGATAGAAACTATTCCTTAAGTGCTGATGCAATATATCTTTCTGCTATTTTTGATAGAGATTTTGATTTTATGTACACTTGTAATTAATAATATTCTCGAGTAACACATAAGGATTTATTTATTTATCAAGCTCTAACGTAAAACACCACGATATTAAAAAGATAAAGCATTACAACAACAGGAAAAGTCTGAAGAATAATAATTCACCCAAACATGAAAATGTTGCCATTATTTACTCCCTCTCATGATTTTCCAAATATGAATGCTGTTCTTTTATCAGAACACAGGAGAAATTCTGAAGAATTGACATGGCCTTTCAATACAATGATAGTCCATATACCATGGCTGTCAAGCTCCAAAATAAGAAACCCCCCCCCCCCACAAATAGTAAAAGCATTCATCCATCCATAAATATAAATGTATAAATAAAACTTGTGTGCTATGTTCTAAGTGTTCTGAAGCTTATCAACGGTCCAAAATGTAATAAAATATTCATTGATGACCTTCCCCTCTGCCGAAGCTCAAAAATGTAATTCACACTTGCCTTTAGATGCATCAGTGATGCAAACACCACTGACTCTCAAATGTATTGTTACAGAACCTAGAACACCAGTTTGAATATGCAGAATGGAGAATGAAATTCTCCTTTTATATTCCACAGAAAAACAACTACATATGGAAGCAACATTAGGGATATTAAACATTAACAGGATTTTCATTTTTGGGTGAATAATTCCTTTAAGGAAAGAGTACAGTAATTACATCTAACACAACTGACAGCTCCTTGAAGCCTCTATGAAATTATGATATTTTATCATCAAACCTTTCTTCATCATTTCAGACATTGGTGCAGTTTGGAATGTGTCTGGTCCGTAGCCTCTCTCCAACCCCAAGGCTTCCTTAAACACACACACACAAAGCAAAAAAAAATAAAAATCACTGTAATTGCAACCAACAGACAAGGGCAACTCCGTGATCAATGATTTCCACTTCAGTGTCATGGGATCTGTCCTTAATTACTGCGAATCAAAAAGTCCTGGGACAAACAGAAGACAA
This sequence comes from Moxostoma hubbsi, assembly GCA_032164185.1. Classification (NCBI taxonomy): domain Eukaryota; kingdom Metazoa; phylum Chordata; class Actinopteri; order Cypriniformes; family Catostomidae; genus Moxostoma; species Moxostoma hubbsi. Next base: position 11,235,911 of record JAVLUX010000023.1, read on the forward strand.
TCACCTTCCCTGACAGGAGAGTAATAAAAGTAAAATGAACGAATTGGGGTCCATCCACTGACCTCAAGCTTATTGAACAACATACACACGTACTCTCACAGACACAAACAAGCACACTTCTCTTTTCCCCTTGAGTCCAAATCCATCTTTATAAACATTAAAACCAACAGAAGAAGATGGACTTAAGAATCTAACAGAGTAGGTAGACAGCAATTTAACAAAACCTAACGCAACCATATCAAATGCTTGAATGGATGAATATAAACATTGTTTATAAGGATTGGGCTAGGGATGTGCGAGACTAGTCGACTTAAAGGTTTTGATGCTTCAGGTCGACACTGGAATTACTAGTCAGTTAATAGTTTTCCACATCAAATTGTTCAAAATTTTTACACATTTACGTTTGGCTTTATATTGTTTACAAAAGATGCGCTATATCTTCAGTGGTAGTGCAGGAATTGCAAATTGCCTCAAGTGAGTCAGGTCCTGTCTTTCAATGGACCATGTTGACATGTTAATTTTGCTCATTAAAAATGTATGCTCTTGATTAAATACACTAAAGTCGGATTTGGCTGTTGAAATACATTAGTTCCAAGTATTTTATATGGGTATTTTAAAACACACTGTGTTTTCTGAGGATTTCTATCTTTTTAGACTAGTCGACTCCAAAGATTTTGTTTAAACGTCAGTAAAATTAGTCATTCTGCACATCCCAATTTGGGTGTCACATCTTCTGCTGTCTCTTCTCCCATCCGGTTTAATATTGCCTGTTTGACAATATTAAATCTGCATATGGATCCTACATCTGCCTCTCAGCCTGTTTTGTCACATTGGGCTGTCAATTTAACATGTACATTTACAAAATGTATTAAATTACAAAAAAAATAATTGTTTTGAACTCTTTAACTTGGCACAACACATCTTAAAAACACGGCTCCCATGGTAGGAAACCCTGGAAAACAACTTGATGTGGGACAGTGGCATAAGACGTCAGTCTGCCACATGCATGCATACATAGACCAACAATTAAAAAAATAGCCCAGATGGAACACAGGACATGTGTCCTGTGTAAGTGCCACTAAGTCTTGGACAGATTAACACACTTGATTGAAAAATTAACAGTTGTGGACTGTATGAAAGTGATAGGCTAATGGGCTAATGCATGGAAATAAATCAAACTTTTAAAGCCACTTTTAGTTATGGCTATTCAATCCTTTAATAGTCTGCTTCAATAGTGTAATTAAAAATCTTAATTCACAACTTTAAGCAAATAATGACATGAAATATTGATTTTCACCTGTGTTGTGAGCCTCCAGTTCTTTTTCCATCAGTTCTCTGGGAGGTGGCAGATGGCTAAAACTGTTGTGTGTTATTATATTTGAGGGAAACTGCGTGTGCTTGACATGTGTGCTGCATGGCGGGATTGAGGTGGCTGGTGTATGTGTGCCGTTTTTCTCCTGTCCGACGGTACTGATCATCTCTGGCTCCTTCTCATGAGTGTCCTCTGACTCCACATGGATCCATGGGATTTTACTGATTTAAAAGAACCAACAGAAAGTAGATATTACTTAATGTGGAGATCAGGATAAAAAAATCAGTAGCATTTTTTTTTCAAGTAAAACTTCTCGTGTTACTTGACTGTAACCCTTGTTCCCTGATAAAAGCAGAACGAGATGCTGCGCTTTATTGCTGCGCTTTATTGCCGCACTGGGGTATACCAGGACTGCTCTTCAGACAAAATACCTGACGATGCACCTGTGATGCATCTATTTATAGCCCTGTTACAGGTGCATCCAATGATGTCACCGGCAGAGGTTATAAATTCCGGTCAATGTTCATTGACGTGCACACATATTCATAGCTGGTCACACCTAAAGTTTTTCCCAAAATGCTAACTCAGCGCAGCATCATAAGTGTAGCTTTTTGAAAGGGAACAGTAACTGATACAAATAAAGTATGTAAGAATAATATTTCTTCATTTCTGGGTATTTCCAGGGCACATTACATTTTAACAGTGCACAATTAGCCCAGATTAGGTAAGCTGAACTGGGAAATTTAGAAGAGGTGAGTCTTACTGTTTGAACTTGTAGATGAAAAGAATGGCTAACCCCACCAGGCCCAGAGAAACCAGTAACAGCATGGCAGAACCACTGGACAAAGCACTGGAGTCCACCAGAGGTGCTGCAGGCAGTATTAGAGAATATAACTAGTTAATTTACTCAGTTCTCCTAATATTCTATTTAGCTTGAGGATCTGATACTGATATCTGATACTGAACAATACTGTTATTCAGAACTGTAGATAACACTTTACTTGAAGCCTGTATATGTCATGCATTATATGAATTATGTTGAGGAGAGGTGTGATATTACTTTTCTAAGCAACAAGGTTTACATTTGACTTTTCTCCCTACAGTCAATAAAACAGTCATACATATCTCATAGACTTACATTAAAAAGGGAACCTGAGCCATATCCAGGGATGTTTTCATAGAGACTTGGTTGTGGGCTCCATTGATTTGTGCCAGTTAGCAAACATTAAGCAATCACCCAAAACATCCAACATCAACCACATGGCAATGCGCTAAAACAGCTCAGACACCTTAGCAACCACAATGCAATACAACCCACATCACCCTTGCATTGTGGCAGCAACTTTTCCACAGACTAACAACACTAACATTTTCCACAGAAAATGTATTATTAATATATTATTTATACTAAATTCTATAATTATTATACATTATAAATATTATTAAAATACAGCTTAAGTGAGAAATTTACATACACTTAGGTTGAAGTCATTAAAACAAATTTTTTAACCACTCCACTGATTTAATATTAGCAAAATATAGTTTTGGCAGGTCGTTTAGGACAACTACTTTGTGCATAATGCAAGTAATTTTTACAACAATTGTTTACAGACAGATTGTTTCACTTTTAATTGACTATATCACAATTCCAGTGGGTCAGAATTTTACGTTCACTAAGTTAACTGTGCCTTCAAGCAGCTTGTAAATCCTATAGGTAATTAGCCAATTAGCTTCTGAGTGGCTAATTGGAGTCAATTTGAGGTGCACCTGTGGATATATTTTAAGGCCTGCCTTCAAACTCAGTGCCGCTTTGCTTGACATCATGGGAAAATCAAAATAAATCAGTCAAGACCTCAGAAAAATAATTGTAGACCTCCACAAGTCTGGTTCATCCTTGGGAGCAATTTCCAACCACCTGAAGGTACCACATTCATCTGTACAAACAATAGTACGCAAGTATAAACCATGGGACCACACAGCCATCATACCACTCAGGAAGAAGACACATTCTGTTTGAGATGAATGTAGTTTGGTGCAAAAAGTGCAGATCAATCCCAGAACAACAGCAAAGGGCCTTGTTAAGATGCTGTAGGAAACAGGTTGACTAAGTATCTATATCCACAGTAAAACAAGTCCTATATTGATGTAACCTGAAAGGCTTCTCATCAAGGAAGAAGCCAATGCTCCAAAACGGCCATAAAAAAAAAACAAATACAGTTTGTAAGTACAAATCCTATATTATACAAAGATATACAAAGATTGTACTTTGTACTTACCTCTGGCCTGATGAAACAAAAATTTAACTTTTTGTCAATAATGACCATTGTTATGTTTTGAGCAAAAAGGGTGAGGCTTGCAAGCCAAAGAACACCATTCCAGCCTTGAAGTATGGGGGTAGCAGCATCATGTTGTGGGGGTGCTTTGCTTTACATCAGCCATGAAGTTAAAGCTTGGTCGCAAATGAGTCTTCCAAATGGAAAATGACCCCAAGAATACCTCCAAAGTTGTAGCAAAATGGCTTAAGGACAACAAAGTAAAGGTTTTGGAGTGGCCATCAAAAAGCCCTTAACACAATCTAATAGAACGTTTGTTGGCAGAACTGAAAAAGCACGTGCGAGCAAGGAGGACTACAAACCTGACTCCGTTACACCAGTTCTGTCTCGAGGAATGTGACAAAATTCCAGCAACATATTGTGAGAAGCTTGTGGAAGGCTACCCAAAACATTTGACCAAAGTTAAACAATTTAAAGGCAATGCTACCAAATACTATCAAATTGTATGTAAACTTCTGACCCAATGGGAATGTGATGAAAGAAATAAAAGCTGAAATATATAATTCTCTCTACTATTAATCTGGCATTTCACATTCAAAAAATAAAGTAGAGATCCTAACTGACCTAAGACAGGGAATGTTTTCTACGATTAAAGGCGAGGAATTGTAAAAAACTGAGTTTAAATGTATTTGGCTAAGGTGTACGTAAACTTCTTACTTCAACTGTATATTAATATTATTTATTTTTTGCATTATACATTATAATGCTATTCATCATCTTTCCTACTTCTCAAATCACTCTGCAATCTCTTCACATGATCAAATAAGATATATAATATTTGTCCCTTATATAGTTCTGACAAAAAATCATTTTATAAGCAGGATAATGAGCGGTCAGATGGTAACTTTTCTATATAAACACCTAAAAAACTTGAATGCAAACTGGAGGCTGGATTATGCTGGTTTTGTTTCTTCTCACAAAATAACATAGTTTCAGCTCAAATAATTATTTCATGTGCATATAGTTATTTATTGGTAAGTAGCCATGTATTGTGTTGAGCTGGATAATCTACAATTAGCCAGTTATAATACTGTAGCAAAATAAACCCCTTTAAGATGATACAAGACCACCCTGTCAGTTTATTTTGTGTTAATGACTGGCTGACTGTAGATTATCCCTTACTTAAACTCGTCAGTGGTATAACCATTTATGTATTAAAATCTATTATAACTGTTGTTACACTTATTTATAAAAAGATAACATTACAATGTGTATCATACAGATTTTTAATACATACTGTATACACTCACCTAAAGGATTATTAGGAACACCTGTTCAATTTGGCTGGTGGTGGTGGTGTAATGGTGTGGGGGATGTTTTCTTGGCACACTTTAGGCCCCTTAGTGCCAATTGGGCATCGTTTAAATGCCACGGCCTACCTGAGCATTGTTTCTGACCATGTCCATCCCTTTATGGCCACCATGTACCCATCCTCTGATGGCTACTTCCAGCAGGATAATGCACCATGTCACAAAGCTCGAATCATTTCAAATTGGTTTCTTGAACATGACAATGAGTTCACTGTACTAAAATGGCCCCCACAGTCACCAGATCTCAACCCAATAGAGCATCTTTGGGATGTGGTAGAACGGGAGCTTCGTGCCCTGGATGTGCATCCCACAAATCTCCATCAACTGCAAGATGCTATCCTATCAATATGGGCCAACATTTCTAAAGAATGCTTTCAGCACCTTGTTGAATCAATGCCACGTAGAATTAAGGCATTTCTGAAGGCGAAAGGGGGTCAAACACAGTATTAGTATGGTGTTCCTAATAATCCTTTAGGTGAGTGTATAATGCATTTTAAATGCAGGCTTCACAGAAAGTGTTAATTATAATGATATGCTCTTTTCTCAGTATGTTTGTTAATAAACTAATATAAATAAACACTATGGTATCACTGTGAAAGTGTTACTGCTAAAACCACAACTAAAAAATTAAATAAACCATTGACCACAAATCTCTGCTGTCTTTCAGAGGCTGTCTGATAGGGTGAAAGGCATTTCCGTTTCAGTAATTCTAAAAACTGCCCCACTCATTCACCGGACACACACACACACACACACACACACACACACACACACTACAGTCCAATCCTTCAGCCCTTTGAGGGTTGACGCATGCTGATTGTGACCTTTCGGCAGAATGCAGGAGGCAATCTGAACCTTTTCCTGTTCGAAGCAATGAAGACAAATGGCCGTGTCTGAAAAGGGTAGAGTTATGTGGCAGAGAGCCACTCTTTATGATCTTGTAATGTCATTTTCAACTCAGTATATTGGCCATGCTCAGACAGGCTCCATATTATCAATATTAATATAAAATCCAGGGTGGAGTATCTGTTCTTGGGTTTTCTTTAACCAAGAGACCATTGAAGGATTTGACTTTATAGATCCTCAACAAACCATATATATCTATATATATATCTATATATATATCTATATATATATATATATATATATATATATATATATATTATACACACACACACACACACGCACACTACTGTGTAAATGTTATAGGCACTTAAGATGTTTTTCAAAAAACATCTATATTAAGCTTTAGTGTGTCAGTAGGAAAAATACATTTTTGTCTCCCAAACATCCATCCATCCATCCATCCATCTTCTTCCGCTTATCCGGGGCCGGGTCGCGGGGGCAGCAGTCTAAGCAGAGATGCCCAGACTTCCCTCTCCCTAGACACTTCCTCCAGCTCTTCTGGGGGGACACCGAAGCGTTCCCAGGCCAGCCAGGAGACATAGTCTCTCCAACGTGTCCTAGGTCTTCCCCGGGGCCTCCTCCCAGTGGGACGTGCCCGGAACACCTCCCGGGGAAGGCGTCCAGGAGGCATTCGAAACAAATGCCCGAGCCACCTCAACTGACCCCTCTCGATGTGGAGGAGCAGCGGCTCTACTCTGAGCTCCTCCCGAGTGACCGAGCTTCTCACCCTATCTCTAAGGGATCGCCCAGCCACCCTGCGGAGAAAGCTCATTTCGGCCGCCTGTATCCGGGATCTTGTCCTTTCGGTCATGACCCAAAGCTCATGACCATAGGTGAGAGTAGGAACGTAGATTGACCGGTAAATAGAGAGCTTTGCCTTGCGGCTCAGCTCCTTCTTCACCACAACAGACCGGTACATCGACCGCATTACTGCAGAAGCTGCACCGATCCGTCTGTCAATCTCCCGTTCCATCCTTCCCTCACTCGTGAACAAAACCCCAAGATACTTAAACTCCTCCACTTGAGGAAGGATCTCCCCACCAACCTGAAGGGAGCAAGCCACCCTTTTCCGACTGAGGACCATGGCCTCGGATTTGGATCTCCCAAACATTACTTTTGCAAATAGAAAAGATTAGAAGGGTGCTCTGCAAGAGATGGCATTGCCCCCATAGAGCCCCCCACTGAACACTGAGTCAGTCTGGGATTACATGAAGAGACAGAAACAATTGAGACAGCCTAAATAGATAGAAGAACTGTGGTGAATTCTCCAACAAGCTTGGTACATCCTATCTGCCAACAACCAAGAAAAACTGTGTCCAGGTGTACCTAGGAGATATGGGGCTGTTATAAAGGCAAAGGTGGCCACACCAAATATTTACTTGACTTTGTATGATGTTAATAGAGGGTTTGTTCTAATAGCCTTAAGAACAGAAGCATGTTTACAGGTCTTACCCAGAGTGAGCTGAGACACAGACACAATGACTCGTGTGTCAGGCTTCAGATCAAACTGGATCAGGTTCTGATTTAAAGCATTCATGAGCACCTCAGACATCTGAAACAAGATTAAGATTATGTTGATGACAAAGATGGTGAGTAAGAGGAGAGTTGAAATAGTAAAGAATTAAATTATATCTGAATTAGCATTTAAATTTATAAATGTTTTACTGATTTGTTTTTCAACGTATGATTCATTTACACTGAGCAATAAGCATTGTATTCATCGCTCACTTGAATTTATTCTACATCATTAAAAGTGACAGTCTTAGTTGTTTTGCTCCACCATGGTACTGCTTTAAAATATTGAACACACACTGTTGTTATACTCTTATTTTCAAATGTGTATCTGCTAATTAGTGCACTCTTAGTGATTTTTATATTTCAACCTATGTTTTAAAACAATGTATATCAAATGGCCCCAAATGTGTCGGTTATGTGGCCTGTCGGGTAATGCACACACTCTGACATCTTGGGTTGAGACCTGAGTTCAAATCAGTCTCAGGTTTCCCATTTTAACCCCCTCCCTTCATTCTGTTTCCTGTCACCTACCCACAGTCCTGTCATTAAAGCCAAGATCCCACAAAAATAATCTTAAATAAAGGCCTCCAAACATAATGTTCTGTTTTCCTTACATGCTTAACAACTGGGTATATAAATCAAGGACTTTTGTAGGTGGTGTAAAATGTATATGTGGTATAAAAAGATTATCATAATAATGATCAAAATTATCATATACATTTTTTTATTTGCAATGCTCATTTACAAAGAGTGTAGGTTATAAACTTATATAAATTGAAAAAGCAACCCAAATATAATGCTGGTTTTAGCATACATTTGAAAAATTATTAAGCATAAATTTCACTGCAGTTTTTATTTCATTTGTGGTTGTTAGACATTACAAATTCCACCCCTGACAGTTTAAAGTAAGTCTATTTTTATTGCCACTATAATTTATTTAGCCATCAGAGAATCATAATAGCTAATTTTAACAGATTGTATCAATCATCAGACACAGTCAATTCAGCAGATCATAGTGAATAATTTTTATTTCAATGTGTGTATGTGTATGTATGTGTGTGTGTGCATGTTTTTTACCTTATCAAGCTGTTCCTCTGTGTGTGATCTGAATGCCGACTGGTTCGTCTCTGATAGGATAAAGAGCTCAGCGGCTGTTGGAGATCCAGGCAACACAGAGACCAACAACTGGTCCTCAGGGAATCCACAAACCTGGAGAAAATGACAACACGCACACACACACACACACACACACACACACACGTTGGTACTCCTACCATTATGAGGACTCTCCACAGACATAATGATATTTATACCCTACACCTACCCTAAACATAACCTTTTGGCATTTTTACATTTTATCTCATACACTACCAGGCTTAAAATTAAACACAATTTTGATCACAATGCAAAATTCATGACAGCATCTAGTCCATACATAAAAGTTAGTGAACATAATTTCAAGCCCATTTGCACATTAATTAAACTTAGTTAATTTTTGCAAATAATAACAAGTCATTTTTGTGACTCTCAAAATGGATATACGTTGTGAAATTATGTAGTGTAACAGGATCGAAATACTCTGTTCAAACTGGAAATCCAGAGATATTGGGAGACCATTATATTCGTGCTTGAGCAATTTATTTTAATGCAGTTATGTGGAGCAGTTCTTTTGCTCTGTTCTTTAATTGGCTGACTGGCTTTAGAGTCTCTTTGTTGCAGCGTCAATATTCACTCTGAACTCCTGTGATTCACTCTCCCCAGCAGTACAACATTATGCTCTCTCTCTCTTTCAGACTGAGAGAAAACCAGACGAATGAGTGAGAGCACGTAAAGCCTCTCAGCCAAACACGACGCTCGCCGGAGAGCACAGAAAGAGCCATCAGGCTTTAAACCAGCAGCAAGAGAGAGAGAATATCTTAGAAGAGAGGAAGCATGGTGAGCTATCAGCAGCCTTTCAAGAATTTTCATGAGCCCTTTTTAGCAGCTCATTGTCATGAACAGAGCACTCCAACAGGAACTGATGATGGACTTAAAAGTCAGTATACCTGAGAGAGCGTTGCCCTGACAACACGCCCCACATCCTGTCTCCACTCAGCGACTGACGGGTTGTGCTCTTCCAGGTTAGATGAGAATGACAGCAATAAAGAACGGAAGAACTCTGAAAATGAGAATGAGAAAGATGGATGGATGGGAAAAGACAGATTATTCTTTTGCAGAGAAACTGTCTAACTTGTCAGATGCAGAGTCGCACCTATCGTGCCGACAGATAAAAATCACAGCATGAAAAATTCCTCTTAATCCTGAATCTACTTTCGCATATACTGTGAAACTAAAAATAATATAGGGAATATAGAGGCATCTTCAAAACCACAGGAGGCATTCACCTTTGACAGTGATGGTTTTAACATCCTGTAGTACTGTCCCTCCTGCAGACACCTGTACGATGACAGAGTTAGTTCCCTCCCGCGTGAATGTGTGTGAAACACTCCGTTCCAGCGTGATCAGTGGCTGAAAACACACACATAACAAGAAGTTCATTCTGAAATTAGCTGCCCAGAGAAACAGGGAAGCACTGTTAGTGTGAGTGGCAGATATAAAGTAATAACACAGGAGGGTGTGCATCTGCCTTTTGATTGACTGCACCTTTTTTTAATATATATTATTACTTTATTAAACACTGAAATCTCTAATGAACACAAATTACTATCACCAACCAATACAAGACCTACCAAATTCTTCCAAAAAATACAACTGGCTTTAAAAAAAAATTAAGTCTAGCACTCTAAACTGGGCAACATTTTTGTTGTCTCATCATTCCCTTTCAGTGGGATTATGTTCTGTTTGTAATGAAAATATTACCCATGAAAACATTCTAAAAATATTCTGAAAGCTTTTTTATTATGAGGGCACACTGGGTAAAATTAATTAAAGGGTAAATGAGCAAATTATAATAGTACAATGACATATTTTACTGAAATAATTCAAACAGTGCTTTAAATTACAAAACAAAGCTTCTAAAGGAGTGTCTTTAAAAGCTACTCTACCACTTTTTATGTGTTTCACCTCAGAAATGTTAAGCTGAATGATCTCATAGTGGCATTTAGAAGTATAATTCAGCGATGTATTAAGGCAGCATAAAATGATGATTGATATGCCAATAACTGTGTTTAAATCTACCATAATTCTGTGTGAGATAAGAAGCCAGTATAATGATGTCAGAATGGATGTAATACAATGTCACTGATGATTTTGATATGATTTTGGCTCCAGTAGTATGTATAATGTTATACAAATAACATATGTTATTGAACACAAACAAACACACACACACACGTATATACATATATAATTATTATACAAATTATTAAAACAAAAGCCTATTATTATCATTTTATTTTATTTGCACTCTCATTTTATTAATGCAAATGATAAAATTTAAAACACCCAGTAAGAACCCTATCTTTTGCCACCCTCACCATGAAACATGGCTTTGCTTTCAACTTATTTGACGCCAATCCGAATCGATCCTAATAACAGTTTTTCCTAGATTACCATGGCAAGCACAATATACTTGTCAGAGGTAAAAAACAATACACAAAATGCTGCCTAACCAATATGGGCCTCTGGGCCTCATCTGTATAAATACTGAGTGTTTGAACCTCTGTGTTGTTACTGAACCACCAGTAGAAGGTAGCGGTCCTGGACTGACTGGGCCACAGCACTGCTGTCAGGTTGACCTCTCTTCCTCTGATAACGACCACTGGTGCTGAGAGAAAAATACGCTCCACGGCACCTAAAACAACACATCAGATGTGATATTAGACACAACATAAAGTCAATAATTATCAAATTTAACACTGTACACAACACTATACCAACAGCAATTTCCTCTTCTACACATACTTCATCGATAACTAGTTCTAGTTCTAAATAGATTGGCTGGATGTGCAGTCAGTGGTAAAGACATAATTTAGTGTGACAGGGAAAAAAAAAACTGCCTTGCCCTGTATGCAATGTATTTTTACAGTGGCAGCAGTGACTTTTTATAGAGAAGAGAAAATCTTAAAAATATAAATATACATGTCTTTGTACATACTAGTGATGTGAAGATAGACTGAGCTGCTGTCAGACCCCTGGCTGTTCTGAGCACGTGCAGTGACCCTAAATATCCCAGCGACACTGTACGTGTGGGTGATGGTATCACCAAGGCGACTGATGTTGGAGTATGACACAGAGATGCCGTCTCCAAAGTCCACATGGAGACTTGTAGGCAAATATTCACCCTATTGAAAAAAACAACAACAAAGAAACACAGGCAGATATACTAATTTTGCAGAGATAGTAAAGGATAGTAAAATGTCTAGGTTACGTATGTAACCTCCATTCCCTGATGGAGGGAACGAGACGTTGTGTCAAAGAAGCAACACTAGGGGTCTCTCTTGAGCACCGAATATACCTCTGATCTATGAAAAAAGGCCAATGAGAAGTTGGCGGACAGAATTTGCATGTCCCGCCCCCGGACATATGGGTATAATGGCGGGAAATGCGTCTGTTTCATTCAGGATTTTTCTGAGGAGCCGGAAATGGTCCGGCCACAACAGTGGCTCGGCTCAGCGACGTGGATCAGAGGACACAAAGTCTTGTTCCCTCCATCAGGGAATGGAGGTTACATACGTAACCTAGACATTCCCCGTCTGTCGCTCACTTCGACGTTGTGTCGAAGAAGCGACACTAGGGGTCCAATTTAAATCACACCATGTGCTGAGCCCTGTACGTGTACTGCTGATACAGGAGCGGGCAGGTAATTGACGTGCCAAAACTACCAGCTATATCAGACTGCACGTACTCTTCCCCAATGCCCCATAAAGTCGTCGGAATCCTTATAGTTACCCTAGAAAGGGGAACAAGGCGACGCTTGCCAACTTGGGAACGAGCCAAGCCTCTTTTCTCTCTATGTTTCTCGCATAGAGTGTCAATGGCTGGGGCCCTTACACGCACCGGGGAAGGGGGTCTTACCCAGTTTCAGGAGCCCGCGGAGACCACACCTGCCCAAAGAGGGGGAGGTAAGAGTGGTGAATACACCACATGGGCTTTTAGGTCACATATGGGAAATGGACTCGGTAGTAGATCCCGCCTCTTCAGAGGGAGGAGTTGCTACAGACACGGCGACCGGGGGCAACGGATGCGGACCCACTCATAAGGGGGCCGTACTGTAGAAAATACACACAGGGAGGAAGTCCACATAGGAGCCCTGACCTGCAGAGCATCTATTCCAGTACAGGGTAGATTTGAGTACCTGCAGTGTATTGAATTCCTCCGCCGAATTGCGGACCCTGAGGGCTAGGGAGGAATCAACCAGGGAGCCAAGTGAGTGGGATCTCCTGGGAAAAAAGCACACAGTATTACATCGGGGTCTGTGCCTTTGTAGACTCTGGGGCCACTGAGAGTTTCATTTTGAATTGGCCAAGAGACTATCTATTCAGCCATCAAGGTTATCCTTCAAGAACTAGTACCCCCGGAGTATGCAGACCTCCACAAAGTCTTCAGTAAAGGCAGAGCTGCCTCGCTGCCCCCTCATAGACCTTATGACTGCTCTATTGATCTTCTTTCTAGTACCTGCCCATCTCGTGGAAGGCTCTACTCTCTCTCTGGCCCTGAAAGGTTGGCCATGGACAAATATCTCAAGGAATCTCTGGACAGTGGATTCATCCGCCCTTCCACCTCACCTGCAGGAGCTGGCTTTTTCTTTGTGGAAAAGAAGGATGGCAGCCTCCGACCCTGCATTGACTACTGAGGTCTAAACCATATTACTCTCAAGAACCAGTACCCTCTCCTCCTCATGTCCAAGGCTTTTGAGATCCTGCAGGGTGCCACCATCTTCACCAAACTAGACCTTCGGAATGCATACCACCTTGTTAGAATCGGGAGAATGGGAGAGCCTCTGTTTGGAAACAGCGTTCCCTTTCCGCTGTCCACCAAAGCAGACAAAGAGCTGCTCAGAACGTCTAAGGTTCTGCGTGCGGTCCAAGTAGGTATGCAAAGCACCGACACAGCAACGAAGGGGCTGGGTCTGCCTCCTACCAGGGCAGCGCATGCCGGTTTCTAAGGGGGTGGTAGGAACCTTGGGCACGTAGCCTGGTCGCGGTCTGCCGGACCTGACAGAGAACGCTTGCCGTCTTTAGAGAGAGGGTCCTGAGTCCAACTGATTCTAGTGGCTTGAAGGGGGGGTCTCTGAAAGCCCGAGAGGACTACTGAGAGAGATCCAAGGAGGGGAACAGGCTTGGCCGGGAGGGATTCAACCTCCGGGTGCCTTTTAGGAACCTGATAATCAAGTCGTGCTTACCCAAAGACTTGCCGTCTACTGCGTCGTGGTGGGCTGCAATAGCAGCTACATACACCTTCAAGGTGGACAAGGACAGCCTCCCCTCCAACCTCTCCAGCAGAAATGAGAGCACTGACCTGACGGTGCACATTTGTGGGTCTTTGCCCCAAGAAGAACATCAATTTGCGAACCAGCGCTACTTTAGGGCGTAAAGTTGCCTGGTAGAAGGGGCTCTGGCTTGGTTGATCATGTCTACGACAGCAGGTGGTAGATCAGCTAGATTTTCTGCATCCCGTCCAGGGGCCAGACGTGGAAGTTCCAGAGGTCTGGGTGCGGATGACAGTGTGTGCACCATCCCTGAGAAAGAAGGTCTTTCCTCAGGGGAATTTGCCAGGGAGTGGCTGTCGCGAGGAGTATGAGGTCCGAGAACCAAGCCCGGGTGGGTCAATAGGGAGCCACTAGAGTGACTTGTTCCTCGTCCTCCCTGACCTTGCACAGCACCTGTGCAAGAAGGCTCACTGGGGGAAATAAGTACTTGCGCAGCCCCGTTGGCCAGCTGTGTGCCAGCTGTGTGCCAGTGCGTCTGTGGGAGCCTCTATTCAGGCATACCAGAGCGGGCAGTGGGAGGTCTCTCGGGAGGCGAACATTTCTTCCTGAGCCTTGCCGAACCGTTCCCAAATCAGCTGGACCGACTGGGGGTGAAGCCTCCACTCTCCAATGGGTAAGTGTTGTCGTGATAGTGCGTCCAGCACCACATTGAGGTTGCCGGGGATGTGAGTGGCGCGCAGCGACTTTATGTACGCTACCATGGTGGTGCTGTCTGATCTGATCAAGACGTGTTTGCCCTGAACCTGCGGGAGAAACCTCCGCAGGGCAAAGAATACAGTCAACAACTCTAGGCAGTTGATGTGCCAGCACAGCGGGGCCCCGTGCTGCGCCCCAACCCAATTTGGAGGCATCGGTTGTGACCAGGACACGTCGGGACACCTGCTGCAAGGGGACTCCTGCCCGCAGAAAGCAGAGGTCTGTCCAGGGTTTGAATGCTTGGCAGCAGGCGGGGGTGACCATCACATGGTGCATGCTGCGGCGCCATGCTCATCTCAGGCCTCGAGTCTGGAGCCAGTGCTGAAGTGGTCTCATATGCATCAACCCCAGCAGCGTGACCACCGCGGAGGATGCCATATGCCCCAGGAGCCTCTGGAAAAGTTTTAAAAAGATCACAGTGCCTGGCCTGAAGGCGGCGAGGCATTCCAGCACTGACTGCGCGCACTCGTTGGTGAGGTGCGCTGACATTGAGACTGAGTCTAACTTCATGCCAAGAAAAGAGATGCTCTGAACTGGGGCGAGCTTGCTCTTTTCCCAGTTGACCTGAGGCCCTAAGCGGCTGAGGTGCCTGAGCACCTGGTCCCTGTGGGCGCATAGTAACTCTCGAGAATGGGCCAGGATGAGCCAGTCGTCGAGGTAATTGATGCGGATTCCGGCTTCTTGGAGTGGGGCAAGGGCTGCCTCTGCGAACTTCGTAAAGACGCGAGGGGACAGGGACATGCCGAAGGGGAGGACCTTGTACGGATACGCCTGGCCATCGAACGCGAACCGTAGAAAGGCAATATTGAGACATGGAAGTACGCCTCCTTCAGGTCTACCGCTGTGAACCAATCTAGATGCCGGACACAAGTTAAGATGTGTTTTTGCATGAGCATTTTGAATGCCTGGACTGAAGTTCACGAGCGTGCCTTTTCTCGGGGATGTACCCGGCGAAACCGAGCCCGCTGCCATCCTCAGATCGCCTCCATCGCCAGCCGCGTCGTCCTCAATCTGGTGGGAAGAAGGAGTGACGTGGGGGGCGGCTGTAGTGGCATTCCTTTGGTTGAAGGAAAGCTGTGACCGCAACGTTGCAATGGTCATGTTCTCGCAGTGAGAACATGAACCATCCACAAACGCTGCCTCGGTGTGATCGCAGCCCAGACACATGAGACGGTGCCTGTGGCTGTCTGAAGCGGAGAGCACTCTACCCCATCCAGGAACTACACGGGGCGGAAAGGCATCTTTATAAATACGCGTCCTGAAAAGGACGTTCAACGCCGCTGTGTATTGCTCTTTTAGAGGGAATTACTCTTTTAGAGAAAATCACTCTTTAATAAACTCTTAAGTTTTGCGCTGTCGAAGCGCCCAGGGGCAAACTGCACTGCTGTGCAGAGAAGGAGAAAGCTGCTGAAGTGCGCTGTAGATCCAACAGCAGTATCGCTCAGAGGTAGAGGAACAGGTGTGTGACTCGCAGCTCGCTGCATACACGACCATCGGCTCCGAAGAAAATTTCTGAATGAAACAGACAAATTTACCCGCCTTTATACCCAAATGTCCGGAGGTGGGACATGCAAATTCTGTCCACCAACTTCTCATTGGACTTTTTTCATAGATCAGAGGTATATTTGGCGCTCAAGACCCCTAGTGTCGCTTCTTCGACACGACGTCGAAGTGAGCGACAGAAGGGGAACCTGAATTCACCTACATTGTGGGGACCAACCAACAGTCTCCATGAGAAAAACATAATAAAAATGAAAATATAAAATAATAAAATGTCTTAATGTAAATATAAATATTTGTGTGAGAGTTAGGTTCAGGGGTAGAGTAGAGTTTGGGGATTGAAAATATAATTTAAAATATAAATAGAATGTCCCCACCATGACAGGAAAATGTAAAGGTTTTTGCATCTGTTAACTCACATTTTGTAGTGTTACTTTGAATGTTATGTTGGTTCCCAGTACAGCGGTGAGTTGTGAGTTGCTGGTGCACAGTTCTAAGCCAGTGGGAGCAATGGGCTTGCACTGTTGCATTCTGGGACTCAGTGTATCCTTCAGACCCTCTCTACAGTTATTCAATAATACCTTCCTGTACCTGCATAGACATATTCACACACAGACACACACACACACACACAAATTAAAGATCACACACTCTCATGTTGTCACTTATCACTGTCTGACACTCAAATTTTTGAGCAACATTTCCGCCTTCAGTTTAGGTGCTACGGTAAAAATATTTTGGCCAAAAATTATATGGCCAAGTACACATTATTTCTCACTGAATATTTAGTTTAATCCAGAAATACATGTGTATATTGGTTTACATGCACTTGTGTGTATCTTTGTGCAACTGACAGTGTGTATTACCCTGTGCTGTTGCGGTAGTGCTGACCATGGCGGCAGGTGTTTGCGGGTAAATTTACATCATACCAGAATGCAGGTGTACATTTGCCACTGGTCTGTCTCTCAAACCCATAATCACTGCATAGAAACAAAAATGATTCAGTTTGTTTGCTGGGGTGCATTGTGTGGTGGTGGTGGAGGATGGGAGGACGTCTTCTGATGTCTTCCAAATCAAATCAAATCACTTTATTGTCACACTACTGTGTACACGAGTGCAACAGCAGGTGAAATTCTTGTGTGCAGTTCCGAGCAACATTGCAGTAATGACAGTGACGACATAAACCACTTTACAATAAACAACATATTACACAAAACAATTTACATAACAAACTTACACAACAATTTACATAACAAATGTACACATACCTACACAACAATTTACATAACAAATGTACACAATACACACAATGTAGAATACACACACTAGATACGGGTATAAATATATATATATACACTAACTGAATTGGGAGAATATATTGACAGAATGAGGATTTATAAAGTGCAGTGCTGATTGTTGATCGTGAGAGATCATGTGTTCAAAAGTCTTATTGCTTGTGGGAAGAAGCTGTCATGTAGTCGGGTGGTGCGGGTCCTGATGCTGCGATACCGCCTGCCTGATGGAAGCAGTGAGAGCAGCCCATGACTCGGGTGGCTGGAGTCTTTGATAATCCTCCGAGCTTTCTTCACACACCGTCTGTTATATATATCCTTTAGGGAGGGAAGCTCACCTCCGATGATGTTTCTGGCCGTTCGCACCACCCTTTGCAGGTCTTTGCGGTTGTGGGCGGTGCTATTGCCGTACCAGGCGGTGATGCAGCCAGTCAGGATGCTCTCAACAGTACTAGTGTAGAACAGTGTGAGGATGTGTTGGTTCATTCCAAACTTCCTCAGCCGTCTCAGGAAGAAGAGGCGCTGGTGAGCCTTCTTCACAACGGCCTCAGTGTGGACGGACCATGTGAGTTCCTCAGTAATGTGGACACCGAGGAACTTGAAGCTGCTGACTCTCTCCACCGGTGCTCCATTAATGGTGATGGGGCTGTGTTCTCTGTCTATCTTCCTGAAGTCCACCACAAGCTCCTTGGTTTTACTGACGTTGAGGGAGAGGTTGTGCTCCTGACACCAGCGTGTCAGAGTGTGCACCTCCTCTCTGTAGGCCGTTTCATCATTGTCAGTGATCAGACCTACAACCGTCGTATCGTCAGCAAACTTAATGATGGCATTGGAGCTATGTGTCGCCACACAGTCATGTGTGTAAAGGGAATACAGGAGTGGGCTGAGAACACAGCCCTGCGGGGCTCCAGTGTTGAGGGTCAGTGATGAGGAGATGTTGCTGCCCATTCTAACCACCTGACGTCTGCCTGACAGGAAATCCAGGATCCAGCTGCACAGCGAGCTGTTTAAGCCCAGAGCCCGGAGTTTCACATCAAGCTTGGAGGGCACTATGGTGTTAAATGCTGAACTGTAGTCTACAAACAGCATTCTCACATATGTGTTCCTTTTTTCCAGGTGGGAAAGAGCAGTGTGTATTGTAGATGCAATGGCATCATCAGTGGAGCGGTTTTTACGGTAGGCAAACTGTAATGGGTCCAAAGAGGTGGGCAGAACAGAGCAGATGTGATCTCTGATCAACCTCTCAAAGCATTTGCTGATGATGGGGGTCAGAGCAACAGGACGCCAGTCATTTAAACAAGTGATTTTGGCTTGCTTCGGTACAGGCACAATGGTTGATGTTTTGAAGCATGTGGGGACTACAGACAGGGAGAGGGACAGGTTGAAAATGTCCGTAAAAACACCAGCCAGTTGGTTCGCGCATGCTCTGATGATGCGGCCCGGAATGCCGTCTGGACCCGCGGCTTTACGGATGTTCACCCGTCAAAAGGATCGGGTTACATCCGCAACAGAGACGGAGAGTGATCCATCATCTGTAGAGTTTTTATTCTGTTTATAGTCCGTGATGATGTTAATTCCCTTCCACATACTTCTGGAGTCAGTGGTGTTGAACTGACCTTCAATTTTGTGCCTGTACTGGCGTTTGGCTGTGCTGATGGATTTACGGAGGGCATAACTGGCTTGTTTACGCTCCTCCGCGTTCCCGGAATTAAAAGCGGTGGTCCGCGCAGTAAGTGCCGCGCGAACATCGCCGTTAACCCAGGGTTTCTGGTTGGGGTAGATCCGTATATTTTTTGTCGGAACAACGTCCTCTACGCACTTCCTGATGAAACACGTTACGCTATCAGCGTAAACCTCGATGTCGTCATCGGAGGCAGACCGGAACATCTCCCAGTCCGCGTGATCAAAACAGTCCTGTAGCGCAGAGTCTGATTGGTCCGACCAGCACTGGATCATTCTGAGGGCGGGTGATTCCCGTTTCAGTTTCTGCCTGTAAGCGGGCAGAAGCAGAACGGAAGAGTGGTCAGATTTGCCAAATGGTGGGCGGGGGAGGGATTTGTAGCCATCCCGGAAAGGAGAATAGCAATGATCCAAAACCCGGTCCCCTCGTGTGTTAAAGCTGATGTGTTGGTGGTATTTTGGTGCTATTGTTTTGAAGTTGGCTTTGTTGAAGTCCCCGGTAACAATGAACGCGGCCTCAGGGTGCGCGGTTTCCTGCTCACTTATACTGCCATACAGTTCCCTAAGTGCCCGGTCTGTGTCGGCTTGTGGGGGGATGTACACAGCAGTGATAATGACCGCTGTGAATTCCCTCGGTAGCCAGAATGGTCGACACAGAAGCATGAGAAATTCCAGATCAGGAGAGCAGAAAGACCTGATAAAATGTACATTCTTCTGATCACACCATGATTTGTTGATCATAAAACATACACCTCCACCTCTGCTTTTACCTGAGAGGTCTTTTGCTCTGTCCGCTCGGTGCACGGAGAAACCCGTGGGTTCGATGGCCGAGTCTGGAATCTCCGCGGACAACCAGGTTTCCGTAAGACAGATAACACAGCATTCTCTCGTCTCTCGTTGGAAAGAGATCCGCGCTCTCAGCTCACAGAGCTTGTTGTCCAGAGACTGAACATTTGCCAGTAGTATACTGGGTAGCGGGGGGCGATTTGCGCGACGTCTTAATCTGATGAGAACGCTGGCTCTTTTTCCTCTTTTCCTTCTGCGTTTCCGCGGCCGGGCAGCCCAAACAAAGGGCTCCGCTGGCGTGTTTGTAAACCGCGGGTCGGCATTGAGGAATGTGAAGTCCGGTTTTCGGTGTGTGATTGCCGAACCAATGTCCAAAAGCGTTTGTCTGTCGTACACAATAAGGCAGACAACATCCAAGACAAAAAAACACAGAACTGTAAACAAAACAAACAATAAACTGCAGTGTTTTGACGGAGCTCGCGACGCAGCAGCCATACTCGGCGCCATCTTGAGACCATACTCGGCGCCATCTTCCGTCTTGTGATGTATAAACTTTTGGCGATGCTCTGTTAACTCCCACTGCAGGGGATCAGGGCTACACTCGGCAACACCAGCTCTTTAAGGCAAATCAGCTCACTGCCACATTTATCATCCATTTAAATATTCATTACTTATTCATTTGGAAAAAATTAATCATTTGACATTATGCTAATTTTTCATGCCTCTCATTCATACGTGTAATTTGCCTTAGAGCAGTCGACTCTAATGGAGCCTGTGTGCAGTACAAGGGAGATTTATGTCATTGTTATGATCAGCGCAAGAGTGTGTCTCTGTCTGTGTGCATCAGGGTGGGCTCATAAAGACGTCTTTATCAGTATAGCGATATGTTTATGACAAACTAGTGTAAAACTTTATCTTATACCTTGGCGTCTCAGGAGCAGGCTACTTTAATGTCTCGACTGCAATAATTTCTTGTAGTGCACTCAAACCATCTTGCGCAGGAGTTTCTGAGAAATAAATTTATGCTAGGAAGAACCGTGATTTCTACATTTAAATGCTACTTAATTAATCTGTATAATTACTAGGATCCCTGCGGCTTTTGCTTACAACACCGAGTCATTTGATCCACCAGAGTCACTCTCACTCATTTTCTCTATTGGAAAAGCAGTCACTCCTTGTTTCTGTGTGTTTGTGTGTGTGCGCATATACATGTATGTGTGTGTGACTCACCACTCAAAGTCATAGAGTGTGCAGATGCAGGGCTCAGCTGAAATTACTCGAGAATACTCCCGACCTAGTGTACAGTGTGTGCCAGGCTTCCTCTTCATATATACCTGTCTTTCTCCCATCACACACACCTCGCCCTGAAACACAAAGACACATATATTCACACATTCACAAATGCACACAAGGACACACATATGCACATTATTTCCCCCCAAAGAGCTCATAGTTTGCCAATCCCTTTAAAATGGTCTGAATTAAATGCAGGTAATATCCCTGTTACAATGACCGTTAAACTCCTTTTACTTAAAGAAATAGTGTACATTTTTGAGTGAACTATTCCTTTACATACAGTAAGAACAGCAACAGTAGTTTGCAAGAAATTTGAAAAGCATATTTTGCTTCCTAGGAAAGCTCTTTTTTGCAAAAATATTTGCAAAAGATGCCGAATTTGTTACTTAGTAAAAACAACAAGTGAGAGTCAAGGCTGATGGACAACATGTCATCAATACAATGTGCTTAGGACTGTTTCAAAAATCCATTACGAGTCCATGAATTTTCATCCTGCCTGGACACATATCCAGAGAGGTCAAAATAATCTCTCATACTGCCCTAATTACTAGTGAATTCAGTGCAGAAATAAACTCATGTTGAATGTTGAGTGAGTGAATTAGTTATTTACCATTGAGATGGAATATTAAGGCATGCTGATAAATGTAAGGTGACAACCTTGTTATGCAGGTGCCATGTCTGAAAGTCTCCGTCAGTGCATTTCCGCCCAAACAAGGATCTGTAGTCAATCTTTATCAGCTGCCAGTTAGAGTGGTAACTAAAGTGCCCAAAGAATCTATAAGGACAGATATGCTTAGAGTAAAACAGAATCAATTACTTTTCAATTCTCTGCAGTTGTTAATTAACCAAAGCGATTTGCAAAGGAGAGTACTTAGACAAATGTGTAAAGGACTAATATGAAAGAAGTGTCAATATAACTGTGTGGGTGCTATCAGTAGAAGGGAAGTAATAAAGGGATGGTTCCACCAAATATGAAAATTGTGATCATTTATTTAATCTCACGCTTCTTCTGCAGAATAAAAAAGACTACATTTAATAGAATGTTGTATTCATCTGCATAATTAAATTAAAATAAAATATAACTTATGCTCATTGAAAATATAAAGATAAATTTATACACCATACACCACTTCTACTTACATAACCCACTATTCATTATTATCCATTGATTTCCACACAAAAGCAGTGGATAGTGACTCACTTTAAAGCTTAAAAAGCACATAAAGGTGCCATAAAATTGCTAGATGCAGGTTGCAACATTCTTTAAAAAAACAACAAGACATTGAATAACAATAAAATACATTTTTGGGTGAACTATCCCGTTAAGCTACCAGGTGCGCAGAATCATAGACAGACATTCAGAGCATAGAGTAAGTTATTTTGAGTTATGCAGAGATCTGAACAGATAATAACGATGTCAGTGAATGAAGGTTCATTACTGACACCTCCTGAATCAATCAGATTAGTGTGGCTGAGTAGATCAGGTGAAGACCTGAGGTGTGAGAGTGTGTGTGTGTGTGTGTGTGTGTGTGTGTGTGTGTGTGTGTGTGAGCTCTCTTACGTAATGATGAAATTTTCAGTCCCTGGAGTCATCAAAACCCCGTCAACAAATAGGGGAGTAGACGAAAAGCTGAGTCTATCCCAATTTAGTCCTTCATCCAAACTAATCCTATACACACATACACACACACACACACACACACACACACACACACACACACACACACACACACACACACAAATAATATTATTGGTGAAGTTCCATAGGTTTATATTCTTATTCATTTACAATGCACATTTGACAAGACATGCACAAACATAAAAGATGAAGCTGTTCAGTCATCTGAGAATACTCTGTGGCTTTACAAGTAATTTTGAAGTCACTGCATTAACATTTAATGTGGGCTAAATCTGCATAATTAAATTAAATCGAATATATTTTCATTTCAAGACAAAATTATACACCATACACCACTTCTGCTTACATTACCCACTAGTCATTATTAGTCATGTAAATGGCATGTTATTGTGTCACTTGAACATTCAGTCCATTTTGCATCTCTTAATTGTATGCTCTTTTATGGTTCATTGTGTTTGATTTCAGGTCGTGTTTTTTTCCTTCGTTCTTGTTGATGTTTTTTCTTTGTCCTTTAACCCTGCTCTGATTATGTCCAGGTAACTCTTGTATTTATTAATTTATTATCATATATTTATAGCTCTCATGTTTGTCCTGTACAAACATTGCAAGTTTACGGCATTCAAACATTCACGCCTTTACAATGGGTGGCACTAATAAACAAACAATTTGACCCCAGTACGGTAGGTAAAAGAGTTCTGTTTACTCTAAAAAACTTTACACAAAGAGCAATTCACAAGCAGTTGTTGAACGTCCTTTTAAGGACACGTCTTTTTAAAGATGCCCTTCCGCCTCTGTGTAGTTCCTGGATCGGTCGATATCGCTCCAACACTGATGTTCATAGACGCTGCCTCGTGTGCCTGGGTAGAGATCACACCGAGGCAGCGTTTGTGGATGGTTCATGTACTCACTGTGTGAACACGACCATGGCAGCGTTGAGGTTGCGGCTTTCATTCCTCAAGGTGAATGCCACTTCAGCCGCCCCCCCCCCCCCAGCATCGCTCCTTCTTCCCACGGGATTGAGGACGACCCGGCTGGCGATGGAGGCAATTTGGGGATTGCAGCAGGCTCAGTAATCCCCACGAACCGATAGAGCCTGTCCCTCTAGCCGAGATGAAGAAGGGTTTCTACAGCCCTTACTTCATCATACCTAAAAAAAAAAAAGGCAGTGGGTTGCAGCCAATCTTGGACTTGCGAGTTCTCAACCGGGCTTTACACAAACTCCCGTTCAAAAAGGTGAGTGCAGCTCACCACCGGACAGACTGCGTTCTCCCTCGAGCCCCCCGAATTGGATGACAACGTCGCCACTGCATCGGAGAGCGCTCAGGCGTCTGACACAGAGGACTCGACTGGGCTGCCACCTCCGGGCTGCCTTGAGTGTGGGCTTGGACTGGAACCATCCGTCCTCCCCACAGCCTTCATGGCTTGACGATTGGTACCTCGGGTCTGGGCGCCGCTCTCAGCCACACGGTCACAGCGCGGGCACTCGGGTGGGCGATGGCCACCCTTATGGTCCAGGAACACCATCTCTGGCTGAACATGGTCGAGATGTGCAACCTTGACAAGGCACGCTTTCTCAACGCCCCCATCTCCCAGCTTGGCCTCTTCGGCAACTTCGCCCAGCAGTTTTCGGCAGTGAAAAAGCAGATGGAGGCCATTTCTCACATCATGCCATGGCACCACCCCAGCGCACTCCGTGCTCTGTCTGCCTGCCGAGGGTGTCCCCCTGTGGCCAAACCACAGGCAGCTCCTCCTCAGCCCAGGCCCAGCTCTCAGCCCCAGCATTGAGTGCCCCGCAGGTGGTGTATGCCCCCCGTATCCAGGACCCCTTCCAGGACCCTGAAAGCTCCTAAGCGCTCATAAGACGGAAGACCCGGGCAGTCAGATGTGCACTCCGGAGCTGGAACCAAGACCACTCCGTCCCCCGGTGGAGGGCCGGGAGTAAAATCTTTATTTTCCTTTGCCGCACCCCCTTCAGGCTGCGGTACCCACATTCTCAATAAAAGAGCGTTTTCCTCACTCCCTGGGTCATCCAGCCGGTGCACGCCATTCTCACGGCAACCCGGCTCCAAAATCCTACAGTCCCTGTTCCCCGGATGCAGTCACCTCGCCTCTGGACCCGTGACTGCCCAGCCAGCACTGACGAGTTCCGAAGTTGCCTTTGCAGGACCTCTTCCTCAGTCTCTAACCAACCCCCTGCCGGGTGTGCAGAGTGAGGTAAGTACTTTGAGACTTTTCTCAGCACCCAAGCCTCGGGATGCGCTTTTGCCTCCCGACGCGCTATTACCTGCTCCCCACTGCCATGAAGCCCCACCAGGTAGGTCAAAAATGATCATCCCTCTGGTGCCCCTCGCGCGGAGTCTGGACACATGGCTTTCGCTGTCCAACCCGTGGCGTTGGTTGACCAGGACCATTCGACTCGACTACATGATTCAATTCGCCAGGCTCCCGCCTCATTTCAGTGGTATTCGCTCCACCTCGATGCGTGGCGAGAGTGCCAGCGCCCTACGAGCAGAGATTACAACTCTGTTACTCAAGGATGTGATAGAGCCCGTCCCTCTAGCCGAGACGAAGAAGGGTTTCTACAGCCCTTACTTCATCGTACCTAAAAAAGGTGGTGGGTTGCGGCCAATCTTGGACTTGCGAGTTCTCAAACGAGCTTTACACAAACTCCTGTTCAAAATGCTCATCCAGAAACAGATTCTGACCTACGTTCATCATCAAGATTGGTTCACGGCGGTAGAACTGAAGGATGCGTACTTCCACGTCTCCATCTTGCCTTGACACTGACCCTTCCTACGGTTCGCGTTCGACGGCCAGGCGTATCAGTACAAGGTCCTCCTCTTTGGCCTGTCCCTGTCCCCTCGCATCTTCACGAAGGTCGCAGAGGCAGCCCTTGCCCCGGTACGGGAAGTGGGCATCTGCATCAACTTCCTCGATGACTGGCTCATCCTAGCTCACTCTTGAGAGTTACTATACACTCACAGGGACCAGGTGCTCAGGCACCTCAGCCATCTAGGGCTTCAGGTCAACTGGGAAAAGAGCAAGCTCGTCCCGGTTCAGAGCATCTTTTTTCTCGGCATGGAGTTAGACTCAGTCTCAATGATAGCACGCCTCATGAACGAGCATGTGCAGTCAGTGCTCAGGTGCCTCGCTCTCTTCGAGCCTGGTACAGCAGTTCCTCTAAAACAATTCCAGAGGCTCCTGGGGTATATGGCATCCTCGGCTCGGTTGCGCTGCTCGGGTTGATGCACATGAGACTGTTTCAGCACAGCCTCCACCCCCAGGTTGTCCTGCTGATTTTGGTCCGGTTCGGCATGACAAAGGTAGACTGTCTCCCTTGGACAGTCCCTCTGCCCCCGGCTGCTGTGTTTGTAGAGCTCCTCCCTTATCAGGTAGGACCCAGCACTGCGCCACTCCCGCGTTTGGCTTGAAAACCAATGTGGTGTATTGGCCACATATCACCTCCCCCTTGTCTGGGCAGGATGTGGTCTCCGCAGGGACTTTTCCCCATGAAAGAATAGGATCGGGAAAGATCACCTTCCCAAACGCATTTCATAGCATTAAGATAGCCCCGCGGCTGGCTGGCTTGCTCCCATGACAGTCATTTAGCGCCTGTTTCCCCCTCAAGGGTGCTGGGAACCTAAAGTCTGTATATGACACCTTTTTCTGGGGGTGTTGGGGAGGGCTACGTGCGGCCAATACAGTTGCTTCTAGTACGCAGCAGCCTGTTTGCACCTGTGTCAGCAGTTCACATAACACGGCCTAGTGCATGGCGCTTTGAAATGGGACGCCTTGTGTCACCACATTCGACACAACGTCGAGTGAGTGACAGAAGGGGAACGTCATGGTTAATGTTGTTACCTCCATTCCCTGATCGAGGAAATGAGACGTTGTGTCCCCTTTGCCACGAGACTAAACATACCACTGTGATTGGCCGTACCTTATTCTTGACTCCTTAGTGCAAAAACCTGACTGACAGATGCACACCCTCTTCCCTTTATACCCATATGTCTGGGGGTGGGACATGCAAATTCTGTCTGCCAATTTCATATTGGCCTTTTCTCAAGTATGCGAGGCTCTCAAGAAATACCCCTTGTGTCACTACATTCAACACACGTCTCGTTCCCTCCATCAGGGAATGGAGGTTACAACAGTAACCATGATGTTTCTTATTGAATGTATATCTACATTTGCTCAGAACGTGTTATAAATTAAACATTACGGCATTTAAATGCTCAACGAGTCTACATATATAATGCAAGCAACACAACTCAGATCTCATCCAACAAAACCCATCTTCAGTCTGAACCATTATTAGATACTTTAATACTTACCAACAACAGCACAGATGTTAACGACTATTAACAATTGCATAGAAATAATGATTTTGTGGAGACAAGACCAAGTTTTTGGTATACAAAGGCATTTTTATACAAAGTGCATTGCAAGTCACAGGAGTGTTATTAATATTTACCAAAGAAAAACACTTAAGATCTGAAGAAGATCTAAAAAGGTGATACAAATAAAAACATGCCGGAATATATGTTATATTAGAGATATAAGAGAACTCACATTTGCAAAGGCAAAATATGTTGAATACATTATGAAGACAATCCACATAAGTTCATAGAGTTTTTTTTAAAGGAATGCAAGGCAGTGATGCAACTTATTGTTTTTCTCTCCACAGAATTTTTATATTCAGAAAGAAAAGTCATATTTGTTTTCTGGTTTAGTTGGTGTAGATATTGGTCAGAATCACCAGGGTTGACGGTTGAACACACTCACACAGATCTGACTCCTGTTCCAACATCAACAACCCACAGGAGGATATGAATTACCTTCTGCAGTCTAATTGATCCTGACAATGTTTCAGCGCTTAACACATCAAAGCCCCATATGTGACGTGGCTGGAAAAACATGTGGATGGAAACCCACAGATTGTACCTCTGCTTCAAACCTTAACCCCTAACATGAGCTTAAAAGCCCTGTGAAAAAAAAAACAGCCACCTGAACTACAAAGCCATGACAGACAATTTCTGTTGAAAGGATTCCAAATGTTTGATATGATAAGACCTACTGCCTGCTGTTTATATCTGCCAGTTACCATCTGAAAAAGTTGAAATGTATGAAAACTAATTTGTTTAAATGTAAAATATCTAAAAAGTTAGAAATGAACCACGACAAACTTAAATAAAAAGAGTGTTAATGCATATGATTAATTGATTAGATTCTGACATTTTATTTAGCTCTGTGCCAATTTTGAACACTGGTTAGAGGGCGGAACCCTTGTGATGTGTCCAGCCAGGACATGACACTCGTATACACACACTACAAACAAACACACAACAGTGAGTCCATGCCGGAGAAAGGACCTCTTATAAAACAAACGCTGATGGGACTTGTGACAAAAGTTAAGTTCTTTGGGTCTTTTGTAAGTCAGCATTTTACCACATAAGCATGTCAATTCTTATAAGCCTGCTCTGCAGCTTGTTCTCCCGTGGAGGGTCTATTGACACTCTGCTCAAATTTAACATAATTAAATATTAACATAACAGTGCCAGCATTAAAAGTACAACAAGACATGCTTTTCATATGCAGTTCAATGCAGTGCTTGCTTCCCTGAAATATATCATGCGCATTCTATATCCATAGTGAAAAGACAGCCTGATGACGATGAAAATTGAGGAGGATGAGGCTTTAATAGATTTATTGCGCATTGCAATGAATAGTAGTTCTATTAATCAGTCAACATCCCACTTAAACTTTGGTAAAAGTTTAGTGTTATTTGAACGGGTGCTATATTAGTGAATTTCTGTCTTTATACTGTGGAGTTTGGAAAATGTTAACAAAGTATTATTGTTATGTATTTTTTTGTTCTATTGTGTTGTTCTTTCCAAAGAAGGAAAGAAATGCATTTTGCTAGGAAATAAGTATATATAGAGTGAAATTCCAGCACTTTTAAAATCTGAGATTAATCGTGATTAACTATTAAAAAAATCATGAGATTAATCGTGAGGAATTTTTTTTAATCTACTGACAGTAAAAATGTATTTGTGTGAGAGTGAGAGGTTGTTTATGCTTGTGATATTGTGTCTCTTACCATAAATGGTGAGTCGGTACTGCTGATTGAGTAACAGCTAATAAAGCCCCTCCATGGTCCAAAAACCACACACTGTGCTCTTCTTCAAAAATCTAAAGAGAGTGTTTACAGTCATATATCTGCAAGACACTTCAGCAAGAAGTGTATTTGTGTTTCTCACATTTCTGTTATCTTCAGTTAGAGTTGTGATGAAGGCAAATAAGATTTTGTATTCCTTTCCCAATATACTGTAATAATTTCTGAAATGTCATTCTATGACATAAGCATCACCAAATGGAATTACAAAAATAATTAATGTTTTAAAACAAGTTTCAAAAACACTCCTTCTGTCCAGCCATTGGTTGAGCCAATGTCGCATTTTCGGGCTAGTCTGGATACTCAAATAAGCAGAGAAATGGTTTGATAGTGCAAAAGAGCTACAGTGTTTACACTTTTTATGGAAAACAACCAACAAATAGCTTATTTACAGTTTTCTCTGATATGTGAAAGTATTTTGACCTCGAAACAAATCACACACTTCAAGTTTAAGGCTACATTACAAATAAACTTGAGCAGGTGAATGGTTTACCTGTCTCCAGGTGTTGCCAGCATCAGAGGAAATGAACATTCCTGTATTAGAAAAAGAGAGCTCAGGACCAATGTTACCTGAGAGGAAAAACAAATGAATTATTATTAACTATAGGCAGGAGGAGATTTCATTCAATCACAGTAGATTTAAAGTGAATAGAATAGAATAGCTACACATACAGGTATAATAAAATTTAAACAGAAAAAGGTCCGTGGAATTATGCACATTTGTTTTTTTCACATACAAGCGAACACAAACACACATCCATTAAATTATGTCTATTATCTATGATCTATAATTGATCAATCAGGTGCAAATTGTCTGGGAGTGTTGATGTGAGATGGGCCTGAGTTCTCACATAACCCTTGCCCACCATAACGAGTGATGAGGAACATGTGGTACAGCCACTCTCAGTAACAAAAAACATGTTTTTCAAATTTCGTATTTATACACTCTGAGCATGTGAAAGTGATTGTGGAACAGCTGTCGGACATGACAGGCAATTATGAATCTGGAAGACACCAGTCATATTTTCTTTGTGCTCTGCTTGGCTAACTTACTAAGCGTGCATCTATCTAAGCTCATGCAGGAAGCCATTTGTGTTTGAGTTCTGATGAAAACTTTGTAATGAGTCTGACAAGCAAAAGAACAGAGTAAAATTAGTTTTTGTTCTAACCATGCCAACCAGAACTGTGCAGCCAAAAAAAGAGGGATGCAACAAGCCATGATGTGACCGCTCAAAATTTGTATGCATTTAAAGGATGCATTTTAAACCCATTCTTTACCCTAATTTTTCAAAAACTCCTGAGGATACTTGTCAAGGCACAAGCATAAAAAACAATAAAGGAACTGGCACAGTTACACACACACCTGTGGCCACTATAATCCCTGGAGCGGACTGTTTGGTGGAGATAGTGTCAGGTATGTAGGGGTTTTCAGACATCTGCAGGTGAAGGTGCAAGGAGCATGATGGCTGGAAATCAGAACATTACATTGTATTAAAGTTTGTGACAATACATTTACATTTATCTACATAATCTCACCTGATTTGACAAACTGTAGCATCAGCCTTCAAAAGCAGTGTTTAGGATTCTCGGCAGCTTCTGTCCGCATTTTTAGTACCACTTATAATTAGCATGACCCAGTTCTTTTGGAAACTTGCAAAATCAAAATTTAGAGTCCATTCGTGTGATTTAAGGGTATTGTAATTTAGAATAAGGGCTAAATTTAAATTTTCCTACCCACAATGTCCATCATAAATCAGTACAGTCAAAAATACAAATCATCCACATTCAAGACTAATTGCTATGCAACATCTAGCAGCTTAAAAATAAACAAAACATTGTTCTTGCAAGGTGACAGTGCGTTCATGCCTCTAAATTCTTGTACCAGCGTTGTTTAAAGTTTGGAATTAGGTCCCAATCCCAAATACCCAAAGCAAGAGTATTGGAAAAAAAAATACTAATGGATGACAATACCTGAAAAAACCGAGCCCACTGTTTGTCTGTGCAGCATAAAAAAAGCAATTCAGATTTACTGATAAATGAACTTCAGTTGTTCACTTTGTCTTAATTGAAATCTTCCATAACAGTGTAAAACATTAGTGAATGTCATTATAAAGATTCAGAAAAGGTAGTGTGTCTTAATCAAACCATCAGAGAGCTCTGAATTCAGAGCTATTTTTCGGTGCCTTGTGGTTCACCCTCATCACACTGTGACACAAAAGCGGTTCCTCTCTGCAAGGTACCACTGTGAAAGTGCTTCAAACAAGAAATGTGTGTGAAATGCTGTAATGTTTTTGTAATTAAAATGTTGCAGTAAAATGATCATCAATAGCTCTGTTAGGAGTGTTTGATGGAGTGGGTGTGAATCTAAGTAGTAAAATAAATTGAACGTGGCAGCAGTGTAATGGGTGTGACTGTTTATGATGGGTGTCTGATACAGTGAGTGTGTTTAAGTGGGTGGGTGTGTGTGGGTGTTTAAAAGTGGGTGTGTCAGTAGGAGTGTCAAGCTGTATTAGAGGATCAAGAGGTTGTGCAACTGTAACAGGATCAAAATCATTATTGAGTTACAATGTTTTCTTAGCATTTTTCTCAGAAATGACCATTGTATTTTAAAGATGCTTTAAACTTCCACCAGACTTAGCATGTCTTTCCAAAAAAGACATGCACATAACCACATTAACCAACATCTTATGGAGTTTTGCACAGTCGCCTTCGGCTTGCTCACTGGGGTTATAAATACAATTATTATTTAATTACCTATTTTTAAACACAATCGTATTTGATCAAACTACACAATGATTACTCTAAGACATTATAGATATTACAGATTAATTTTCTGTTAATGCATGATCTTCTGTAAAGCTGCTTTGAAACGATGTGTGTTGTGAAAGGCACAATACAATACAAAAACTTGACTTGACATACACTCAGACACAATTAAAGACCCCTGTTATCAAAGATGGAGAAGAAGAGCGTTTTAATATCACAGGAAAGAAAAATAAACATGAAATTGATGTCTGCAAACCTAATTGTTTATACTGACTTTATATTGGTACTGTGAAGTTAGTTTTGAAAAGTAACAGTAGCAAAATAGTGTTCTCAAACTAACAACCACCAAACTGACCCAACCTAAGGCCAATTTTGTCCCTGCTGTTTATAGAGACTAGCGCTATTCCCCAAAAATTCACAAAATTGCCTCCAGTGCCAGCCGCACCGGCCCTGTACCTGTGGGTAGAAGGCGTGACGCGGGGGGGCGGCTAGAGTGGCTTTCCCCTGGAAGAAAGAAAGCTGCGACCACAACGTTACCATGGTCATGTTCTCACAGTGCAAACATGAACCATCCACAAACGTCTGCCCAGATACGTGAGGCACCGCCCGTGGCTGTCAGAAGTGGAGAGGTAACGACCGCATCCAGGAATGACACAGAGATGGAAGGTCATCTTGATAAAGACGCGTCTTTAAAAAGATATTCAATGTGTCTTACTCTTTCAGAGAAATATATACTCTTTAATAGAGGGCTGTCGAAGCGCCCAGGGGCGTAGTCTGCACTTGCGTGCAAAAGAAGAGAAAAGCCGCTGAAATGCGCCATATCACCAACAGCGTAGAGTTGAGTGGAACAACAGGGGAGGGGCATGCAAATTCTGTTTGCAAATTCTCATTGGACTTTTCTCAAAGATAAGAGGTAATCGAGGCTCTCAAGAGAGACCACTAGTGTCAGTACATCGACACAACGTCGAGTAAGTGTCAGAAGGGGAACTGCTATTTCGAAACTGTTCTTAATTCTGCAAGTTTCTGATGTGGACGTGACTCACCGAATGCTTTGAGAGCCATCCATCTTTACTCCATCTTTAAATAGAAGCCGCATTTGCAGCTGCATAAATGTATTTATACAGCAACAATTGTGGAGAACAATGCACGCAATCCCAATCCCCAATTGGGCTAATCAGCCGAGGAGAGGGATAAATGCACGGCAGTTCGGCAGTTCGGGAGGGAGCCGCATGTAGCTGCAGTGTGTGCGTTTGTGTTTATGTTTTGTCTTTATGTTTTAATTTCTCATTAAACATTATTTTGATAGTTTGTCTGGTTCCCGCCACCTCCTTTCCATTTTATCCATTGTTACAGGTACCAAAATAACACCATTAGTAGTTTGCTGCAATACTAGTGTAGCACAGGTGTATCTTTAATTACTTGTTATAACTTGACTTTTACTGGAGTTCAGTGATGTTCAGGAATTTCAAATGCTATATTTTTTATGTTTTATGTCTTGTTTGGGTGTCTTTTTTTTTTTTTTTTTGCAAGAGTATGGAAAACTTAGAATTTAGTAGGGAATTTATATTCTAGCGGCCAAAAGTTTGGAATAATGCATAGATTTTGCTCTTATGGAAAGAAATCGGTACTTGTATTCACCAAAAAAAGCATTCAACTGATCATAATGTATAGTCAGGACATTAATAATGTGAAAAATTACTATTACAAATTTTTTTTTTCAGACCTTCTTAAACAACTTCAAAGTGTTCTCATCAAAAAAATCCTCCACGTGCAGCAATGACAGTGTTGCAGTTCCTTGGAATACTAGCTGCTAGTTTGTACAGATATTCAGGTGACATTTCACCCTATGCTTCCTGTAGCATTTGCCATAAATTTGGTCAGGCACTCACGCACCTTACAGTCTAGATGATCCCACAAAAGCTCAATGGTGTTAAGATCCTTAACACTCTTTTCCAATTATCTGCTGTCCAATGTCTGTTTCTTTGCCCACTGTAACCTTTTCTTTTTGTTTTTCTGTTTCAAAAGTGGCTTTTTCTCTGCAATTCTTCCCATAAAGCCTGCACCCCTGAGTTTTCTCTTTACTGTTGTAACTGGGGATGAGCAGCGAGAATTCAATTAAGCTATCAGCTGAAAAAATGTGAGGCATCTATTTCTCAGACTAGAGACTCTGAAGTACTTATCCTCTTGTTTAGTTGTACATCTGGCCTTCCACATCTCTTTCTGTCCTTGTTAGAGCCAGTTGTCCTTTGTCTTTGAAGACTGGTACCTTTGTATGAAATCTTCCATTTTGTTTTGGGCAATTTCCAGCATTGTATAGCCTTCGTGCCTCAAATGAATGATTAACTGACATGTTTCTAGAGAAAGCTGTTTCTTTTTTTGCCATTTTTGAACTAATATTGACATTAAGACATGCCAGTCTATTGCATAATGTGGCAACTCAAAAACAAGAGTTAAGCTTCATTTAAAAAACCAAATAGCTTTCAGCAGTGCTTGATAAAATGGCAAGTGATTTTCTAGTACCAACTTATCAATTGAGCATGATTACTCAAGGATAATGTGTTGGAGTGATGGCTGCTGGAAATGGGGCCTGTCTAGATTTGATAAATTATGACTTTTTTCAAATAGTGATGGTGCTGTTTTTTTTCATCAGTAATGTCCTGACTATACTTTGTGATCAGCTGATTGCCACTTTGGTGAATTAAAGTACCAATTTCCTTCTGAAACAGCAAAATATGTACATTATTCCACACATTTGGCTGCCAGTTTATCTGAATAGGATTATTCTAGTGGTTCTCACCAGGTTGCAACTGATGTCATGTCCTTTTACGTCTTTTGCTGGAGGCTGCAGTAAGCTCCATGTCTGGCCTTTGTTGTAGGTGATGTAAGTTTTCATTTGCATGTCTTCTTTCTTATTGGCTATGATCAGCCCACTAACACCCAACACCTTCACAAAGCAAGACAGAAAATAATGAATCTGAACTCAAATACTTAAAGGGTTAGTTCACAAAAAAACTAAATGTTTCTCATGATTTACTTACCTTTACATCCTCCCAGATGTGTATGACTATCCTTCTTCACCACAACCGAAATGAAGAATTTTATAAGCCCATTTAAGCTTTGTTTATCCATACAATACAAGTAATCGTGTGCCATCAGGCTGATGGCTGTTTGACACGCCAAAAGGCATATTTAGGCATATTTAGCATACAAGTAATCCACATGACTCCAGTTGATCAGTTAATA
Organism: Moxostoma hubbsi; assembly: GCA_032164185.1. NCBI lineage: Eukaryota > Metazoa > Chordata > Actinopteri > Cypriniformes > Catostomidae > Moxostoma > Moxostoma hubbsi. Next base: position 11,270,790 of record JAVLUX010000023.1, read on the forward strand.
TCTACTGAAGCAAATCAATAGGTTTGTGAAAGAAACAAATTGAACAATTAAAAAGTTTTTAACTTCAAATCCTTGCTTCCAGCCAGTGCTGGATTGCTGTTTGAAATGACCAAACTCTCGTATGATGCTCGCTCCTCTGTTGTAAACAAAGTGCATGATTCCGACTTCTCATTTAGAGCACGCCATTGCGCTTACGTCATGTGACGTAACGTGATGCGTCGACAGCTGGCAGGAAGCGATTTTAAGTTAATAAAGTTTTAATTATCGATTTATTTTTTACACAAATAAATTGATTCAGTTCAGGAGTCGTGTGGTTTACTTTTATGCTGACTAAATATCCCTTTTAGCCAGCAGCGTGGTGGCACCCATTTACTTGCATTATATGGACAAACCAAGATGAAAAGGGCTTATAATTATCTTCATTTTGGTTCGGCTAAAGAAGGAGTCACACACAACTGGGATGGCTTAAAAGAAGTAAATCATGAGAGAATTTAGATTTTGGGGTGAATTAACCCTCCAAGTTACATATATGTTCTATTTGAAATAACACATGACAATGACAGATATTAATGTGGACTCCTCTACATCCAGTGATGGAAAAGGCAATAAAATTAAATTAAATAAAAAATTAAATTAAATTAAATTAAAATTAAAAGGCAAATTAGAGGATTTCAAGTTCTGTGTTATTATAACCCTGATTTCCCTTCACAGTTTTGCTTATACCTCAGTTTTTGAATGTTTTCACTTACTCTAATTAATAGATGTTCTTCATATCTCTGCATTAATATTGTTTATTAGTATAACTTCAAACAATCTGTACTTTGCATTGCACTTCATTGCACTCTTCATTGTTCTACTTTCCTAATTCCTGGAAAAAGCCATGATAATTACAAAGTTTTCCTCATTTTACAAAAATGTATATTTGTGAACATTCAAGGTCATCTACTTCTTAAATTTAATTGGCAAGAACCCCGAAACTCTAACAGACCACACACTCAAAAATGATCAAAAAACAGTGATTAACTATCGCAGACCTTATATACATCTACAAAGAGGTTTCCTGCGAGCCCGCGGGAGGTGCGGAGGTTTGGGAGTGAACGCGTGAAGAAGACTCCTGGTGTGTCAGAGATGTAGAGACTGTAGGTGTCATTTTCATTCCACTCCTGTACAGCTGCCAGCACCTGCCCCTCATCTGTACTGACAATATGCATGTCCTGCACAGAGAACAGCTGTAAGAGCTATACACACACACACACATTTCACCTGACAGCTGTGACAGCTAGTGCTGTGTCATGTATCTTACTTTGGGTAGACAGTATTTAGGGAGTTGTATGGTCCTGAAGGGCCCTCGATAATAGGACACAAAGTACATGGTTCTACCTGCAGTGGTTAGCTGATACACACACATACACAAAAGTCAGAAAATGCACACTAACAAGGGCTACATATAGCAGTGTTTCTCAACTGCTGGGTCACAAGTCTATTCTGATAGGGCTGTGTACAGCAAGGAAAAACCAATGCTATGTTACAATGAAATGCAACTTACTATTTATCTGTGCAAAGTTAGGATCAAAATAAATAAGTTATCAACTTTTAATTGGTAGGAGAAAACTCATTCAATATCTTCTGTTGTTGATGTTAAAGTCAGAATGTCCAATCAAATTCTATAGTATTTTTGTGTGAATTCATTTGTGACTTGGGAGAAGATGCCATCGAAAACCATGAACAAAACGTGATGTCCAATGTAAAATGTGGGTGCTAAATCAAAATCAGATGAGAGCCACTGACACTGAGCAAATCAGAAAAGCACCTGCAAGTTAGAACTCAAATCTACCTGTGAGTCACAACTACACACACACACACACACACACACACACACACACACACACACACACACACGCGCACACACACACACTGCAAACCAATTGATCCAGTCTCAATAGACCTCAGATGTTCACAGAATAAGACTGTGTGTTTGTGTCCGTGTGTGTGCCCACTTTGGCAGGGTGGGGATTGTGTTGGGTTGCACAGCGTTTTTCCTGTGGGAGGTGTATGGTGTGAGACAGTCTCTTGTTCTGTGCTTTTTAATCTAGAACCTCATTATTCTCTGTCGACTAAAATCCAACAGCTTAAAGCAACGAAAGTCAAAAGAACGTTGCTTGTATTGACAGAGGGGGGTCCAGGTTTGGGATTCTCACTCAAAAACCTGTCCTCTCCTGGACTTCTGTTAAAGACGGAGAGGCTGGTTTCAGTGGTTCCCTATCTGTCACTCACTCGACGTTGTGTCGATGTTGTGACACTAGGGGTGGCCTTTGGAAGCCCTAAACACCTCTGATCTTTGAGAAAAGGCCAATGGGAATTGGCGAGTGGAATTTGCATGACACTCCCCCGGACATACGGGTATAAAAGGAGCTTGCTTACAACCACTCATTCAGATCTTTTCTTTGGAGCCGAGTGGTTGTGTTCAGTGAGCTGAATCCCTATGCCTTTCCATTCATCTCTGAAAGCTGTTGGATTTATGGCACATTACAGCGATTTCTCCCCCTCGTGCACCGAGTGCAGAGAATGCCCCTGGGTGCTTCAGCAGTCTAAAAGGGTATATTCTTCCTCTAAAAGAGTATATTTCCTTTCTAAAAGAGTGCCACTGACGGAGAGCATCTTTTTAAAGATTTTCATCTGTGTATAATTCCAGGTTGCGGTCATTACCTCTCTGCTTCCTACGGCCACGATCGCTGCCTCACGTGCTTGGGCGCTGCCGGGTAACCCCCCACAGACCCCAGGATACTCTTTTGCCCTGGCCGAGTTCTGCAAAGAGACCGCCAGCTTGTCTCAGGCAGAGTTCGCAAACTCATTCGGGGCTCGCGAAGCGGATGAGCTCTTGATCTCATCATCGGAGAGCGGTCTGGTCCAGTCTGATGGCAACGCCTTGACTGGGCTCTCACCTTCAGGTGTGGTCGCCCAGTCACAGGCCGACAAGGAGCTGGTGGCCATGCTTGCCCGGGCGGCTGTGAGCATCGGGGTGGAACCCTCCACCACACTCTGAACCCTCGCGGCTTGATGATTGATTCCTATGCTTGGAGCGCAGCTCACGGCCGTGCCGTACCCCGGTGCATGAGGAGCTCACGAGGTCATGGCAGGCACCTTTTACTGCCTGGTCCTGATCTCTGAGCTCCTCCGCTCTCACTACCCTCGATGGTGGGGCTGCCAGGGGGTACTCTGTGATTCCCTTGGTGATTCCCTACCGCCACCTGGCAGAATCATCCGAGACACCTGCCTATTTGGCGACACTGTTGAGGACTTTTCCCAGCAGTTCTTTGCGGTTAAGAGGCTATTCAACATATCCTGCCCTGGCACAGATCAAGATCCCACACCTTGTCTGCTTGTCGCCAGGGGTATCCCCCTGCGGCGGTGACATCGGCTCCTCCGCAACCTGGTCCAGCAGCCCAGCCCTGGCGTAGAGCCACTCGCAGGAAGTAGATACCCCTTGTCTCACAGCCCGCTGCCAAGAACCCGAGGAAGGCATCTAGGCACCACCGATATGAGTGAAGCAGGGATGTGGAGATCCGTTGCAGGCCTAGAGCTGTTAAGAAGACCACTCCATCCCCCGGAGAGTTGCCTCATTCCCTGGGTCACACACCCGGTGGTTATATCCATTGTTATCATGATCGCCAGACACCACACATTTATGGCAGGCATGGCGCTGCAGAAGAAGGCCCCCCAGCTTGCACGCCAAGCTGTGGCACAAAAACACACACGCCTTGGTGGTTGTGATGGTTTATGAGGACGGTTCCCCAACTCTCCCATCGTTGACCAGTCCTATGGTTGGTACCAGGAGCCAGGTAAGTCCTTAGATGTCCCTAGACTCCGCACAGCCACGAGTTCAGGGTTTGAGACCCCTCAACGTGGTGCTTGGATTGATGGATTAGAGACTGCTTCAGCACTGGCTTCAGACTCGTGTCCCAAGATGGTCATCATGGCGAACTGCAGTCGCTTGTTCAGCCCTTGGATGGACCTTGCATTTCTGCGGGGGAGGGGGAGATGTACGCTTTTTACCCCCAGCCATGTTCACGAGGTTGTGGACCCTGGATGTCCTTCCTCCTTAGCCCTGTGGCAGGCGAGATCATTGAGCAACTCAATGCTGGCACAGTATGTGTGCTATTAGGCCCTGTACTAGTGTAGGTGCTCAACATGCACTGGTTGCCAGTTTGTAACCCCATGTGATGTACTTTCAGTGAGACAGTTTCCCTGTTGGTAAACCCGCGTCTTCTTTGGGCAGAGTTCCCCTCTGCCACCGGTTGCCGAGTTTGTAGAGCTCCACCCCCTCTGGGTAGGACCTACCATGGGGACTTCTACACATGAGAAACTGCTGACAAGACTCGGTAAGACCATGTGACATATTTCAACACAATTACCTCCCCTCCAGGCAGGGTGTGGTCTCTGCGGTGTGTTCCCCTTGGGAAAGGACATCCCCCGACGCAGATACTTATGGCGTCTGCTGAATGATTTCCACTCTTTTTTGGGGAGAAAAAAGAGGAGAAGAGGCCACGGCTGGGGCGGCCTGTCCCCCTTTTGGGATGTTGACTTGTCCCAGAGGTGTGGGGGACCATACAACGCTCATAGGAGCATTGGGGGAGGTTATGTGACGGCCAGGTGCGCTGGTCTCGCACCGCCACTCCACGTTAGCTAGTTGTGGCGATTCGTATAGGGACCCCTTGTGTCACTACATCAACACAACGTTGAGTGAGTGACAGATAAGGAACGTCCTGGTTAATTTCATAACCTCCATTCGCTGATGGAGGGAATGAGACATTGTGTCCCTCCTGCCATAACACTGAACTACCTGCTGAAATGTCCGGGACCCTGTCTCGACTCCTCAGCAAAAAACCTGAATAAGTGGATGCGAGACAGCTCCTTTTATACCCGTATGTCCAGGGGAGTGGCATGCACATTCCACTCGCCAATTCATGTTGGCCTTGTCTCAAAGATCAGAGGTGTTTGGGGCTCCCAAGGGCGACCCCTAGTATCACTACATAGACACAACTTCTCGTTCCCTGAGGTTACATAAGTAAACAGGACGTTATCACTCACTTACAGAGACACTGACAGAGATAAAATAAAGGCTATAAAAAGAGTCAGACAGAGATTACGGTGACAAACACACACATTTTTTATATGTCCCACACCTGTCTAAATCATATACGCTTATGTACTTTATGAAGACACAGTTCTGCTATAAACACAGACACACACACTTTTCTGTACCTGTAGGAAGATGTATTGGTCTTGCACAACCAGGGAGTTGGTGTCGATTCGGCCACTGAATGGATACTGCCTACCTTCCTCTGAACACTTTTGTACTCGGCAGGTAATATACTGCATTTCTGTGTGACACACACACACACACATACACGCACAAACACACAAACAGATTTATCAACACAGGATACACTTGTGCACAAGAACGCGTTGATCTACACAAACATAACAGATGATCAATCTCTCTTTCACTCTCTCCAGCACACACACAACAAACACTATCAAGAACCTTTACAAACACCCCACATAATTCTATGTCTAGCCAAATTAATCTGTGTCCTCCATTATCAGATTCTTTACTAGCAATCCATCCTCACTCAAAAGGGAGAGAAAGAGGTGGTGGAAGTACAAGAAGAGAAAAAAAGAAAGTGGAAGAGAGCAAGAAAGAGAGAGATAAGTGAACAGTACAAATAGGGACAACAAATTGTTTATCACTAATCTGCTTCAAGTTTCACAGAACAAAATTGAAATGTTTTACTTAAGAACTCAGAGAGACAAAACACAAGCTGTAATTATTTTAACATTGGAAAGTTTTTACTCAACTTTTAATTTAAAGAAAATTTCAGTGTTCAATATACATAATGTATTACCACACAAACGACTTGTAGCCTAGAGTTTTTGCTACAAAATGATGTGAAAACCATCCTGATCACTCATTCATACAAAACAATATAGTAATTTAACTTTTGTAAGACAATTTTAGTGTTGAAAGGTAATATGCGAGGAGGCGTAAATGATCATGAATATGGATTGCAATTCACACCTGAGAGAAAAAAGACCAATCCCCTGGGCCTATCGATGAGGAATGTGACAGAAAGAGAATGAATGTGAGGAGACTTAATGATCCAAATCAAGTTTTAAGTTAAAGGAAGTAATCTGAATATATATTTTCTTTACATAAAGACTTTACTTCATTTTAGACCTACACTACCGTTAAAAGAAGTCTTTTCTGTTGGATTTATTTGATCCAAAATACAGAAACAACATTGATATTCTGAACTCTTTTTACAATTTAAAAGAACAGTTTTTTATTTAAATATATTGTAAAATACAATTTGTGATCAAAGCTGAATTTTTAGCATCATTATTGCAGTCTTCAGTGTCACATGATCCTTCAGAAATCATAATAATATGCTGATTTTCTAACATGGGCATATTTAAAATGCATTTTACTCATTTAGCCTGAACACATATTTGCAAGCACAAGCTTTGTTGATGATAATGAGGCAGCATAACCTCTAGTTAAAATATAATCTAAACATTCATATTATTTGTATATCATATTACATATCATATTTATATTATACAGCATACAATTGCAATGCCTGCTTTAGCCGAAACAGCATTTAAATGTAACTAAAACTTGCTTATAAGGACATATTTCAAATGTCAATACTCTGATTCCTGTCTGGCAAGTCTAGAAACACTCCCACTAGTAAAATATGTTCAAGTTTATATAAAATAGCATGTCAACTAATGAAAACTAATTGACTTACTCGTCCGAAATTGTATCCTCGGCTGGATCAAGTCTCTCTTCAAAATACAAATGTTCATCGGACTCCCGATCTTTTACTGAGGAAAATGTTACCCCAGAGGGTTAACCCATGGTGTTACTGATGTAATTTCTGTTGGTGGAGTATGCTCCATGTAAACATTGCTTTGCAAATAGTGACACTCTTACACATGTAGAGAGTTGATTGTTAGATTGTCTCTTGGTTGGGGCTTGTTGTGCTGTGTCAGACTTATATCAATAGTGCTTAATGCACTATACTGTCACAAAGAAATAAACTATAAACACAACAGTCTGCAAGAACAAAGCCAGACCCATTTACCACTGAGAGTTTCTGTTGTCAAGAAATCGTCTCCTGTTACTTTGCTGTAACCCTTGTTCCCTGAAAAAGCGTAACGAGATGCTGTGCTTGATTCAGTGCTTTGGGAATGTCAATTAGGAGTGACCAGCTGTGAATATGTGTGGACAAGATCCTTGTTGGTGAACCCTAGCTAGAACTCCCGGGAGCAGAGAAACCAGAGGGAATGCATACAGGTGCATTTTGGGCCATGTATGTGCCATTGCATCCAGACCCAGGGGACAGAGTGACTCAGAGAGAAGTAGAGGGGGACATTGCGCTGTTTGTTGGGAGGCGAAGAGGTCCACCTCTGCTACTTAAGTCTTAGCCAGATTGGTTTCACTACCATGGGGTGGAGTTTACATTCTCCCGTTGGTATTTTTTGTCTGGGCAATAAGTCGGCTCCCACATTCAGGCATCCAGGGATATATATACTGCTCTGATTGACAGGAGCTTTTCCTGGGCCCAAAGGAGAATCAGTGCCAGTCTGTTTAGATGGCGTGACCGTAGGCAGCCTCTCAAATGCTGGACAAAGTATTTCAGGGCCAGAAATACAGCCAATCGAGCTGATGGGCCTCCCATTCCCCTTGAGCTGGATGACCACTTAAGACAGCTCCCCAGCCAAGACAGGGAGGCGTCTGTCGTTAGCAATCTGCGACGGCAAGACGCACCTAGAGTGGGACCCAATGCGAGGAACCGGGCCTGAGCCACATAGAGAGGGTAAGCAGCCCGTGGCACGTAACCCTTATCTGCCTTCGGGGATTGGCCCTTGGGTGAAATCCCCTGGATTTGAGCGTCAACTGAAATGGCCTCATATGCAGAAGGTCCATAGGAATCACAGAGGATGTAGATGCCATGAGACCTATCATCTGTTGATACTGAAGAACAGTACAATCTTGGCCTAGCCTGACTTTGCTCGGGGTATACTGAATGGTCTCGATTCGAGCGGGAGACAGCTGTGCCTGCATCATGATCAAATTCCATTTGATCCCTAAATACGTCATTCTCTGGGTAGGAGAGAGAATGCTTTACTTGCCGTTGAATCTCAACCCCAACGAAACCAGGTGAGCTAAGACAATATGCCTGTGCTGTAATGCTAGTTCTTGCGACTGTGTTAGTATCAGCCAGTCGTCTATATATTTCAAAATGCGAATGCCAAGGAGTCATAATGGAGCCAGTACTGCATCCATGAACTTTGTGAATGTGCGATTTGATAAGGGAACATGGAAGAACATGATATTGGAAAGCTTTGCCCCCAAAAGCGAACCTCAGGAACTTCCTGTGTTGTGGCAGAATTTCTATATGAAAATATGCATCCATGAGACTGATCGTGACTAACCAATTGCGATGTTGGATTTGTGACAAGACCGTTCTGACAGTTAACATCTTGAATTTGAGCACCTTGACCGAGCGGTTCAAGCCTCGATGATCTAAGATCGGACACAATCCCCTATCCTTCTTGGGAACCAGGAAGTATCTGCTGTAGTAACCTGACTCTCTCCTTAGAAGGGGAACATGTTCTATGGCCCATATGACTAGGAGATTTGCAGTTCTTTTGACAGTAAATGTGCTTGTTCCGGTTTCATGGTAGTGGGAACTACGCCATTGAAACGCGGAGGACGGCGAATTAATTGAATTCTGTAGCCTTTCTCTACTGTCCTTAGGACCCACATAGAAATACCCGGCAATAGTTTCCATGCTGCAAGGTTCTCTGTAATGGGTACCAATTTTGATACTTCCCGTTGAGGGAATGTTTAATGTTAGCCAGTCCACACTCTTTGCGAGGGGGAGTGTGATTCGCCATACTCTGTTTTAGGAGCTCCCTTCTAGAAGGACCGGGTGGAGGCTGGGTGGGCGTCAGCTCCTCCCTCTGAGTGCGATGAGGAAGGAATTGTACAAAGGCTTCCTCATTTCTTTTTACCTCCCGAAACCTGGTAATGACCATATTCATCGAGTCATCGAATAGGCCATAAGGTGAGATCGGGGCATCAAGAAGGAACACTTTGTGCTTATCCTTAATGCCTGATAGGTTTAGCCACAGATGCCTCTCCGTGCTGACCAAAGCAGCCATTGAACTCCCTGCACTCAGGTCCTTTAATAAATCAGCCTGGTACACCTGTGATACCGCCATGGTGTGTAAGGCGGCACCAGCCAGACCTGCTGCCTGATAAGCCTTCCCCACAAGCATTGAGGTAGTCCTACACAGCTTTGTGGGGAGAGTTGGTCCTTTTAATGATGATGCTGAACCAGGCGAGAGATAGCCCGCGAGCGTCTCTTCTACCCATGGCATCACCATATACCCCCGAACCTTAGCACCCACGATAGTCAAATATGTTGACGTTGAGGGCACAAAGATACAGGAAGTATAAGGTTTCCCCATGAACGAGTCAACTCTTCATGGAGGTCATTAAAGGAGGGGAGAGACTGATTTTGAGTTCTCTTTCCCCGGCCACCAGACAGAAATCTGTCTTCTAATTTTGAACGTTTGGGGTCTCTAGTTCATGCGGCCAGTCTAATTGTAATCTGGTCACCGCACGAGTAACCACCTCGAGCAATTCCTCTACCGTTTTGTCATCATGCGAGGAATGCTCAGAGATAGTCAACTCAGAGGCCGCGGTCCCAAGAGATTCATCGTCCCTCTCATGAACTGAAGAGGTGCTGAGGTGTGCTTCGAGATCATGCAAGGGACCGGTTGGATCTGGAGAGAGTGTGAATGATAGGGACGAACCTGATCCATAGCCCCACGACGAAATGGTGGGGGCTGGCTCTTGGAAATAAGCGAGACGAGTGCGCAGCATCTTCACTGTGAGCAGCTCACAATGCTCACACCCGCCTCGCTCCAATGCAAGAGCAGCGTGATCTTCCCCCAAACAAACAAAACATAACTGGTGTGTGTCCGATTCAGCCATATAGCGTAAACAGGGAAACACAAACCGTTTGCTTTGTTTATCACTCATTTTCTCTTTGTCTTTCACACATAAGTGATAGAAGAAAGAAGAAAAAGAAGAAAAAGATTTCTGCACACTGCCTGACAAATCTAACTCCTATCAGAGGAAAATACAGAGTTTGAGAGGCTTGAGAAGCACAACACATCACAGAGTGGTCTGAAGATTAAAGACCTGACGATGCACCAGTGGCTCATCTATTTATAGCCCTGGTACTGGCGCATTCTGATGATGTCACCAACAGGGGCTTTAAATTCTAGACAATTTTATGTGTTTTGCACACATTCACAGCTGGTCACTCCTAAAACACGTTCCCAATGTGCTGAATCAAGCGCAGCATTAAGTGCAGCTTTTGATAAGGGAACATTTGTTAATTTTTCACTGCAACACACACAAAAAAAAAAAACTTTCGAAGCTGGGGAGAAAGTCAGAAAGACAGGATGAGAGAAATAGGGAGGGAGGAAGAGGGAGAGAAATAGAGAGATGAGATAAAAAAGACTAACAAGGGAAAGGCAGGAGGAAAAAGAGGTAACCCTTTTGACGGTTCAAACCTCGAAGATCTAAGTTTGGACACAAGCCCCTATCCTTCTTGGAAACCAGGAAGTATCTGCTGTAGTAACCTGACTCTCTTTAGCAGGTGGCCACAGCCGAAGCAAATTTAAAAGCATTAATCTTGCATTCAGCACTTTATAAACAGTAAATATTCTTCTCATATCTGACACAAACATCTTTGCGGGGCGAATAATGCATGCATTCGCGTGAACTGCCACTGCTCACATTGGCGTACTCTAGGACAGTGCAGAGCGAAACTTGTGTGATTCAGTCGGGCTTCACTTGATATTGAGACTTTATAGTGCTATATGGAGGAAGTCGAACCTCCAAACTGCAAGACAGCCCCAACATTCTAAACAGCACTGACTATGTAAAGAGGCAACAGTGTGCCAAGCATCAACATCAATTTCAAGGTTTTTAAAATACTGTTCACATCATCCAAACTAAAATGTTTTTACTACAGTAACACTAAATGGTAACTGGTGTAGATGTATATTAAATTGGTTAGGGTAAATCCATAAGACTTAATTTTTATTTTAATAATTATTCTGTCATCATTCACTCACCTTTACCTTGTTCCAAACCCGTAGGACTTTCTTTCATAAATGGTAAAAAGAATAATGTATTTTCCCATTTATGGAAAAAGGTGCAATGAAAGGTAATGAGCTTAATCTCCTAAAATCACCTTTTGAACTCTGTGAAATTATTAACTGTGAAAGTTTTTTAAAGGTTTCTAAATGTGTTAAGGCTTTTAGTTTTTCATGAAAAATTCTATAGTGTATTTTTTGGAAAGACTATTTATCAGCATTAGCCTAACCACAGTAATTTGGAGCAATCCACTGTCTAACCTGTGTTATGGCCTTATTATTACAAATGCCACTGTTAAAAAATGGAAGAACAATAGCAAACTTTCATGAGCGCAAATACATACAATTTAGAATGGTTAAAGTGGGTAAATTCTGGACTTCCATGGACAAATTATTGACAAAGTTTTCCCCCTATCCTATCCTACTTCAGTTCTGACTCTTCATGTTTGCCTTCAGATATTACCTAAATCATTATACCTGTGTCCTGTTGAACTAATACCATTCTTGCTCATTTAAAATGTCCAAACAAATGCATGTAATTATAGTCTCCAGTTACTTTTATTAATTTTTAGGAGGGTGAATGCTATGCAAGGCTGCACTGCTAAACTTGAGTCAATGCCGTTGAGGTGAGTACCATTTTTATGTTTTGAGAGAAGGGTGTTATTGCCTGATTGGTTCAGGTAGAAGTGTGTTGGGAACTGAACATATTGGCCTGTGCAATGTATAGTTTCCTAACTGAATTTAATAAGACATTTACTGTAGGTGGACTAATAGTTTAAGCAGTTAAAAATGCGTACTGCATGTCTCATAGTCGTTTTCATTTTTATAAGCTACATTTCTTAGGCTTTAAAAGTGTGTGAAACATCTGAGGATGTGCTTTCATCATCCTGTTTTGTGATAATACAGACTACTGAGCCAAGTTAAAGCTTGTTCAGCCAGTAGATCAGAAAGAGTCTATTTATAAATTTCTTAACTATAAACCATAGAACATATTCCACACCAGCATCCACAATATAACATAGTGACCAGCAATTCTGGTCTTTTCAGCAGGGGAGAGTAACACAGACAAAAGTTAAGTGGCAAAGAAATAGAGGAAAAGAAAAAAAGAGACTAACGTCCATTGTCAGTTCGGGCCTCAATGTGCACCAGGTCTTCGTCTTTATCCAGACCACTCAGTGCCCTGAAAATCAAGTCAGAAATAAAAGTGACAGAAAACAAAAAGAGCAGAAAAGAGGAAAACAATCAGTAAGGGCTCCAGTGGAGAAGAGATAAAGAAAGAAGGAAAGAAAAGGAGGTGCTAGCAGGGGACGGACGAATGAGTACGATAATAGAATGAGAGTGATGGAGTGATAGAAGATGGAGGGTGGAAGGATGTGTGGGGTAGTGATGGACAGCATAATTCCACTGCTCCAGTAAGAGACAGTCCCATCTCCAGTGAATCCTTACTGTTGCTATTAATCACACATACACACACAACATATCTTACAAATGCTTGCCCACAAACCACATTCTCAATACATTTTAATATCTTACCTATTTTCACCAATAACGCACACACACCATCATGTCATCTGTCTGAGGTTTTTAATCATCACAGCGTCCTGTCTTTTGTCATCCAAATTGCCTTCTCAGTCAATTTGAGCACGGTCACAATCTCATACTGAATCATTCTTAGTATCCAAAATTAAACCTCTTCACTTTCAGTAACAAGCTGATATTACACCACTGTATATAGCGCTCATTTGATATTAAGCCCCATTCACAGTCACAATCAGACATTAAACCCATTTAAAAATCTCTGTCTGAGTCCCAATCTGACATTAAGGTCTGTATTAAAATCTCTCTCTCTCACTCAGTCTGAAATCTGTGATTTTAAACAATATTTGTATTTACATTTATTCATTTAGCAGATGCTTTTATCCAAAGTGACAGTGGTATGAAAAGTGCTGCATTACAATGTTTCACTAGCATCTGAATAGAAGTCTCCAAGACAAATCAGAGTGCAACAAGGATATATATATATATATATTCCATCCGTATAACTGCCGCTCACTGGAGGCTTTTTGTTTTTGGCACCATTCAGGGTAAATTCTATAGACTGTTGGGTGTGAAAATCCCAGGTGATCAGAAGTTACAGAAATATTCAAACCAGCCCGTCTGGCACCAACAATCATCCATGCGATTATCTAATCAGCCAACTGTGTGGCAGCAGTGCAGTGCATAAAATCATGCAGATATGGATCAGGAGCTTCAGTTAATGTTCACATGAACCATTAGAATGGAAAAAAATGTGATCTCAATGATTTGGACCATGGTATGATTGTTGGTGCAAGATGGGCTGGTTTGAGTATTTCTGTAACTGCTGATCTCATGGGATTTTCAAGCACAACAGTCTCTAGAATTTACTCAGAATGGTGCCAAAATAAAAAAACATCCAGTGAGCAGCAGTTCTGCGGATGGAAATGAAAGAGTTCAAAAGAGAATGGCCAGACTGGTTTGAACTAACAAAGCCTATGGTAACTCAGATAACCGTTCTGTACAATTGGATGGAGTTGGAAAGGTCATTCCACCAACGTGGTACAGTGAAACCGAAAATCCTGAAAAGTGTTTTGGTGCCTCTTTGTGTTGGTACAACAAAGCCGATCATTAGCCGACTGCAGGCTTCAGGTGGGAACGTAGTTCTGAAGAAATTATTTTAGGTATGATGGAGCAGACCCAGTGACCGTATGCCGGCATCAGCGCCTTGAATTTAATATGTGCATCAGCTGGCAGCCATTGAAGAGAGACAAGGAGTAGTGTAACGTGCACTATCTATGGTTCATTAAAGACCAGACATGCTGCTGGATTCTGGACCATTTGCAGGGGACTAGTTGCGTATCTAGTTATGACAAATGACTGGACAAGAAGTTTTGTGACATGTTCAAAGAGGAAGGGTCTTATTTTCCTGATATTGTAGAGTGTAAATCGTGATCGTGCTGTTTTGAGATGTGGTCTATGAAATTGAGTTGGTTATCGATGGTTACCCATAGATTTCTGAGCAAGTCTATTTCACAGCAAGTTTAAGATTAAATCCATCCATCCATCTTCAACCGCTTATCCGAAGTCGGGTCGCGGGGGCAGCAGCTCCAGCAGGGAGCCCCAAACTTCCCTATCACGAGCCACATTAACCAGCTCTGACTGGGGGACCCCGAGGTGTTCCCAGGCCAGTGTGGAGATGTAATCTCTCCACCTAGTCTCGGGTCTTCCCCGAGGCCTCTTCCTAGCTGAATGTGCCTGAAACACCTCCCTAGGGAGGCGCACAGGGGGCATCCTTACCAGATGCCCAAACCACCTCAACTGGCTCCTTTCGACACAAAGGAGCAGCAGCTCTACTCCGTGCTCCTCAAGGATGACTGAGCTCCTCACCCTATCTCTAAGGGAGAAGCCTGCCACCCTTCTGAGGAAACCCATTTTGGCCGCTTGTACTCGCGACCTAGCTCTTTCGGTCATGACAAAGATTAAACCCTTTCTCAAATTCTCAGTTTGAGTTCAAACATACAGTACTGTGCAAAAGACTTATGCACATAAGATGTTTCACAAAAATATTTGTATTAAGATGGTTATTTATATCTGCTACTTTAGTGTCCCAATAGGAAATATACATTTTATACTTCCAAACATTCCTTTTGCAAATAGAATAGAATAGAAGAACAGGAAGCCCTGCAACAGATGGCATGGCCCTCACAGAGCCCCCCACAGAACATTGGGTCAGTCTGGGATTACATGAAGACACAGAAGTAATTGAGACAGTATAAATAAATAAAATAACTGCTTGAAACAACCTATCTGCCAACAACCAAGAAATACTGTGTCCAGGTGTAAGTAGGAGAATTGGTGCGGTTTTGAAAGCAAAAGTGCTTACACCAAATATTTATTTAGCTCTTTTTCTGTTTACTGGACTTTATATGATGCTAATTGATTAATGAATAATATTTATGTAATCATTTTTGTAAGAAATCCTCACTTTGAAAGTTTTTCAAAAGTGTCTAAAACTTTTGCCCAGTACTGTATCTGTCAGTCCCAGTCTGATATTATAGTATCTCCACATACCATGACTACGTTTACATGGACACCAGAATGCAACTTATTGCGAGAAAGTGGGCTATTGCGAAAAAAACAGCGTTTCTGTCTACATGCACTGCATAAGTGTCGTACTCTTTACTCCCATATACATGCAGATGGTCAGTAAGCAGCTTTCTCGATAGCAACATAATTTTCCCACAACGAGTGTGTAAATAACAAACAATAACAAATGGGATCCAAGGAAGACTTTGTTATTTTAATCTCCTTTGCTTCGCTTTACTTCCAGATATTCCAAAGATTTTGCTGTTTGTTTCCTCACTTTCTATCGCAACCTGCAGTGGAATTGTACTGCAATAGTGGGCTTACATAAAACTGGGGGAATTCCCCCCAATGTACAAGCACACATGCAAATGTGAGGGGCCGTCGATATTTCGCATTGGTGTGTATGAATGGGAATATTTTATTGTGTATGTGAGTTTCACATTGTACTCCCAGAAATGTTGAATTCTTTCTGCTGTGTTGACATGTTGTTGGACTCTATCCTATGACATTTGTTATCACAGTCTGTTCCACGCATGAGAACTCTTCAAATACCCATCAGAATGGCGCTTATGTGTTTACATGACCACATTAAGATGCATTTTCCATCTGCCGGCAGATTACACTGCCTTTCTGAATCTGGGAGGGGACAGCAATAATAATTAAAAACAGTGTACTCACTGTAATAGCGAAGTACCTCCAAAAAACACAGTAAAATTTAAAAGAGAGGGAAAGGCCAATGTAGTGGGGGAGAGGAGAGAAAAAAAAAACCTCTTACTCGCAGTTTCTCTGAAACGCCATAGCTTCGTCCTCGGCCACTCCTCCATCTTCTAATAGTCGACAGGCACGCCTTCCCAGGTGGATCAGAAGCAGTCCTCCGGCCCCTGGTGGATGGAACGCCCCGCCGCGTTCTCTGGAAACAGAAGGGGTCTCCCCCAGCCCTGGCAGCGGTTTTCCCACTCCAGATTGTAGGCCGGGAGCCCCTCCCTACTCGTGGTCGGTGGTTGTCATAACCCCACTGTGTTTAGCGCTGCTAGGTGTCTCCCCCCACCCCTGGTAGCGGCCCTGACCTGGCAGAGCCCCTTCTCCCCTTGCGGTCGGTGGCTGTTCGTCCATTCTCAGGCTCCTCCGTCCCCCAGCAGACGGCCGTGGCTATTCCATTGGGGTGGTTGGTAGTGGCATGGACCCTACTACGGCGCATCACTCCTCCTTCCAAAGGTTTCGGCACCAGTGTAAAGGGATAAATGGGAGAGGATGAAGCGAGAACCGGCTTAACAATATAAATAATAGTTTAATAATGAACTGAACCAAAAAGACGAACACCCATACAGGTGTCGGGCAGCTGCCCATAAATCTCTCGCTCTGTCGCACTGCCGTTTCCGGTCGGCCTTTATCCCTCTGTGTGTAGCATCACGACCCGACACGGCCCGGCCCGGCCCTCCGCCCTGCCACAATGACGTTTCAGAACACCGCTTTCTGTTAAAACCCTGGAATAAACCATTTTCATAAACATGGTCATTATCCCAGTCTGACTGCAAATGTCTCTCTCAGATCCAGTCGAAGATTAAACCTTGTCTCTTGATCACAGTCTGAGTTTAATCATATCTCCCAGACACAACCTGTTATTAACCCCCTCTAACATTTTCATTTCCAAGTTTAGACATCTTCCTTAGTCTCGGATTAAACCCGCTCTCATAATATCATTCTAAATTTAAACGTCTCACTCAGTACAACTGTGACATTAAAGTTCCTTTTAATCTTGCTCTGAAGTTAAACCTTCCCAGCTTCCAGTCATTCTGCAGCCACCAAACATGACACATCAAAGCTTTACTGACACAAACACAAGCAGAGTATTGTGTTTTGTTTGTGCTGCAGAGAGAAGCAGCAAAAGAAAGATATGATGTATTTTTTAAAAATGCAGAAAAGGTGCCATGTATGTGAGTGTGCATAGGGATGGTAAACCCAGGCGTGATGTCATGTTGTTGGCTGGCTCTACAGCGACATGCAACCAGTTACTTTGACTACCCAGACACACACACACACACACATACACATACGTGCGTTGGGTTTCCATGTTTTATGGGGACTTTCCATAGACATAATGGTTTTTATACTGTAAAAACTATATATTCTATCCCCTAACCCTAACCCTACCCCTAAACCTAACCCTCACAGAAAAAATTCAGCATTTTTACATTTTCAAAAAAACATAATTTAGTATGATTTACAAGCCATTTTCCTCATGGGGACCGACAAAATGTCCTCACAAAGTCAAACATTTTGGGTTTTACTATCCTTGTGGGGACATTTGTTCCGCACAAAGTGATAAATGCACGCTCACACACACACACACACACACACACACACACACACACACACACACACACTGATGGGATTAAAATGTAAAACCTGATCTAAATTCCACACACATGATGATATTAATCACAGGGGAGAGAGGAGTGCTGGTGATATGACAGTGAGATGGATAGAGTTTGAAAGAGAGATAGAGAGAGGGAGGGAAAGAGACATAGAGATTGATAGTGTACAAGTATGTGTATGCGTATGTAAGTGTAATATTGTCAGATATAGAGGTAAAGAGTAAGTTTAAAACTGGATTAATTTTCAGTGTTTGTGTGTGTGTGCAGATATATTTTTGCGGTCAGATTAAATTTCAGTGTGAAACTGCACTGGAGGCATGTTATATGAGATTTATTATCAGTAAAAAATTAAATAAAATCAGTTGCACGTGTGTGAGTCATACCAGTAGAATCGTCCCGGAGTTACTCTCTCATGAACAAGAATCCACTTTTTCCCAAAGTCCACCGAGCTGTACAGCTACAGCCAGATGAAAAATAAACACATTCACTGTAAGATCCCTAACTAAAGCCAACAAAGGTAATTATCTTGCACACACTTAATTATCCACATTATCTGCTTTTAATTGTTTCTTTGAATTAGAGCCTCTTGAGGCTGTGGAAATGTGTGTGCTTGTGTGTGTGTGTACCCTATGATCATGGCTATAGGCTAATATCCAATTCTCCTGCGTAGGGTGAAACAGAAGACTCATGATATAGAAGTTAATATTAAACTTTTGAAAAGTAGCTCCTTCATCAGAACTGAAAAGTAAACTACTCTCCACCTCCGGATCAGACAAAATCAGGATCTAAGAAAGAGGGACAACAAGATTTATACAAGCTTTATATTTTTGTTCTTACAGTTTAATAATTTTGATATGTTGGAACACACCCACCTTCCTCTTATTGGTCGGACAGACATACAAATAGCTCAGCATCGTTCGGCCCATCACTTTATCAGTTAGCTTCTCGTAAGTCGTCCCAAAATCTACAGACCTAAAAATACAGTACACACACACACACACACACACACACACACACACACACACACACACATACATCTGGTTAAGTTTTAAGCCAAACAGATACTGTCACATAGTGTAAAGGCACAAACCAAGAGTTTAAAGGAATGTTCCAGGTTCAATACAAGTTAAACTAAATCAACAGCATTTGTGAAATAATGTTGATTACAGCAAAAAATGTAATTAGACTCTAAATGTATTTAGAAAATTAAAAAATAATCAATTTTGTGGTTCCAAAAATGCACTTACAATGGGGCCAGTTCATAAACATGTAAATACACATTGTTTCAAAAGTATATCAACAAGATCAACAACATTATATGTCAACATGAGTCTTGTCCCGTCATGCCTTGTTAAGGCAGTGCTATTCTTTTGCATTTGCCTCTTTATTAGACAGATGCAGTAGAGAATGACAGAAATGTATTGGACAGGGGAAAAAGGATGTGGAATTGTCACAGGCCAAACTCAAACCAGAATTACCTACATGGTTCCACACATACTCTAACTACTACACCATTGCTCTGACAACAGCTGAGATTTTCAGAAGTTGTAATTACCTGTAGCTGAAATCTCTCTCTGCCTGTGTGTGTCTCTATTGCATCAGAACTCATTAACAATCTCTTCTCAGGCAGGTACAACCATAGACAGGGGTGTCTGCTGAACTCTTACAAGTACAATAACCCTAATGATTTTACGGCATAAAGTTACAACATTTGCTGTGGTGCTAGAGATGCACACATGTGTGTCGAGTGTTCATCTTTGTGTACATCGAGAGTGCTCATAATCTTGACACTTTTACCATCTAGAAGCATGGCATACAATTATATGTCTCTAAACCATGCCTCCGTTGTTCTAAATGGTTGAGGTTATTTGGGTACTGTAAGCCGTAGCGGCACAGGTGAAGAGGAATATGGCTCTCTGAGCACCCTCGTACAATGATGAGTGCCCTAAAAACTCCTATGACGTTTTTGGTGCGGTCAGCCCCTCTCTCCTCCAGTACTGCTCTTGAGAGGACATTACTCCTGCTCTCAGGACAAATACACCAGAGTATATATGTAATTTAACAATTGCATGGGCAGACTGGATACTTTCTAGAGCATGTATATGTATTTTAAAACACAGGAGAGTGTGATTAACTAGCTCTTATGAATGAGCCGTGATTTGTCTTTATATTTTACCCCCTTTATGTCGCCAACAGCAACATTCATTAATCATTCATACTGTTATTACCGACATCATTTACTACAACCTGCGAGCGGAGCTTTAACATTCACCTCTTTTAATAACACTCACTATCTCTCTGCTTGTCTTTCTATCTCCCACTCTCCTCTTGCTCTCTCATATCAGTCTCTCTCCCTCATTCACTCTCATCAACTCATGCAACCACTTTCCTCTTCCTCATTTCCTGTTTATGCCATTTCTGTTTGAGGAAGTTTGATAATGGCTTTCTGTTTTTCTCTGTAACCCCCCCCCCCCCCCCCCCCCTCCCCCACCAGGAAAGGAAATCTCATCAGGGCTTGCAGCCAAAAAGAAATTAAACAAAGCCTTCCTTTAAGGTGATTGCAGTGTGTGTGTGTGTGTGTGTTTGTGTGCGTTCATGTTTGCAGTGATGGAATGTTGATAAAGGATGATGTCATTTAACATTGCTCTAGACTGAACAATTCATATCTCCCCAAAACATATCACATGTTTTGTCCTCATTATACTTTTCATTAAAATGGACAAATGTCCATCTAAAATTTTGATTCACACCAATTATATTGATGATGACAATTAGGTTTAAAAGAACAATAGTGTTTGTGGTTAAAATTACTCTTATTTAATTGAATGTCAATTCTGTCACTATATTTAATCAGCCTTATTTATATCAGTGTAGGCAAAAAGAAGACAGGGAGTGATTGTATTATTATTTTATTTTTAAATAGTTTTATGTTCTGTTCCATTCACAACAACTTTTCCATTCCTTCACAACAGCTTTGTTAACCATGGTTTTACTACAGTAACCATAGTTAAAATATGGTATTTGCAGTAAAATCCCAATAACCACAAAATTTACCATGGTTTTACAACAGTAACTCTACTTTCCATTAACCACTCCAACAAGTCATGATATTCATAGTGAAACCATTGTTATAATTAAGGAAAACCAAAACTATTGTCAAAAATATTATAATCATTCCATTCATTCCACCCCCCCAAAAGAAAAAAAAGGTTACTACAGTTTTACAATAGTAATACCATGGTTACTTTGTGGTACAAGTATTTTTTTTTGTGTGTAATATATACTTAAAATATACTGTATAAAAACTTAAATATATCAAACATATGTTCCCCTTCTGTCACTCACTCGATGTTGTGTCGAATCTAGTGACACAAGGGGTCTTTCTTGAGAGCCTCGCATACCTCTGAACTTGAGAAAAGGCCAATGAGAAATTAAAGGGAAGCGGGTGTGCGTCAGTCAGATATTTTCTTTGGAGCCGAGAGGTTGTGCAGCAGCAAACTGAATCTCATTTCTGTTTCACTCACCTCTGTTGGCAAAGCACTGCTGTTGGATCTACGGCGCATCACCAGTGGCTTTCTCCCCCTCTGCACGCTATGTAGTCCACGCTCCTGGGCGCTTCAACACTGTTCCTCCTAAAAGAGTTTTGTTTTCTCTAAAAGAGTTTACACAAATAGCAATACACAAGCAGGAGTTGGACGTCCTTTTCAGGAAGCGTCTTTTTAAAGATTCAGCCTCTGTGTAGTTCCTGGATGTGGTTGATACCTCTCCAAGACTGACGGTCATAGACACTGCCTAGTGTGCCTGAGTAGCGATCACACTGAGGCAGCATTTGTGGATGGTTCAATTGGATGACATTCAGGTGACACCACCCTCGTGGTCCAGGAATGGCACCTCTGGCTGAATATAGTCGAGATGCGCGATGTTGACAAGGTACGCTTTCTCAACGCCCCCATCTCCCAGCTTTGCCTCTTTCACCAACGGTGGTGAAAAGGTAGACAGAGACTATCTCTCACATCATTCCACGGCACCACCGCAGCGCACCCCGTGCTCCGTCTGCCCGCAGAGGGCATCCCCCTATGGCAAAACAACAGGCAGCTCCTCCTCAACACCGGCCCAGGTCTAAGCCCCATCATCGAGCACCCCGCAGGTGGCATACGCCCCCCCCCGTCTCCAGGACCCTGAAAGCTCCTGAGACGGACGACCCGTGCAGTCAGATGTTCGCTCCAGAGCTGGTACCAAGACCACTCTGTCCCCTGGTGGAGGGCTGGGAGGAAAATCCTTGTTTTCATTCTACCCACATTCTTAATAAAAGAGCGATTTCCTCACTCCCTGTGTCATCCAGCTGGTGCGTGCCATTATCACAGCACCCCGGCTCCAAAATCCTACAGTCCCGGTTCCCTGGACGCAGTTACCTCGCCTCCAGACCCGCGACTGCCCAGCCCCAACAAGCCAGTGCTGACAACTTCCAAAGACGCCATTCCAGGACCTCTTCCTCAGTCTCTAATTTGCTTCCTGCTGGGTGCATGGAGCAAGGTAAGTGCTTTGAGTCTTTTCTCAGCACCCAAGCCTCGGAACGCGCTTTTGCCTCCCGACGCACTATTACCTGATCCCCCCTGCCGCGAAGCCCCACTCAGTAGGTCGAAAACGATTGTCCCTCTAGTGCCCTTCGCGCGGAGTCTGGACGCATGGCTTACGCTGTCCAACCCGTCGCGTTGGTTGACCAGGACAATCCGACTCGGCTACGTGATTCAATTCACCAGGATCCCACCTCATTTCAGTGGTATTCACTCCACCTCGATGCGAGGCAAGAACTTCAGCGCCTTACGTGCAGAGATTACAACCCTGCTACTAAAGGACACGATAGAGCCTGCCCTCCAGCTGAGATGAAGAAGGGTTTCTACAGCCCTTACTTCATCATACCCAAAAAAGGTGGTCGGTTATGTGCTTAAGCCCACTACGCCAACACCACTCCTTACCTGCATTCAGCATTAAGATTGGTTCGCGGCAGTAGAACTGAAGGATGCGTACTTCCACGTCTCCATCTTGCCTAAACACCGACCCTTCTTACGGTTCATGGTCAATGGCCAGGTGTATCAGTACAAGGTCCTCCCCATCGGCCTGTCCCCTCACATCTTCACGATGGTCACGGAGGCAGCCCTTGCCACGCTACGAGAAGTGGGCATCCGCATACTCAACTATCTCGACGACTGGCTCATCCTAGCTCAATCTTGAGAGTTATTTTGCGCTCACAGGGACCAGGTGCTCCAGCACCTCAGCCGTCTAGGGCTTCAGGCCAAATGGGAAAAGAGCAAGCTCATCCTGTTTCAGAGCATCTAATTTCTCGGCATGGAGTTAGACTCGAGCACGCGCAGTCAGTGCTCAGGTGACTTGCTCTCTTAGAGCGAAAACGATCGTCCCTCTAGTGCCCCTCGCGCGGTTCCTTTAAACAATTCCAGAGGCTCCTGGGGATATGGCATCATCGGCTGCACCGCTAGGGTTGATACATATGAGACTGCACTGGCTTCAGACTTGAGTCCCGAGATGTGCATGGCGCCACAGTACATACCGTGTGTTAATCACCCCTTCTTGCCATCAGACTTTCAACCCTTGGAGAGACCTCTGTTTCTGCGGACTGGAGTCCCCCTAAAACAGGTGTCCAGACATGTCGTGGTCACCACAGACGCCTCTCAACTGGGTTGGGCCACTGGCTCCTGGACAGGGCCCCGGCTGCATTGGCACATCAACTCCCTAAAGTTTCTGGCTGTATTCCTTGCCCTGCAGAGGTTTATCTCGCTGATTCAGGGCAAGCACATCTTGATCCATTCAGACAGCACCGCAACGGTAGCATACATAAATCGTCAAGGCACCGTGCGCTCTCGTCATATGTCACAGCTCGCCTGCCATCTCCTCCTTTGGAGTCAGCAGCAACTCAGGTTGCTGCACGCAACTCATATCCCCGGCAAACTCAATACAACAGCGGACACACTGGTTTTGCACAGTGGAGAGTGGAGGCTCCAGCCCCAGGTGGTCCAGCTGATTTGGGACAGTTTCTGCATGGCACAGGTAGACCTCTTTGCCTCCTAAGACAATTCCCTCTGCCCGCTCTGGTACTCCCTGACAGAGGCCTCTCTCGGGACAGACGCATTGGCACACAGCTGGCCCCGGGGGCTGCTTAAGTATGCAGTTCCCCCAGTGAGCCTTCTTGCACTGGTGCTGTGCAAGGTCAGGGAGCACAAGGAACAATCACCTTAGTGGCTCCTTACTGGCCCCCTCGAACTTGGTTCTTGGATCTCATGCTCCTCGCGACAGCACCTCCCTGGCATAATCCCCTGAGGAAGGTCCTTCTTTCCCAGGGTGGGGCACCTTCTGTCATCCGCGCCCAGACCTCTGGAAGCTCCACGTCTAGCCCCTGGATTGGACGTGGAAGATCTGAGTGACCTACCACCTGCAGTCGTAGACACAATCAACCAAGCCAGAGCTCCCTCTACCAGGCAGCTTTATGCCCTAAAGTGGCGCTTGTTCGCAAATTGGTGTTCGTCCCAGTCTGAAGACATGCAGAGATGCGCAGTTCGGTCAGTGCTTTAATTCCTGCAAGAGAGGCTGTCCCCCTCCACCTTGAAGGTGTATGTAGCCAATATCGCGGCCCACCACTATGCAGTGGACGGCAAGTCCCTGGGTTAGCACGACTTGATTTTCAGGATACAGTCACCAAGTTGATCCAGTGTGCTTTTTCTCCCAGGCTAGCCACTAAGCTCTCGCTTCTTGGATGTTCTCCCTCCCTAGCTTTCTGGCCTGCGAATTCAGCGGAGGAATTTGCGACCAGACCCACTACGAGCCCCTGTCGGCTGACCCGCGTCTCCCTTGGGCAGTCTCTCTGCCCCTGGTCGCTGTGTTTGTAGAGCTCCTCCCTCATCAGGTAGGACCTAGCACCACGCCACTCCCACATGTGGCTTGACAACCTATGTGGTGTATTGGTGTATGTGGTGTACAGGGACTTTTCCCCCTGAAAGAATAGGATTGGGAAAGATCACCTTCCCTGACACATTTCATAGCGTTAAGATAGCCCCAGCCCCAAGCTGGCATGCTTGCTCCCATGACGGTTATGTAGCATCTGTTCCCCCTTCAGGGGTGCTGGGAACCTATGGTCTGTATATGACACCTTTTTCTGGGGGCGTTGGGGAGGGTTACGTGCGGCCGATACAGTTGCTTCTAGCATGCAGCAGCCTGCTTGCACCTGTGTCAGCAGTTCACATAACACGGTCTAGTGCATGACGCTTTTAAATGGGACCCCTTGTGTCACTACATTCGACACATCGTTGAGAGAGTGACAGAAGGGGTACATCATGGTTACTGTTGTAATCTCCGTTCCCTGATGTAGGGAACGAGACGTTGTGTCCCCTTTGTCACGACACTAGACCTACCACTATGATTGGCCATGGTTCTATGATTGGAATCTTATTCTCGGCTTCTCAGTGCAAAAATCTGACTGACAGACGCATACCCGCTTCCCTTTATACCTGTATGTCTGGGAGCGGACCATGCAAATTCTGTCTGCCAATTTCTCATTGGTCTTTTCTCAAGTTCAGAAGTACGCGAGGCTCTCAAGAAAGACCCCTTGTGTCAATACATTCTACACAATATCTCGTTCCCTCCATCAGGGAGTAACCATGATGGTTTTACCACAAATGTCATGTTTAAAATATAATTACTATATTGCAACCATGCTAATTTGGTGATTAAAATGGCTTTACTAAAAGTACCATACTATGGTAAAACCATGGTCAATTTTTATTAAGTGATAGATTATTGCAAAGCAATGCAAACTTTTGGAGTGGGGAAACTAAACATATTTTGAGGAAACACAAGCTATTATGAGGGAACGCAAAACCATTTCAGAAAATAAAGTCTCTCCCTGTCCTCGAAGAGGTTCTGTACATATCAGACACATATGTACAGTAGTTTCTTTCTTCTGTGGAACACAACACATGTTCTGCAAAATGTTCACACTGCACACAATAAAGGAAAGTGACATACAGCAAAGTAAAAAAGAAACATAAAAGTACTCCCCATGAATATAAACCACATCTTCTGAAACCATATTACAGCTTTGTGTGAGAAACAGACCGAAATTTAAGCAGTGATTCACAAAAAATCTTCTCCTTTGCCGTAGATCCCATATCTGATTTACACATGCATTTATGCTTTATATGGAAGCAGTTTGAACATTCTTCAAAATTCCTTCTATTGTGTTACGTTACCGAAAGATAGGGGTTTGGAATGACATAAGGTTGAATAAATGAACAAAAAATTATTAAGGAGGTGGTTCATTTAAAAGGAGACATCAGAATTATATTTGTGATAAAATAGCATTGATTGATTCAACTTAAATGAAACCCTAATCATTTTAGTTCCATTTAAAAAAGTATACTAATGACATATCTATGAAACCCCAAGTTGGAAACTGAGGTCTTAACTTCATAGGACTGAAAGGTAATGTATAGAACCATGAAAGCAGGAGCATAATAGTTCAGTGGGAACCAGTTAGTCAATTAAAACTTTACTAGGGTCTTTAAATTTAATTAAAGGTATTTTAATCAGAATGAGTTGTTGATTTGACTGGGAGCCAGTGTAATAGATAAAATAGTTTGGAAATGCTCAAGTGGGAGACACCCCAGTTGAACACAGAATTTTCTAACAGTCCCTCTCAAACTGCCAGAGAGAACTGCACTGCAGCAGTCTAAATCAGAAGTTAAAAAAGAATAACAAAGTAAGAGGAGGTTCACAGCAACTTGTAAAAAGCTTGAAAAAAGTGTTTTGTGAATACTGAAGGT
The DNA here is from genome assembly GCA_032164185.1 of Moxostoma hubbsi. Taxonomy (NCBI): domain Eukaryota; kingdom Metazoa; phylum Chordata; class Actinopteri; order Cypriniformes; family Catostomidae; genus Moxostoma; species Moxostoma hubbsi. The sequence goes on from JAVLUX010000023.1 coordinate 11,297,347, forward strand.
TTATAAATGAGAAAATGATTGTTCTCTGATGTGAGCTCAAAATTAATGGGGATTTTTCCTTTTTTCTTTTTTTTTTTAAACAAGGTGACAGAATGTACAGTCAGTGTTTTCTTTCTCTTGGTATAAGCCTGGCTTGCAAAACTACCTTGCAATTCTTTTCTTTCATTGTCTATGCTCTATTACACAGAGAGAGAGAGGGGGTGAGGGAGGGAGAGAGAGAGAGAGAGAGAGAGAGAGAGAGAGAGAGAGAGAGTGAAAGAAAGAGAGTCAGGTCAAGGTACAGAGTGTCCCAGGAGCAGACAGAGATTAAGTACTTCACCCAGGCATCAGCCATGGTCATTGAAAGTGCTTTTTTCATACCTGGTTTAGCTATTCATAGACCATTGTTGTTGCCACTAGCAAATGTAAAATTGTGTGTTTACTTATCTGATTTGTAACAGGTTAGAAGCTTAATACTAATACTGGGAGAGCAGTGCAGAAGTAGCTAAGAACTGGTAACAGGGAATTTGAGTTAATTTTGCAAGAAGGCTAGCTTTTATATCCCTATCATTTTATATGCAATGTTATAAAAATGTCTTTGTGCTTTCATTACAAACTATTGAGAGAAAAAAATGAAAGGGTTTAACACACTTCCTTGAGGTACACCAAACTTTACCTTGGTGTAGGCCAGGGAATTCTGTACTTTCATAAATTTTGAAGATGTTTATCAGGGGGTATTTTTTAGAATGATCCTAACTTTAGAATCCAATTTTATCTGCTTGATTACCATGGCAATATCAGTTAGGGTCTAATTTAGAACAAAAACTATTACAGAAGAACATTTCCTAAGTGTGTTATCTTATCTTAACTACAGATAGGAAAAGAGTATTACAGAAGCATCCTAACTTGCCAAAAATCACTGACATCCTATCTGAAATCTTTTTATACGCAGTTACAGTCTACAAGTTACAATTACAATATCATGTATCATAACTACAGCACTGTCTGAGGAAGGCACAACACTTATTAGTGTTACAAAATGAAGAACAGTGATGTTTGATGGTGGAAAAACTTTTGGAAGACTCAGATGACATGCTGCACTTTGATGAAAAAAACACTGATAAATAATTACAGACTCCCACAAAAAAGTATACTCCCACAAAATATGAAAAACTTTTATTTCTGCAGCCTTGAAATTAAAAGTGTGTTGATTTTGTTTCTCCATTTTCATTTATCTAATGTTTAATCACAGAAGCTGTTTGCGTGTCATTTGTTGCTTGGTAACAGACGTGAGAGTTAATTATCAAATTTGATGGGGTGGATTAGGATTTCCTAATAAGATACTATTTTGTAAAATAATATAAGAATCCTAAATCAAGGTTAGGATTTGCTTCTGTAATATGAATTTGTGAAAAATCCTAACTTACCAGATCAGATCTTAATTTAAGACTTAAGACTGTAATACGCCCCCAGAGGAGCACCAGGGCATGGATGCCCAAAGTGAATAATGTGTTCCTGTGCACATAAGTGGGTTTACCTCCAGAGTGAACTCTCTGTCACAGTTCCGAGGTTAAAGTCGAATAATTTAGTCAGAATCAGGATCACCTGAAAGGAAAACATAAAAGGCATTTCAAAAAACACCAAGCAATCTTAATTTACACATTTCCTCAGCTACAATGCTTTTTATGTGGTACACTAAATGATCAAATGTCTGTCATGCAGCCTCACAGTGATGGATGAGAGTAAATATCAGGTGTGAAATGTATTATCTGGAGATGACAGCAGAATAAGAAGCAATGCACTCAGAGCCAGGACAGCCTGATAGAGGTAATGATGATCTGGGGGAAAACAATGCTGTACACACATTTGCAAAAACATGAACATGCTCAAGCTGTCAAATGTCACGCTGAAACGTGGCAGGTAAAATGCTCCGCTCTTCCCACCTGACAAAACATTCAGAGCACACACTCATAAACAAAAGTGAACAAATGAGCATCTGCCTTTCCACAGTGAAATTTTACTGCCAAGAAAAAAAGGAAAATCAGAAAAAGAGAAAGGGATAGAGAGAGAGAGAGAGAGAGACTAGGCATAAGGAAGATGAATACTTTGAATCAAAATCAGACAGTGAGTGGTCCCTTTGCGTCTGTGTCTGTGAGAGAACACAGTCTTCTCTATCACGTCCACACACTAATGAATATTAGTCTAAAAGGTCCAATATTTCATTTCACACTTCATGATTATTCTCTAATGAGAGTTCAGTCAACAAGAGTATTGTCATTAACCTAAAAGAAAATCTAGCAATAATTCACAAGATAAAAGAAGCTCCAAATGCAGCTGTAATGGGAAAACCTATTAGTAACCAGTTAACTATGACTTAACTCGCACCAGTATACTGGGACCTGTGTTTTTATTCACTCTTTTCATCACCCCATCTATGACAAGACAACTTCATCTCAGGTTAATTAACCATTCAAAAAAGGACAAGCTATTAGCATATCCAAATACAGCATACCTGATAGGGCAAGACCCCAGTCAAACTCACTCTTAAAACGCAAACGGAGGGAGAGAGAGAAAGACCAGTGTCCATAGGGCTGAAAATGAATGTTAATATCAAAGTTGAGGTATTCATTGTCTGTATCTATGAGGTCAATAATATGCACAGGGATGTTATGCAGATTTAATCACATTTGCATATGAATGGTAGGTTTGATCAATTCATGTTCAGGCTTAGATCAGATTCAGTTTAAACACGAATGACACACTGTCATATTACAGTCGATTCACTGAGGTCGCTTCAAAGTCTTTACTTTTCCAACCTCAAATACATGAAACAACTTTACCGTTACATAAATCTTTTTGTTCCTTTACGTTTTGTTCTCTCTGAAATAAATGTTTTAATACATTTGAAACATGTCAACATTGTTAAAGATTCAATGTTCCTGAATATCTTTCCTAGCTGTGCTGACATGTCATGAAATTCTAATTAACCATTAAACCTTACAACTGAAAATGTCAATTTCCATAATTCCCCTATCTATTTCATTACTTTATTATATTTACTCATGAAATATGCAACTGCAGCTAACAGTGCTATGTATGGCCTTCATTTTGTTGTGCTCCATGAGATATCATGGAAACAACTTTGCTAAGACCAATCAGTATCTACTGAAGGCTGCTCACTTGACAGTGACAACAAGTGGAATCAATAACAATAACCGCAGTAAGAACAGATCTGACATAATAGATGCTTTTTCAAGGAGGATGGCAATGCTTTGTATATCATTTGCTATTGTAAAAAATTAAATGGCAAGATATCACTTTAGGTACTCTTGTTATTCAAAGACGTGTGTAGTAGGGGTGTGTAAGTGTTTACTCTATTTGTGTATACTTATTTTCATATATAAAATGTTAATATCAGAAGGAAATCCTTTTTTTAAATGTTAACAATCATTTTGCAGTGCAAATCACAAGTGCAATATTAAAAAAAAATACAAAAATCACAGTGACATTTTTGCACCCCAAATCATTCAGCCTTACTTATCAGTGAGAATTATTAATTGTGGGAGATTTAAAGCCAATTTGCAATGAGTACGGAAGCATTGTTACTAGGTTTTGCAATTAGTCCACCAAGAAATGGTGCTATTTTAGTGCATTAATTTGTTTATACAGTGGAAGGCTTTGTTTGGAAAATGTAATAAAACATTTAGGGCTGTCGATTTAAAGCATTAATACAGTGCGATTAATCTGACAAGAAATAACGCATTAATCGCAATGCCCCTGGACCATAATAGGGAAGATTCCTGAGAAATGCAAGCTTGTAGTACCACCTGTTTACTCCAGAGGGCAATAAGTGAAATTTCAGCTGTATGAGCAACGCACAGTTTATACAGTGAAGAAAACAACATTCACAAAACACTTGAAGGAGCGCAAATGCGAACTAAGGAATCTCAAGACGTGTTTAAAGATTGAGTATTAAACTATATTTAACTTGACACAGTGACCTAAACATTTTATGTTTATGACGCAAAACACCCGAGACGCTACACAAGCATGTCTGACGCAGGTGTAGATCGACGGGCCCTTAAACAAGCCCTCATAATAAAATATTTAAATATAACTATGTATAATTATATACTGATATTAATATGTATAATCTTTATATATTTAATTATTGTTATATGAGGGGCTTTCTCAGCAAATATTTGTATATGTGATTAACCGCGATTAATCGGGACACCATGTAATTAATTAGATAAAACAATTTAATCGATTGACAGCCCTAAAAACATTGTTACATACCATTTTCTTTTTGTTTTCTAAGAATGAACTACATGTAAATGCATTTTGACAGGAAATTAAGTACTTATAGAGTCAAATTTTAGCCCTTTTAAAACCTGCAGTTAATCGTGAGCAACTATGAAAAATCCTTAATTGAGATTAAATATTTTAAACAACTGATAGCACTATTATTTATTTGAGCTTTTTAAATACTATAATATCTGCACATCCGACCATCCGTCCATCACTATTAGTTGGAAATTCCAAATGACTGACCGGATAGATTTATATTGCATTATTTATGTTCTTGAAGACCATGACATTTTCAAGAAGACTAAACGCTATTTCCAAATTGGACTATCAGCCTTTTAGACTCCACTCATGGGAAATCATGACACACAGGTTTATAAAGTTTTTAAACTTTTAAGTTTATAGAAACAAAGCAACCAATTGTGTAGAAGTTGACATTTTAAATCAATTTCTGAACTATAAGTGAGAAAGTGTCACTTAACAGAACTACAATGTAATATTAGTGATTTTTAATGCATATATAATATATATATATTTAAATTAATTTAACAAAAAATAATTAATAATTAATAATAAGTTGAATTTGTAAAGATTACAGCCAGGTTGACAGTTCAGGGCTGGGTTTCCCGAAGCATTTGTAGATCATACTGTAAGTAGTACTCACAATAGGTGGTACTTAAAATCTGTGCAATGTTTCCCAAAAGCATTGTTATTTAAGTAGTACGTAAAAAAATTAAATTAACAAAAGATTTGAACCGCTTGTAAGTCTTTCAGTTTATTAGAGACAAAGGGGTATTGAATATATTGCATTAATATGTTTTCATCATTGGAAAACCATTGTACACTATTTCAGAGAATAAAAAGTGTTGAATAAATTGCCTTGAAATCACCTGGCAATCTCTGCACTCTGCCCATGCAATGCGAATGAAAGGTCTAAATTTGCATGACAGTATAAAGTTCTTTTACATACTCACTAAAATCAGTTGGATTAAAAATGACCCAACACATAGCCCAATGGTGGGTTGATATAGCACCGACTCAAAATGGGTTATTTTAACCCAATGCATTGGGTAGCAAGTTTTACCCAATAAATTGGGTTATAAAATAACTAGGGCTGTCAATCGCTAAAAAAATGTAATCTAATGAATTACATGGTGTCCCGATTAATTAATTGTGATTAATTACTTAATTAGCATATACAAATATTTGCTGAGAAAGCCCCTCATATAACAATAACTCAATATATAATGATTATACATATTTATATCAATATATAATTATACATAGTTATTAAATATTTAAATATTTCATAATAAAAAATTATTATTAGGATTATTAGGAACACCATACTAATACTGTGTTTGACCCCCTTTCGCCTTCAGAACTGCCTTAATTCTACGTGGCATTGATTCAACAAGGTGCTGAAAGCATTCTTTAGAAATGTTGGCCCATATTGATAGGATAGCATCTTGCAGTTGATGGAGATTTGTGGGATGCACATCCAGGGCACGAAGCTCCCGTTCCACCACATCCCAAAGATGCTCTATTGGGTTGAGATCTGGTGACTGTGGGGGCCATTTTAGTACAGTGAACTCATTGTCATGTTCAAGAAACCAATTTGAAATGATTCGAGCTTTGTGACATGGTGCATTATCCTGCTGGAAGTAGCCATCAGAGGATGGGTACATGGTGGCCATAAAGGGATGGACATGGTCAGAAACAATGCTCAAGTAGGCCGTGGCATTTAAACGATGCCCAGTTGGCACTAAGGGGCCTAAAGTGTGCCAAGAAAACATCTCCCACACCATTACACCACCACCACCAGCCTGCACAGTGGTAACAAGGCATGAAGGATCCATGTTCTCATTCTGTTTACGCCAAATTCTGACTCTACCATCTGAATGTCTCAACAGAAATCGAGACTCATCAGACCAGGCAACATTTTTCCAGTCTTCAACTGTCCAATTTTGGTGAGCTCTTGCAAATTGTAGCCTCTTTTTCCTAATTGTAGTGGAGATGAGTGATACCCGGTGGGGTCTTCTGCTGTTGTAGCCCATCCGCCTCAAGGTTGTGCATGTTGTGGCTTCACAAATGCTTTGCTGCATACCTCGGTTGTAACGAGTGGTTATTTCAGTCAAAGTTGCTCTTCTATCAGCTTGAATCAGTCGGCCCATTCTCCTCTGACCTCTAGCATCAACAAGGCATTTTCGCCCACAGGACTGCCGCATACTGGATGTTTTTCCCTTTTCACACCATTCTTTGTAAACCCTAGAAATGGTTGTGCGTGAAAATCCCAGTAACTGAGCAGATTGTGAAATACTCAGACCGGCCCGTCTGGCACCAACAACCATGCCACGCTCAAAATTGCTTAAATCACCTTTCTTTCCCATTCTGACATTCAGTTTGGAGTTCAGGAGATTGTCTTGACCAGGACCACACCCCTAAATGCATTGAAGCAACTGCCATGTGATTGGTTGATTAGATAATTGCATTAATGAGAAATTGAACAGGTGTTCCTAATAATCCTTTAGGTGAGTGTGTATATATATATATATATATATATATATATATATATATATATATATATATATATATATTCAGATAATTAAAATGCTTTACATTCCTGTAGCAGAAGAGCTAATCATTGATAAGGCCATACAAAAAGCGGCTTTAGAATACAATGTATTGTTTACTACCATATTATTGAACATGAGACAATCATTGGCACACAGTTCACAGCAATCCATTTCACAAGTGAATTTGTCAACCAGTTCGAGATTTATTATGAGGACTTGTTTAAGGGCCTGTCAATTTACAACTACATCAGATGTCTCGGGTGTGTTGCGTCATAAACATAAAATGTTTAGGTCACTGTGTCAAGTTAAATATAGTTTAATACTCAATCTTTGAGATCTCTTAGATAGCATTTGCGCTCCTTCGAGTGTTTTGAACGCAAGAACGTAATGCATGTTTGTGTTGTTCCACCTAATGAAGTGTTTTCTTCACTGTGTAAACTGTTCATACAGCTGAAATTTCACTTACTGCCCTCTGGAGTAAACAGGTGGTACTACAAGCTTGCATTTCTCAGGAATCTTCCTTATTATGGTCCGTGGGCATGCGATTAATTGCGTTAATTTTTTAACATGTTATTTTTTGTAAAACTATTCACACTGAATTAACGTGTTAAATCAACAGCCCTAAAAATAACTAATTTGTTTTTTGTTTTTTTTTGCTTTAACCATCCTAGTATTATTGGTACTATTATTATTGTTGACATTATTATTATTATTATTATTATTATTGCTGTGTAAATAAATTATAATGCACAAGTTACAAATATCTTGAAAATGCTTTATTTCCATTAAATTATAAGTTCATTTTCATTAATTAAGTAAATGGTTGCAATTGTGTTATCAATTTACTTTATTTTTATCATTAAGTTACTTACAATCATTTTTCAATTTACAAGAACCACCACAAATAAATAAGTAATACATAAGTAGGCAATGGTGTAACATTGCTGGCAAGAATGAAGACGGAGTGACGAACCCAAGTGCAGTTTATTAAACAACAATGAGATCCAAAAACCTTAACTAGAAACATGAAACATAAACATGAACATGACTAAACTAGATTTGACACAAACATGACTTGACTAAATCTTGACTTGGCTTGGCTTGACTTAAACAAAACAAAACAAAACTACAACAAAATTACATTAACAATACTCCACAAAGGACAATGGCAAACATGAGGGCTAAAATACATTGACATGGGTAATAAGTTAACAAGACCATCAATGAACATACAAGACTGAAAACAATAATAAAGACGATGAAACATGAACCAATAACAAGACAAGACTAATAAACAAAGGAACCAATGAGAAAAAACACATGAAACATGGCGGGAACAGGATAATCACATGACTAGGCAAGGAAGCGAACAAATTTCAAAATGAAGGACCTGAAGACATGAATAGGACATGAAATAAAAGACATGAAAAACATGAACAAAAACAGAATAAACATGACATAAGTCCAGTGTACTGTAGGGACCTGGGGGGGGGGGGGGGGGGGGGGTGTCTTGAGGCGTGGCATGAGAGGAGCCAAGGTGGAGTCGTAGGGATGGAGGCGGGCCTGGACTGTGGAGCAGAGGTGGGCCTGGACCGGTGAGCAGAGGTTTGCTCGTGATATGGCATGGAGCAGTCTGGGGTTCAACTGAAAAATGGCGTGGAGCAGACTGAAGCTTGGCTGTGACATGGCATGGAGCAGTCAAGGGTTTGGCTGAGACATGGCATGGAGTAGACTGAGTTTCGGCTGTGACATGGCATGGAGCAGACTGGGGCGTGGCTGTGACATGGCATGGAGCAGGCTGAGGCATGGCTGTGACATGGCATGGAGCCGGCTGAGGTGTGGCTGTGACATGGCATGGACCAGGCTGAGGTGTGGCTGTGACATGGCATGGAGCAGGCTGAGGCATGGCAGTGACATGATATGGAGCAGGCTGAGGCGTGGCAGTGACATGGCATGGAGTAGGCTGAGGCATGGTTATGACATGACATGGAGCTGACTCAGGCGTGGCGGTGACTTGGCATGGAGCTGACTCAGGCATGGCTAAGACATGGCCTGGAGCTGACTCAGGAGTGGCAGTGACATGGCCTGGAGCTTTTGTTTTAGAAATGAATGTTTCAAGGTTCCACTTCTGAAGTGTTTCCCTCACATATGAATCCATTATATCCTATTTCAAAAATATAGTTCATATAAAGTGAATTAACAACTTGTAATTTCAATTTCAAGCAATGGGCTTCATTAACGAGATGATCATAAAACGAGCCAGGCACCTTCCTGCAATGGTAAAAGAACACCATCAAAATGTTGCTGCTTTTGGCATTAAAAAGTCACAATAAAAGTGATAAATGTCACAACGTGAAAAAAGTCATAACCGTAGTGAATTCAGGGGCGCAGAACTATTTGAAACGTGGCTTCTGATTAGGCTATCACCCAATGTCATGTAGATGCTGGCTATCGTGTAATACAGGGGTTGGCAACCTATGGCACACGTGCCAGCATTGGCACGTGGAGGGGTAATCATTGGCAGCCAGGAACGGCGAGAGAGTAGACTATATTTATATAAATTCCGCACCTCATGATTACGCAGTCTGTTTTCATCAGCTTAATGGGAAGCTAAACACTATTAAAGTGTGATGAGACTCGCGCTGCGTGTGCAAGCCATTCGAACATCAAGAGCCAGCAGCACTTCTATTTCGATTAATTGTGCAAGTTAATGCCCCTGTTTTGCTTCGGACAGACTGCGTGAATGACAGCCTACATTCAGTGTTTAATTTGTTTGTTTTTGCTCTCAGAACAACACATCATGTAATAAGGAAAACACCAATATTAATCCTTCATCGGCAAAGCCATTGGCTAGGAAAATAAAAAAATGGCACTCCATGTCAAAAAAGTTGACGATCCCTGGTGTAATATCTTGTTGAGTCCAATTTGTGTTTTATATAATTTAGTGCCTTGCAGATGTAACTTTCTAGATAAAATGTTTCATATTTCCACTTTGAAGTATTTTAATGTTACACTGTAAAAATGACAGTATATTATTCTTTCAGTTGATAAAAAATTGCCGTGTCTGCAACACCAGATAATGAGTCTTGTCTTACAATTTCCTTGCGTGCCGGCCAAATATATAAAATATTATTTTTGATTTCCAAAAAAAAAAAGTGCTGGGACGAACACAGAAAGTGAGAGGGAGCATCCCAATAAATATTTTCTACGCCACAGTTTAAAATAGGCTGGCTTTATAGCAAGTGTTATGTCGGTAACCAAGTGAGCAATACAGCAGACCCATTAAGGGGAAATTATTTAATTAATCAGCTATTATTGTATGTTGATAAAGAAAATGAAAAGCGATATAACGTGATATTATTAACTTACCTCTGCATCTCCTGTTGGAAGTGGCACTGGTCGACTATTGAAATTTTAAATGTTATTATAGAAACATCCCAATAAATGTTAGGAATAACCCAACAGAACGACCCAATATGTTTAACCCAGCTATTGGGTAAAATAAATAATCCAACGTTTTTTGGAGCGTACCTATAATGGCAATATAAATATGATATGTTCTTATTAAACAGCTCTTTTTACAAGTTTAAAACAAGTTTCTACAAGACTCTACAGTTTAAAACTAAAGTAATTAAAATATGGTTTACAAAGGAGATTAGAGTGGGAGTGCATAATGAGCATTTCTCTCTCTCTCTCTCTCTCTCTCTCTCTCTCTCTCTTCTTCCTTCCAACAATGGCTTGTTAAAATCGGCTCCAGTAGCCTACAATGATTACATGGCAGTCACAAATTGCATGTTTAATAGGCCGGAGTGAATGATCTTGGTTTGGGTGTCAACTCCGGCCCGAGCTTTGTTCTCTCCAGAATTACCATCGCCAACGCTACAGGCACCACCTCCCTCCATGGTTTGAGGAGGTTGAGGTGGTAGGTTTGACGTGCCCCTCACCTATCCATTCGACTAACCTCATAATCAATATCTCCAACTCGTAGTGTGACCTCATAGGGTCCTTACCACTTTGCAAGTAATTTGGAGCTCAAAGACAGAAGCAATACAAGCACTTTATCTCCTTGTGCGAATTTGCATAGTCGAGAACCCCTGTGATTCAAAATCGCGACTCCAGGTGTGGTAGTCAGCGTCAATACTTGCTGAGCTAACCAGGCTCCCCACCTTGTGGGACTTTGACAAACCAAAAGTATTCCAACACTGTGGATTTCAACTCTCTCTCTCTCTCTCTCTCTCTCTCTCTCTCTCTCTCTTCTTCCTTCCTACAATGGCTGGTTAAAATCGGCTCCAATAGCCTACAATTTTTACATGGCAGTCACAAATTGCATGTTTAATAATGGCAGTTAGGCTACAAGTACACAGTTCCTAGAACTTTAACCAGATGATTAATATGTATATAGGCCTATGAGTACTTCAATACTGATGCCTGTTATTTTAATCATGTGCTGTGTGCGTTTGTTCAGTTTCCAGCCAAAGAAACAAAATTTTAGGCTATGTGAGAGCCCTTTATGATTCATACCATGTGCATTCACATTATATAAATTTCTTGCATCACTTTCATTAATCTCTATGAAGTCAATACATATGAAGCCCTGTTTTGCCAAAATCATCATAATTTCATTAATTACATTCAGTAGTAGTAAATAATTTAGGCACCTCAACAAGGTTACAAACAATTGACATTTTTGCCAGTGTTTCTGCATTATTTTTATGCTTAGAAACTTTCCAGTACTGTCTATTTTCTGCTACAGTATAATTCACTATTGCCTAAAGCACTTTGTAAACATTTACAAATAAAAGATATTATTAGTAGTAGTTTATTAAATCTGTGCGTGGAGGAGGGCGGGGCCACGCCGTGAGTGTGCACGGCCGCCCCCAAATCATTCAATGTCTGTAAGCTGCGACAGTAAGAGGTGGTCTCCACAAGGGACTGGAGTGAATGAACTTGGTTTGGGTGTCAACTCTGGCCCGAGCTTTGTTCTCTCCAGAATTACCATCGCCAACGCTACAGGCACCACCTCCCTCCATGGTTTGAGGAGGTTGAGGTGGTAGGTTTGACGTGCCCCTCACCTATCCATTCGACTAACCTCATAATCGATATCTCCAACTCGTAGTGTGACCTCAAAGGGTCCTTATCACTTGGCAAGTAATTTGGAGCTCGAAGACAGAAGCAATACAAGCACTTTAGCTCCCTGTGCGAATTTGTAAAGTCGAGAGCCCCTGTGATTCAAACTCGCGACTACTCGTGTAGTCAGCGTCAATACTCGCTGAGCTAACCAGGCCCCCCAAACTTGTGGGACTTTGACAAACCAAAAGTATTCCCACACTGTGGATTTCAACTGTTATGACAGTGGAAAAAAGGTGCAGGGTCCCACAAGTCTGTGTGCTGTGATCGCAACACCCATATGTTGCCTTTTAAAATGTAATGACGTTTATCTCTTTGTCTTTTTGAATAGAGCTTGTTGTTTGTAGTCCTTCAGAGAAACACGGCATGTGTGTCAAACAAGCATGCGCAGAGTCCCTGCACTTGTGCTGCTCCAATCACAGACACAATCAGCTGTGGAAAATGCTTGTTCACATATCACTAAATGATTCACATATCACTAAATGAAAATTATGTACACTCACATGAGATGAAGACCCAATAAAAGCGGTTTAATTATACATTGGCGGGGGCGTCGGGGGTCGCCCTCTCATGGGCGCTGCCATGTTGACAGCACATGACACTGTGCCATGCAATTGGCTGAGTTACTACCACTAATAATGAGAATAATAATAACATGTTTACTTCATATTGTGCTTTCAGTCAATACTCAAGCACAAAAATAAATGTAAACAATCAAGCAAACCAAAAACCAACAACAAACACAATATACTTACTACAAACAACAACAGAGCCCAAGTCAACAGTATAGTCCAGAGTGATGGTGTGGTATTGATCAATAGGAGTGTGATCCACTAAAGACTAGACAGTCCAAACAATGAGTGCAAGTGGAAAGATAAAATGCCCAAACGAGAGATCCCTGCTGGAGTGATGAAACAAACCACCAATATCTGCAGCTCTCACAGCGCAGATCATGGATAAACGGCACGTCATCAAACACCAAGTGCAAGCACAAGGCATTGTTCAGCCGGCAGAGAGCTCGCGAGTCATGGCTGCCTGGTCACAGGCCAGCCCGCATCAATGCGCAAAAATTTATTTGGACTATCCAAGAATGTCTATAACAGGGATGAATGTACATAATCATAAACATAATCAGTGTAAAGTGCCAGCACTTACTAAATAAACTTCCAGTCACAATGACGATGGGTGTCAGAATAGAGTCCAAAACCAAGTACTACTGGGACCAATGGGATGAGTATTAGTAAGCAAAAATCTTACTGAGTGCACTTTTTTTTTTTAAATGTTATTGAATCTGTGTGAATTACGTAAATGACGAAAGGCCGAAAGGTCACTAGTTTGTACTGTTTTCGTGACGTGCATTTTAAAATGGGAATGAAACAGATTTGTGCTGTGATTAATGACTTTCAAGTGAGATTGAGAGCGAGTATGCAGACTATTTAACCCAGAGACAGAGTACTTCTATTAAAATAAATGCGATGAATTGGAATGCCCAATATGGCAGATGTAGTCCCACCTTACAGGTAAAATATCCAGTCATCTTTTAGATACAGACATCACCTGGCAGTTAACTAAAAAATGTGCATGCACATTGGCTGGACCAGCCTGACAAACAGTGCCGGTCCTTTCTATATACAAAAGTTGCATAGGGCCCCCAATCTGCCAGGGGGGCCCCCACACTGTCAAGGAAGTTCAAAACAGATGAGCACTGGTATGTTGCCATGCAAACAGCAGAGCTCCTTGATGTAAACATAATCAGTGTTTCCCCTGCCATTATATTAGGGGGGCGCCCCGCCCCCCCCAACGGCACCCTCCGCCCCCCTTGAAGGTAAAGTTAATTATATTTTCTATATAGCGCCCAGATCAGAAGTAATTTAAGGTTACCTTTCCAATAGAACAGGTCTATACCTTGTTCTTTTATTAAACAAACTAAATAGCCCTTAAGTTATTTATCTTATTTACACGACGGCATGTCATTTCTGTCTCTACGGTCGCACGTTTACTATTCTCCTCAGCTCTCTGTATCGCGTACGGCGGAGTTCCGCCACTATGCGCGCACACACACGCCTGCGCGCACACACACACACACACACACACACACAGACACGTTCGCGCGCACACAGGTGAGCAAAGGGGTGTTCGATTCCAGGTTTTCTGGTACGGAGGTATGCATAATTACAAACTAGAGTCACTATGACTGTTATCTATTTCTAAAGAGATAAGCTACAAGCTACGTGTAGGATAAATACAAAGTTTCTACGACAGCTCTCTGGCATGGTGTAATGCCGCGGATACACTAGACTTTCAAAATGTAAAAAATATACAATCTACTCGACTTTACTGCAAAAATATAATTTTTATAGGGATTAGACACTCACAAGTGAGTGATTTCGGACACAGTAACAGAGTCGACACCAAGAGTCGATTCCTGTGATGGAGTCGACCCCGAGTCTGGGGCTATTCAGAGTCGAGGAATCGACTCTTTGGAGTCGACTCCCCATCACACACTCCCACCAGCGGACAGAAAGCGTGCGTCGGAAATATGTTGCATCAATCACCTAAAAAGAAGACAAAAATATCTGTGTTTTTTCAACGCTCCCAGGGTGGTGAAGATGGCAACACTCGCTCTCCTGTAAGTAGCACCCGGAGTAGCGCTACTGCTCTGAGTCCAAGTACAGAAAAGAGCCCAAGTGCTGCACGCCCTTTCCCTGACAAGCAGCAAAAGTCCAGTCACTAGTGATGGGTCGTTCGCGAACGAGTCGGCTCTAAGAGCTGACTCTTGTAGGTGAACGTTGGGAGCCGGCTCGCATATCAGAAGAGCCGGATCTATTAATAAAAATATTTAAAAAAAAATTAAGATATGAATAATCAAAAGATTTAAATTAATATAATTAACTAATTCAAAGAACGCAAAAATAAAATAATATAGGCCTTAATGCTCAATCACACACATATTTGTTCTGACTGTCTGCTCAGACTAACAGCCTGCTGGCTTCTATTGCTCTGACGGTCCCAGTCAGTAGTGTAAACTGTGAAAGGGACCTAGGGGAAACACTGATCATAATGGTAAAAAATTTATATAAAATACAAATATAAATGTAATGTCACCTAAAGAGGAGGAGGGGGTTGGGGGTATATTATAATTATCAAAATTAATGTTTTGTTTCCTTTTCAGACATGCCCAAGGTGTGTAACTTATAGATAGACATTGCTATGGTTAGCTACTACCAGTCAGGAGCTGAAATGTGTAAAAATGCACCAGGAAAGTGAAACGATCAAGCAAGAAATAGGTATGTACATTTATCATATTTAAATTTTTTATTTAATCTTTAAATTATCATTTGAAAGCTCAAAATTCAGATCTACAGCTTCAATATTAGACAGATATGCCACATTTGAAGTAATTTCTTAATTTGTGTTAGGAGTACACATCACAGCATGCAAAATCAAAAGGTGACATATGAGCTTCAGAATGTAATAAATAAATGTACCTGTTCATTTGTGCAAGCTCTACTGAGTAAGCTATGTCATGGCAATGCTTCGATACACAATATCCATAAGAAATGTTTGTCCAAAGTATTCACTTTGGACAAGAATATGCTCATATTTTTACTTCAGATTACTTGAGAAAATTACATTTCATATTTCCTGGTAAATTTTCTTATTGGAAAAGCATTTAACGATGATAATTTTTCAGAACGCTAGATAGCACTAGAGCGGTATTTAGCTGTCTGTAAAAATTTCGACTTTTATTTTTTATTTCATTGTTAATTTGTCTTAATTTCATTTTAATATTTGTATCTATCTTTCATTCTTCATTAATTTACTGTACATTGTTTTGTTTTAATGTTTTCAAAAACTTTGGCATTACTATAAACATAGCTGATGCCATAACCCAAATAAAAATAAATAACATTTCAGTGGTTGGTTCAGTGTTGTGGCAAGAGGGACACAACGCCTTGTACCCTCCATCAGGGAATGGAGTTTACATCAGTAACCATGACGTTCCCTATCTGTCACTCACTCTGCGACTAGTGTCGATGAGTTGACACTAGGGTCCCAATGGAAAACGCCACAAGAGCTGAACCGGGTTACACAGACTGGCGGTGCAAGACGGTCAGAACTCTATGTGCCTCGTAGCCAGCGCAGCAAGCCATCGCGTAACTACCCCCAAATCACTGGCAGACATGAAGCGGTCCCCTACACCTCGGGGAGCAGCCAACTGCTCAGAAGTTTAAGGACTAGCTGGCAGAGTCGTAGCCTTCTCTCTATTGTTCTCCCCAAAAAAGGAACAAATCGTTCAACTGGGGGGGGGGGCTTCTAAGTGGAATACAACACACGGTCTTACCGGGTCGCAGTGGAAGCATGTCGTGTGGAGCGGCACTGGGGTTGGTCCTACCCAAAGAGGGGAGGAGTTACTACACACACGGTGACCAAGGACAGAGGGCTCTCTGCCCAAGGAAGACGTGGTTTACCAGCGGGGAAACTAAGGGTTACCTAAGGAGACAACCAGCACATTTGGAGCACTTGCCTCAGTACGGGGGCCTAAGTGATGCACATACTGGGGCGGTGGCGAGCCTCTCCAAGACTCGTCGGCTGCTGGGCTAAGGAGGAAAAACATCTAGGGTTCACACTTTTTTGTGAACGCAGCTGGGAAAAGAGCGCACATCTTCCCCTCAAGGGAGGGGAAAGGTGTTATGCACAAGTGATACACCTGGCCAGCTGACACAAACTTACCTGTTTGTGTCACCTGATAACACACAGGACGATACTGGCTCAACCCTGAGGTTATAGAACCTCATAAAGGTGTTAGGTGTTGCCCAGACCGCAGCTCTACAGATTGCTAGAGAGGCGCTGTGGGAGAACGCCCAAGAAGCTGCTACGCCCCTGGTATAGAGGCATTCATGACCCAGGGAGCGATCCTCTGTTTGGAGACATTGCTTCCTTTCCGCTGTCCAGCCAAGCAGACAAGTGCTTTTTGGAGCTTCTAAAGCGCTCCGTGCGATCCAAGTAGATGCGAAGAGCACGCTCCGGACACAGCAACGCCAAGGCTGGGTCTGCCTCCTCATGGGGCAGTACTTGCAGGTTCACCACCTGATCCCTGAAAGGGGTTGTGGGAAACTTGGGAACGTAGCCCGGTCTGGGTCTCAGGATGATGTGAGAACTGGACCGAACTCCAGGCACAGTTTGCTGACAGAGAACGCCTGCAGGTCCCCTACCCTCTTGATGGAGGTGAGTGCCATCAGGAGGGCGGTCTTTAAGGAGAGCGCCTTTAACTCAATTGACTCAAGGGGCTCGAAGGGAGATCCCTGAAGGCCCAGAAGGACCACGAAGAGGTCCCACTAGGGAACGAGGCACGACCTGGGGGAGGGGTTAACCCAAGGATCAAGTCATGCTTCCCCAAATACTTACCTTCTACTGCATCGCGATGAGCTGATGTAGCGGCTACACACATTCAAAATGGAGGGGGACAGCCGTCCCTCCAACCTTTCCTGCAGAAAGAAAAGCACTGATCCAACTGCACATCTCTGGGGGTCTTCGCATCAGGAAGAACACCACTTAGCGAACAGACGTTACTTCAGGTCAACAGGCACCTCATTAAGGGGGCCTTGGCCTGAGTGACCATGTATACCACCGTGGGTGGTAGGCCACTTAAGTCTTCCGCGTCCCTTCCAAGGATTCCAGAGGTCCGGTTGCGGGTGCCAGATGGTGCCCCGTCCCTGAGAAAGAAGGTCCTTCCTCGGTGGAATTTGTCCTGGGGGGGGGGGCTGTTGCGAGGAGCATGAGGTCCGTGATCCAAGACCGGGGGGTTGGGGGGGGTGTTACTGAGGGGCCACTAGAAGGATTGACTCCTTGTCCTCCCTGACATATCACAACGTCTGTGCAAGTAGGCTCACTGGGGGGAAAATGTACTCTTGCGTAGCCTCAGGGGCCAGCTATGAGCCAGGGCATCTGTGCCGAGGGGAGCTTCAGTCAGAGAGTACCAGAGCGGACATTGGGAGGATTCTGGTGAAGCGAACAGATCTACCTGTGCTTGGCCGAATCAACTCCAGATCAGCTGGACCTCCTGAGGGTGGAGTCTCCACTCTCCCCTGAGCATGACCTGCCACGAGGTGGCCCGGGATGTGAGTGGCTCGCAGTGACTTGAGCCGCAGCTGACTCCAGAGGAGGAGATGATAGGCGAGTTGAGACATTGCCCCGGATCAACAGCAATAGCCTGCTCGGGGCAAGTAGTACCACCAACAACTCGAGGCAGTAGATGTACAAGCTCAGTCGAGGGCCGGTCCAAGGGCCAGCAACTGTGCCCGTTTCACACGGCGCCGTAGCCACACTGGGAGGCATCTGTCTTAACCACGACGTGCCTAGGAGTGCCTGGAGACCTGGCCTAGGGGAACTCCTGCCCGTAGGGGCTGAACAGATGGCAACAAGCCTGCGTCACAAGAACATGGTGCGTGCCGTGGTACCATGTTCGTTCTCACCTCTCACCATAGTGAAGCTTATACCGCTGGACCCGGGCGGACAGCTAGCGAACTGAATCACGTAGCCGAGTCGGATAGTCCTGATCTGCCATCACAGGGGGTTGGGGAGCGTGAGCCATGGCCCCAAGCCCCACATGAGGGGGAACCATTGTGTTGGACATACCAGTGGGCAGGACCTCGCAACTGGGTGGAGCCCTGGGACCAATCATCAAGCCGCGAGGGTTCAGGGGGGAGCGGGGGATTCCACTCCATCCCGCCGCTCGCAGCCGCACGAGCAACCATGGCCGTCAGCTGTGCATGGCGACAGACTGAACCAACCCACTCTTCGATGCTGTAATCAAAAGCTCATCCACTTCGCGAACTTCGCTGCGATCTCGCTCTGAGACGAGCCGGTGGTCACATCGCGAAACTCGCTGGGGAATGGCTGGATCCCATTGAAGTCCCCAAATCACTCCCAGTGCTAACCGACCCCGCCTTATACCTGCGGGTAGGAGGACCGAGTCTGAGAGCCGCTGGAGTTGCTTTCCCTCTTACGAGAGAAAGCTGCGACCACAACGTTGCCAAAATAATGCCCTCGCAGCGAGAGCATGACACGTCCACAAGCGCTGTCCCCACGTGGGGAGTGCACAACACGAGAGGCTGTGGGAAGCGGAGAGGTAACGATCGCAACCAGGCAAACACACACAAACGGAGAGGCATCTTTCATTTGCGCCACACTTTTAGAGTCTACTCTTTTATTTGTGTGTGTGTGTGTGTGTGTATATATATATATATAATAACAGCAAAATTGTGAATATGTCCGCTCGGCTCCGAAGAACAAATCTGAGTGTGTGTTCGCAAGCGACACTCCTTTTATACCCGTATGTCCAGGGGAGTGGCATGCAAATCCCACACGCCAATTCTCATTGGCCTTTTCTCAAAGATCAGAGATGTCTGGGCTCCCAAGGGTGACCCCTAGTGTCAACTCATCGACACAACCACAACTGAGTGACAGATATGGAACCATTAACTCATAAGAAAGGACACAATAAGATCTCACTCATTAGTAATGCATTACAATGATTTTCACTTTAGAAAACTGTTCTAGATCATTAATAATTCCTTTGTATGGATGTGATAACACTTGACTTATTCCTAATGGTTAACCAATATTTACAATTTTCTATTCTAAGTAATTATTGAAAAGAACTCATTATATACTTTGTAATATGCACAAGTTATTTATTAATGATTACAAAATATACCCCAAATAATACAGAGGTTGGACACATACAGTACAACATCCCTTTATGGGAGGTAAGCCGACTAGTCATGATACCAAATGTTTAAATGTCACAATTATTACCATCTATTACCATCTACAGTAGCTACTGTCCAAAAGTCTTGCAAACATTTCTCTTAAGATGGTTATTTATATCTGCTACTTTAATGTGTCAATAAGAAATATACATTTTATACTCCCAAACATTCCTTTTGCAAATAGAATAGAATAGAAGAATAGGAAGCCCTGCAACAGATGGCATGGCCCTCTGGTCAGTCTGGAATTACAGGAAGAGACAGAAGTAATTGAGCCTAAATAAATAAAAGAACTGTGGCGAATTCCTATCTGCTAACAACCAAGAAAAACTGTGTCCAGATGAAAGTAGGAGAATTGGTGTTGTTTTGAAGGCAAAAGTGTTCACACTAAATATTGATTTAGCTCTTTTTCAGTTTACAGGATTTTATATGACATTAATTGATTAATGAAAACTATTTATGCCTTTTTTTTTTTTTTAAATCCTCACTTTCACACAAAAGTGGCTAAAATTTTGCACAGTACGGTATTTGCATTAGTTTATATCCAGCTGCTCACGTTTATGCTTTCATTAGCCAGCTAAGTTGCATATTTAAAGATAGTGACGTGAGAAAGCAAATTAATATCTTCATGCAGCCTAGAGAAACGTATAAATAAATCAGAAACACATCTGTATGTATCTCATACTAATGTATCCTCACTGTAATACGATGACTTCAGATCGACTAAAAAAGGCTAGACAGCACAACAAATACAGTTTAACAGAAAGCATGTGTCTCAGTTAGCTTTTTAAGTTCTTTTTAATTAGACACATCATCTAAAAAAACAGCGCTCCTGCACGAGATGCTGAATAAACAAAAATAATGGGAAACAAAGACGTTTGTCTAGCACTCATTTTCATAGAAAAACAAATGGATATTTGCAAAAGTGTTCGGTGTAAACAGCCCCTTACAGTGGAGGTTTTTGGCCATTGCGTCTTACTCTCTTATAAGCGTTTCTCAGATTAAGCATTAACTTGTTAAAATGTTTGTCAGGAAAGATGTTCAACTTGGAAATATGTTCTCGAGATCCTAGCATTCAGTTCCAGTCTGTTGTGCTCCATCTGTTTGAACAGCCCTTGGCCTGGGCTCATAGTCTGAGCCATTTTGCCACCGAGTTCAGCCAAATACCACTGCTATCTATGAATATTGCTACTATACATACAACTGTATTGAATAAAAAAAGATTTTGCTGTTATTACGAAGCTTGCGTCTATAGTAGGACTCATTGCAAGTGTAACATCATGTGAACTGTTTATTGAAGCAAAAATGAAATAGGATAGGAATGTTCTATGCAATAATATAATGGTGCTGAATGATTTATGTATTTATTGTGCCCTCCTGTGGACTAAGGAAACAACATAAAATTAAAAATCAGATGACTTTAAATTTTTAATATTAGTTCATATATATTCATATTTATATATTTATTTAATTAAAAAAAGTACATTTTTATGGTACGGTAAGTACTGTTTATTTTTGTAATAAAGTTCAGCAATATATTACTTTGAGTGATTTTTTTTCATTCAGTATCAATTATAAAAACTATTGGTTGATTAATCGGTAACCGGCAGGTACTGTCCAACTTAGTTCTTGTATTGGTAAAATCCACTATCGGTCGACCTCCACTTTGCAGTGCAAAGAAACGATTGCAATTCTGCTCTCAAAGAAGACATGCAAAACTTTGTGACTTTTGTGTCTCTGGTGGACTTCACAGGTCATTTCTCAGTGTTGTTGGCACTAATTTGTTTTTGTGTAATGAAATACAGCCCCAGAGTTAGCACCAAACTGAAATTTATGCTTAGAATTTGAAAAAAACACAAAAGGACAAAGGAATCTTTATTCTCTCATAAATCTGTGATGATGGACAGACTGGGTATAATACATCAGTTTATCTTTAGTGGAAATGAAACAGTCAGTTTCAATGTGTGCTTGGTGTGTGCAGAATATTAACCCAACATTCTTTACTACATATTTTCCACTCCCTTTCATTCCATTTCATAGTGTTTCCTCCTCAATCTGTTTTCTAGTGCTCTCTTATGAGTTTCATATTTAGACAATGCTGTAAAAATCAGTAAATGTCCGGGCTTTAAAACATACTACACTAAAAAGGAGGGACAGCATGGAAAAAAATAGAATTTATTTTTCAAAATGGTTCATTTTAATAAAAGACTGTATTAGTGCATGCTTTAACCCTCTGTCATATATTATTATTATATGTGAAGTGAAGCATTCAGGATGTTGACTAGAATGGTACAGTAGTATTGATAGTATTATCATTTCAACAGCAGTAATCAAAAGTAAAACCTCTGTACTTCTAAGTCTATGTGTGTGTGTCTGTGGGTGGTTTACAAGGACTGTTAATTGCAAGGGTATTATGCAATAAATGTGGTTTAGGAGGACATTTCTAGTGTTCCCATAATTCAAATGACTTAAAAATATACTAAATGCAGAAAAAAGCAGAATGTTTTTTTTTTGTGAGGGTTAGGTTTAGGGGTAGGGTTAGGGGATAGAATCTATAGTACGTACAGTATAAAAATCATTATGTCTATGGACAGTCCTCATGAGGATAGCCGCATCAACGTGTGTGTGTGTGTGTGTGTGTGTATATGTGTAAGAACTTGCTTTATTTGGAGCTGAAGGGTACATTACTGTGCACTCTAATGATGAACCAACCAGGTAAATAAAGGACTCTCGTTTTTGTTTGGTGAGGGTATCAGAGTTCTCACAGCACCATTTGAAATTCTGACACTCATGGGATGAAATTGAGTTTATGTGGATAATACAAACAATAGATGAATTTCAAGAATGAGTTTGTGCTTTGGGGCGAGAGGCATTTTCTCATCAGTCAAATAAGCAAAGATGTGCGGTCTCGCACACATACAAACACCAACACACACCTAGAAAACAAAATCCTTATTCATATTTATGTTTTATTAATGCACACTGCTTTGCCTTAGGAAAATCCACAAATCATTGCATTGCTTGATTCTGCCTTGCTGGAAATTTCAATCATTTTTATGCGCTTTTGGATCTTATATTGTGTTTATTCAACAACAGGACTGGAGGCCACACTAGGCCAAAATAAAAACATATATTATCCAGCGCCTTAAAGACAATCCCCAAGTACACATCTGCATATACTGTATATTTATGAATATAAATGACATACAGACGCATCACTCTGTGATGATCCGTGTGTTTTGAGCTGACTACTACAAGATATACTCATTTATACTCAAGCAAGTTCACATATGCACACACACACTCATACACAATACTCACAAACACACATAGCATACAGTTTTGCTGAGGGCAGCTGATTCATGACCATTGGCAACAGCTGGAAGGTTTATTTTACTGCATGATCTTTATGTAAGCACACAACAACACATAAACAAAACACAAACATACACACATAGGCTGTGTTTGCACTGCAAGGCTTTATAAACAGATCCGATCTTTTGACAGTATCCTATTTTTTGTACTGCCTATTTACATTCAATGAAGACACGACTTATATCTGATATCTGTGTTTACATTAATCTCCCGCCCGAACTTTCGCTTATGAGTGCCATGGTTCACCCTCAGGTTTTGAATGGCCTTGTGCTATTTAATTTTCAAAAGTAAGCAAAATTGCATGCAATTAATTAGGCAAAAAAGGCAAAAGCAACTTTTCACTACTGCCATGGTAAGCACAACTTTAATGATTTCAACATTCTTTAGATGAGTGTGGCTAAAGCCTTATTCGGATGGGTTTAGTAGACATATGTCCATAAAGTAATTATTACTGCGGACATCTTTTTATTAATATACATCATGCTGTAATTTTTACCGCCCCGGGAACGGAATAGTCTATGAAAATTACTGACATGACCAATTCGCACAGGATTAAAATGACAGAGAAGCTCTGGTAATTATAACATTACCCCACATCCCCAAGTAAAAATAATTATATTCGAATAGGACTAGAAGTCTGTAGCGACAGGGAGTGGGTACAAAACTTACGCCTCAACAAGTTTTTTGTGCAAGCGCCTACAGGCACGTTTGCTTCAAGGACATGCAGTTAAGAAAAGCCAAGGGAAATTGGATATGCGTGTTTAGACATAAGTCAAATGTCCAGATATCATATATGTATCTGATTTAAAACCACATTTGAAAGTGGATGAGATTGGATGTGAAAAAATCTGATCTTGTGTGGATTTTTGTGTTTACACTTGTGCAACAATCTGATCTGTGTCAGATACAAGTAAAATAATCAGATTTTTTTGTGACATTGCAAACACAGCCATATACTGTGAATCCCAATGTGTTACCAAGATTAGATTTTTTCTGCAATATTTTTTTATCAAACCGCTTTATGTTGTTTTCTTATCCTTCGCATATTTTTTACTTTTAATTTTGTTTATTTTGTGTTGTTCAGGCAAGATAACAGGCAAACATTTTTATGTTCTGTTTACAAAAATCATTGAATCTTATGTTATATGCTAATTTCAGATCCAGATCAATGACAAGTAAAATTCTGCCAAATTTCAAACAAATCAGTAACAAATCATAATGTTATCAAACTAAAACTGTAAACTGTATTTTGTATACGGCAACAAAACAAATTTCTCAGAAAGGGCCCACAGTCATTTCACTCTGCAGCTCTTGCCTGGTTACCCTTGAAGCTTATCAGGTTTGAGCCTGGTCTGTACTTGGATGTGAAACCTCCTGGGAAAACAGTATTTCCCCTATATGCATTCAGCTAAATTATCAGAACCACTATTGAAATTTCACGTTTCATTAATATTCTTTACGCAATGTTACACTTGCTAGGCCCAGTCTGTTACTGTTTAGCAATCCAACAAAGGCTGTTTGTGCACAACAGAGAAGCAGGATAACCTACAAATTCGGTGCAGGATTGCGAGTAAATATAATTATCCCCGCATGTTCAACATTCATAATGAGGGGAATTACCGCACACTTTTATTTACTTAAACATTTAGCTGAGAATCATTAAACCAGTCCATACAGATGAACAAAATAAATCAATAGTCTTGCCTTTGTATCAAACTGTATTCCAGAATTTGCGCAAGCCAATCAGCTCTACTGCTTAGAAACTCTCAGTTGAGTTTAGTGTAAGTGTGCAGAGAGAAAGGCACAAGTAAGTTTGTCGCATATTTACCAAACTTAAGGTTCGACATACGAACGGCATTGTACTACATCTGGGCAAACAATGTGATAATCGCTACTGTTTATAATCAACAAAGCAAAGCTGTTAACATATAAGTGTGCCACATTGAAGCTATCTAGTTTTTCCACCTTTTCATATCGCTGCATTTTCATAATGCTCACACAGATTACAGCACCTTTGACAAGAAAGGCAGAAACAGCAAAAATGTGTTGTGTACAATGCTACCAGAACTACTCTGGGTTAAGAGAATTTACTGCAGGGAGAAGAGAAACACTTAAAAACCTGTTACATCTGTCATCTCCAACTCTCTGAAGCCCCATCTGATCAGTGCAGGTATTTTTCTCTGTTTGGTAAATATTAATATTTAAAATACTTTTAGTATGTATTATTCATAAATAATAGAATGATTTAAACGCTATTATATTAATAATATACATACATTGGTATCTATCTTTAATATATATAGGCCTATATATTATATGTACTATGGTCACATTCAAAATGACATTAAAATATTAAAAGACAAAACAGTCTATTCAAAATACAAATTAAACCTGAAAATAAAGTTTTAGGATTTTTGAAGGTGCGAATCACCTAAAAGGGCTAAATAGTTGATCGGCTTGTGATATGCAATTAGTTTGCAAGCACAGTGCGAGTCTCTTCATACTTAGTGTTTAGCTTCCCATTCATCTCATGAAAACACTGAGTGATCATGAGGAAGGATTACATCAAGATGTAGATTGGAATGCAGGTGCAAAAAACTGCATGTAAATAAAACAGTCTGTTCCTCTATCGCTGATGCTTGCGTACTAGTGATTACTCCTGTGCGGGGTTTTGAAAAATGTATGACATAATATAAGAAATATTTAAGATTCCACACAAATTTGTGATCAGATCTCAAATAAGCATATTTGGGACATTAAATGTTAACTCATTTTGTACAAAAGGACAGGTTTTCTTTTATTAAATAACTTTCACAAGATGCTCTGTGAAAATTCACTTGCAGGATCATGATTATATCTTAATCATCAGGATTTGCACACAATTTTCAATCAAACTGTTATGCTCATAATATAATTTGTAATGAAAAATCAAACAATTAAAATCAGAAAAAAGGACGCGCACAGCCATTGACCAGGAAAATAACTGCCCTTTTAACGTATTTGTAAAAATGATCTGCTCCCTGGATGGCGTCTAATGGAGAGAACGAGACATTGAGTCGAATGTAGTGACACAAGGGTTCTTTCTTGATATCCTTGCATACCTATGAACTTGAGAAAAGGCCAATGAGAAATTGGCAAACAGAATTTACATGTCCCGCCACCGGACATACGAGTATAAAGGAAAGTGGGCGTGCATCTGTCAGTCAGGTTTTTGCAGTGAGGAGCCGAGAATAAGGTACGGCCTTTTACAGTGGTGGGTCTAGTGTCATGGCAAGGGGGACACAACGTCTCGTTCCCTGAGGTTACAATAGTAACCATGATGTTCCCCTTCTGTCACTCATTCGACGTTGTGTTGAATGTAGTGACACAAGGGGTCCCATTTAAAAGTGATGTGCACTAGACCGTGTTACGTGAACTGCTGACACAGGTGCAAGCAAGCTACTGCGTGCTAGAAGCAACTGTATCGGCCACACGTAACCCTCCCCGACGATCCCAGAAAAGGTGTCATATACAGACCTTAGGTTCCCAGCACCCATAAGGGGGAACAGGCGATATGAATATCATGGGAGCAAGCCGACCGGCCGCGGCCTTTTCTCTCTTTATGTTTCTCGTCATAGAGCATAAAGCGGCTTAACGCTATGAAATGCATCGGGGAAGGCGATATTTTCTGTTCCTGTTCTTTCAGGGGTAAAAGACCCTGCAGAGACCACATCCTGGCCAGACTGGGAGGAGGTGACATGTGGACCAGTACAGTGACAGGGACACTAATTCTGTAAAAAGGCACTGTCCTTCGAACAAGACGTTAAACCGAGGTCCTGACACTCTGTGGTCATTAAAAATCCCAGGGCACTTCACGTAAAATGCGTAGGAGTGTAACCACGGTGTCCTGGACAAATTCTATTGTCCCTTATCAATCATGGCCTCCTAATAATCCCCCTCCATTAATTTGGCTGTATCAGTCTACTTTCTCCTCTCCACCCATAGCTGGTGTGTGGTGAGCATACTGGCGCACTATGGCTGCCATCCAGGTGGATACTACATTGTTGTGGTGGTTGAGGATAGTCCCCTGTACACTATGTAAAGCACTTTGAGTGTATTATCAGAAAATCACAATATATATGTAACATTCATTCATTCAAATATAGTAAAGCCTCTTAAAACTAGGGCTGGGTATTTCCAGCCACCTCACGATACGATACGTATCACAACACATATGTCACAATACAATATATTGCGATACATCACGATAACATGGTTTGTTTTCCTTTTATTCACATGCTCTCAATTTCATTACAATTAATATTGGTATAGTTCTGTTACATCCATTTTGTTTACAAAATAAATAAATTCTCTCCCAGTTTATGTTTTTTATCAGTAGATTTTCACCACTTTGGTTACTGTAACAGGTAAAGGTGGGCAAGGATCCCTGCATCAAAAATATAAACGAACAAAGACACAGCGCATGCGTCTCTCTCACTCTCTCTCTCTCGTACTGGCACCTCCAGCTCCCCTTTATCTAGCTATCCCATTGATAAGCTGATTTAGCACTGGCCATGCACCCTCACGGCCCAGCCGCCGCGCCCTTCTCCTCATCACACTCCTCCCACGCCTGATTCAGGCCAGGGCGCCACCTGTCTGACTAACTCTTCCTCCATATCTGGAGAGGAAACGCTGCCCTTCTGGCCGTTCTCTCAGACTGTGGTCCACCCTGCCTCCTTTGAACCTGGGGGAGAGACGAGGGGAGGCGTGGGGAGCGAGCAAAGACACAGAGAGAGAGGGAGAGAGAGGGAGAGAGAGGAGAGAAGAACTTGCTCACCGGCTCCCAGATGCACTGTCACCTGGTCCTCAACTTCTCCTCCCCTTCTTCAGCGGACGGCAGTGGTTCCTCCGGCTCTCAGCGGCCGGCTCCCCTGGCAGATGGCAGTGGCAAGGACAACAAGACAGCGTATTCCTCCTCCCTCCTGAGTTTTGCACCACTGTAACAGGTGGGCAAGGAGGAGGCAAAGACCGGCTGAACAGTCAACATAAACTTTAAGAATGTACTTAACGAACACAGACACACATGCAGCACGGCTGCATCTCTATCAATCTATGTATCTCTCTCTCTCTCTCTCTCTCTCTCTCTGGCACCTCTGGCTTTATCTTGCTCTCCCGCTGATCAGCTGATTCAGCGGCGGCCGTGCACCCTCTCGGCCTGGCCACAGTCTCCTCCTCATCACAGTCACATTTTAGCTTTTACAAATATACAAATTTCATATAGTCCATAAATAAATATGATGTCAAAGAAATGTTTATTTATTGTTTAGATGCCTAATTTTCTTTATTTACAAGTAATTACATCAAAATGTAGAACGCTAAAACTGTCTCTTTAACACGTGTACTGACTCTTTAAGGACAGGGACTTTAATGCAAATGTCTGAATGTCTGTTTGGAATCAAATGTTCATTTATTTTTTTATCAACATCTAACAAGACCAAAGAGGGAATTCTAAGATACATTATCAATTAAAAATTTATTTTGTGAATCTCATCTTTGGACACACTTTCCAATGCAAACCAAATTTTTACTCTCAACACACAGTGAAACGATGTTGAACTCTGTGCTGAACTGGTGAGTTAAATCTGAAATATTACCAGACAGTGGCTAGCTACAGACATTTTAAGTTGTGTATGTGAGTGATATACTCTTACTGTAAAGTGCTGCGCATAGAGTAAAAGATTGGTTTTGGGATTTTAAGAATCAAAATCGATATAATCAAAAGAAGATTGCAGTTAGTCAAAATCTATATATTTGCATGTCCTTGGTATTAAAAATGAGAGAGGGCCAGCGTGTCCATGAGAAAAACAGGCTGTTTCAGTCTCTCTCATGCCTCATAGAAGCATTTCTGACTGCACTGAGTTTGCACTTATTTAGACGATCGTCTTTATTGAACTGTTGGACATGACATGAATACAGAAATAGTTTAATAAAAATATTGATGCCAGGACCTAAAGTATCACACTATACACTATAGTATACACTATTGTGGGAAAAAAATTGTCTCGATATTTGATAGTATTTGATAGCACAGCCCTACTTAAAACCATCTCATAAATTGGCCAAACAGATTCAGATTCAGATTCTTCAAGTTTGCTTTACGATAAAAAGACAGCATATCTACAGTAGTGGTCGACCGATATTCGGACGTTTTTAATTATCGGCATCCGCCGATAAATTTTCCCCCTAGGCCGATTTGTTTCTTGAGGGTTCTGAGAATCACCTGCTTGCAAATGAAGTGAATGAGACATGTAAATGACCAGTCATGGTTTGTTTTGTTATGTGCATCGTGTTACTACAATAATAGACCGGTGTGCAACACAGTGTTATTTAGAGCCACGGCAAACCTGTTTGAGCTCATAATGTTAAAGTGCTCAACTATTTCATTCTCCCTCTCTATCCTCAACAGTTCCATTTTGTCTAATGATAAAAAGGCAAATATTAATAAAACTAATATCATATACTGTCTGAAAATATGCACAAATCTCGTTTAAACAGATGTAATAAACCAACCTCACACAACTTCAGCAGACCCAGCATCCTGTGGAACACTCAAATCTTCCTCTGAAGCATGTATTCTAACAGTCTCTCCTCAACAGTTCCCTGTAACTTTTTTGATAAATGCAAATATAAAGATATCTTGTTTAAATTATGTAATTCATGAACATCACAAAAATGTGAGGGGCAAAGTCCTCAACAGTGTCACCGAATAGGCCAACCTGGGGGATGGGGGTGTCAAGGAATCAAGATTGGTCGCTGAGCGCAGCTCCTGCATCAATCCAGGGTCAGGACTACCCTTGTGCAGTTATTTCAGCGGCTTGGCTTGGTGTTCATGCGGGAGAGCCGTGGCATGCAGGGCGGAGGCGGCTTGTCCAGTGGCACCATAGACCTTAGCCGCTGATCCACCTGGGGAATCGCCGAGTAGGCCCTGGCAGCCCCGCCATTGAGGGTAGTGAGAGCGTCCTTCGAGTTTACATCGATTTGCTATCGGATTACCCAAATTATTTGATTAATACACCAGCACTTTGAGCACAATATTGGAGATGTACTTGCTTGTCTTTGTGGTGTTTCCTTGCATTCTTTGAAAGGTTTGGTTCTTGGTCGAAAGTTTGTTCCGTCAATGTTTTGATCTCTGTGTGATCGAATTTATTGTCTGTATGACTGATGATTTTAGCTGTGAAGCGAGGCCTTCTCACTCCTTTTCGGGACAGCTCGCCTCCGAATAAAATGTACTTCAAAATGTCAGAGTAGTCTAAAACCGGGAAAAGATTGTTTGGTATGTGCTGCCTAATGTTCATCAGTTATTCCATGGTAAAACTGATTGGAGGAAAAATTACTAAACACAGGACAAAAAAACAAATTCAACAAAAGAATTGGAGAGCTCCACACTGAGGCAGCCATCTACAGCACCATCTTGAGAAACCTAATAGAGCCTAAATGTAATGTCTGTCTACAACACTTTAGCTTCTTAATCTGAAACAAAAACAAGACTAAAGAGTTAGAAAGACAGACCAATAAGGAACAATGTTCCAATGTTAAACAGAGGTGTTAGTCAGTCAGTATTTTTTTCTTTAAAAGGATATAGCCTTTTAGAGGAGCTTTATCTTTCAAACCTGCCACAGAACATTAGCACAATCTGTCACTGGGGTTAAAGGGCTAGAAATAACAGCTAAAGTTGTGCCATTTAAGTAAAAATAGATTGTATTGAGCTCTCAACTGAACAATGTCAAAACAAAGAGTCAGGTTAAAACAAAAAGGTTGCATCATTAACATTAAAAACACTCAAGTGTTTTAACTTAGACTTCAATATACCTGCTCCCTCTTGTGTGATGCCCCTTCCTTTCTGTGGCAGAACTGGGTTATGATAGTTTGCTCTCTAATTTTGCTTGACCTCTACATTATGCCTTTTTATTTTGTTCTGAATTCCTTTGTTTCCTGGCTTCTGCTGCTCCTCTCTCTCTCTTTTACCACTGCTCTCTAGAGTCTGGATACCCACTCGACCTCCTCTGCCTCTGCCTTTAATTAAAAAGACAGTGAGACAAGCTGACTCTCTACAGACCAATAATTAGACACACGCACACTGACACACACAGGTCTCAAAGACATATTCACAAGCAATAACTCGCTCACACGCTCTCTCTCTTTCTCTCTCTGGATTAAAAACCTCTTGCAATATAGAAAACAATGTGCTGTCTAGGAAGTGACTGAAATGTACAATACTGATCAAAAGCCAATTATTGTGGTTTAACCAACCCAATCTTATGACAAGTCGTAATAACAGGACCAAATGGAGAATTCGTAAGAGTTGGCTCTTACAAAAAGTACGACTTCTACTAGGGCTGCATGGTTAATAGAAATAAAATCTAAATCGTGATATGACTTTGTGCAATTATTAAAGGGCTGTGATTTTATGAATAAATAAATAGTCTGCTCGCATGGCTCACTTTAAAGTTTATGTGTGATGAGTCTGAATTATGCAAGTGAATTATTATTACAGTGTTTTCATAGTGGTTCTGTGCTTCACAACTTCATCTCGTGCTCAAAGTAACAGCTATGCTCCGAATTTGGTTTCATTTTCTATGTTTATGTGTGCTGAGTGCATTTTATTTTAAGCCAGATGTGCTCATTACATCGATCGCAAGACTACCATTGGTCAATCTTTATAACAGGCCAAAGGGGAAAGAGAACAAAGATAGAAACAACAAAAGGCGTGCACTGTTTGACTAACAGGCTGCTAATGTTTGCACGTTTAATGCATGTGTTAATGGTTACGCTCCTTTACAGTCAAATACACTGCACAATTCGGCCAAAATGACCGTCCTGGTGAAGTATTAATGTAAACACAGGTACTGTACTGTTATGTCAAGTGAACATTTACTGTGGGACAAAAAAGCTGATTTGTATCAAAATGTAAGACTTGAAGTAGGCTATTATTTCGAATTGGGGTAAAAAAAAAATCTATTTGTTAAAGTATTGAAGTATTTTTCCTCACAATATTGTATCGATATTGGCACAACCAAAATCTATATTATTTAACATTTTCATCATTCATTTTATGGTCATGGGGCAAAAAAACTTTCTATTACCTAATTGATCTATAACTTCAAAATCAGTCCAGTAGAAGGTGCAGTTATTATGCTTTACTGCAGAGACAGAACAGAACTCCTTTGATGTCACCTACAACATGGAAAAGTTCAAATCCAGAGTTTGGCGTCATTTGGTTTGTTATATTCATGTTCAAATTGTCATGTCCAAATAAGTCTCAAAGATCCAGGAAAAAAACATTGTTTATGTAGAACATTAAAGTTCACATTCCTAGAAGTGAAGCCATCACTTCATAAGTCATAAGCATATTTGCACATTTTCCAGTGCTCGTGTGTTGTGTCATGGTCATTACCGTTGCACTCCAATATGACTTTAAAGAAGCATAAAAGCACCATTAAAGTAGTCCATATGACTCATGCATTATATTTAAAGTCTCATGAAGCCAAACAATAGTTGTGTGAATCGCAAAAGGATGTTTAAAAGTTACATTTATAGTCTGCTTGCACAGCGCGATTCAGTAAATAGTAGGGGTGTAACAGTTCTCAGTAAAAAAATGGTTCACCACCCATGATTCGGTAAGCATTGGCACATCACCTCAAGTTTAATGATGCTTCTAGAGTAGTGGTTTTCTACCAAAAAAAAGTGGTTTACTATTGCCCAGTCCCTGTTCATCTGACTGGGTGGATTCTGTTACTATAGATTGTACTTTATGTTACCGTACACTGCATAATCTGCATATAGAGAGTGGTGGAACTGCAACTCTGTGCATATCGTAAATAAGTAATTCCTACAATTCTGTGACATTACAGTTATTACAGAATACAGTTGAGTTCATGGACATAATGGTTCTGACAATGAAATCAATATCGACCATTGCAAAACTTGAAAAATCACGAGTCACTGTATTTGTTGGTAGTCTGAGGCAACTCAGACAGAGGGACAAAAGCTATTCAGTTGTTTATATTCTCAATCTTACCAATGAAATAATTACATTGGTCAACAGATGAACAAGTAGGAACGTTGGCTGGCTTAAGTGGTCTATTAATTATCTTAAATAATACATTTGTATTATCTACCCCATCACTAATGATTTTAGAGTAGTAATCCTAATGTGTAGCATTGAGAGAGTTATGAAAATCAGTTTGGTGTTGAACAAACATATGCATATGAACAATGTGGCACGGTGGAGGGCGGGACCGGGGCGTGATTACGCACGCCCGGTCCCGTATTAGGCTAATTAAGCCGTCAAGAGGGATAAAGGCCACTCGCGGACGACGATGCAAGAGAGAGATCGTTCACGGACATGTCCGTTATCTTATGTGTTTGTATTTTGAGTTTTACATTAAACCTTTAAGTTATATGTCAAGCCGTTTTCTCGCCTCTTCCTTGCCCGTGAACTTGAACTGTGTTACAAACTGTTAGTCCAGACTTTTTATATTGCCGCTCTAGTTGCCAACCTCTGGCCTTAAGTAAACGTAACTCAGTTGTATACCAGGGACATGGTTTCCTAAAGGTGACAACACGCTCTCTCAAAGGTGCAAACTCCTCCAACATAGTAGACAAAACAGAAATACATCTTTACTCTTGAATAACAAATGTCTAAGTGTCTACTTTCAAACGAGCTCAAGTCTGTGCTTGTAGACCAAAGGGTTCAAAAACTGGAAGAGTTTTAATTTGGGTATGTCCTTTATTTATTTATTTATTTTATTATTGCATTTATACATACAGAGAGACAAACAAGAAATTTGCCAAAGTCATGAAAATTACAAACGTATTGAGGGAAAAGAAAAAAAGAGAATACATAAATAAGTAAATAAGAGAGAACAAAAGTACAGGTAAACACGTAGTTTGTCATTTTCAAGCTCATGCACAAAAAGGGGAAGGGTGTTAAGAGGTTAACACATTGTATTTTTTTTTTTTGCATTGTAGCAAAAAAGTGACAGTCAGAATTTTTTATTTTTATCTCTCCAGAGAATTTACCATCTCTACCACATACAGTATGTGAGTTTTCAAAATATATTTGAGTGATATCATCTCTGAAAATAGTGCAAATGTGGCAAGATAACCTGAAAGAAAGTCAGGGGCATTACAAAATGTCAAAGGATTTAGGTTTAATGATCATTTTAAAGAATCTCTACTAGATTTGTATATGCATTCCTGACATTCTGAATCACAGTTAGGCTTTGCAAGAACAGCTTTTACAATGTTAAGAGTAAGATGTTTTGTTGAAAAAATTTACAATCATCTGCTGTGGAAATGATGAGACTGTTTGTTTCACCTTCTCTGTGCTTTGTAACTTGTTTTGCTGAACACATTACAAATTATTTCAGCTTCAAACTTATAGGCTACAAGTACCAAATATTCATATAAAATGGATGTGATTCATTAATCACACTTTTGCTTTATTTCGTCTGACTGTTCATGTATCTAACAACATAATCAACATTAACATTATTAACTGCTCTCTCCCACCTGGAAAAAAGGAACACGTATGTGAGAATGCTGTTTGTAGACTACAGCTCAGCATTTAACACCATAATGCCCTCCAAGCTTGATGTGAAACTCCGGGCTCTGGGCTTAAACAGCTCGCTGTGCAGCTGGATCCTGGATTTCCTGTCAGGCAGACGTCAGGTGGTTAGGATGGGCAGCAACATCTCCTCATCACTGACCCTCAACACTGGAGCCCCGCAGGGCTGTGTTCTCAGCCCACTCCTGTATTCCCTTTACACACATGACTGTGTGGCGACACATAGCTCCAATGCCATCATTAAGTTTGCTGACGATACGACGGTTGTAGGTCTGATCACTGACAATGATGAAACAGCCTACAGAGAGGAGGTGCACACTCTGACACGCTGGTGTCAGGAGCACAACCTCTCCCTCAATGTCAGTAAAACCAAGGAGCTTGTGGTGGACTTCATGAAGAAAGACAGAGAACACAGCCCCATCACCATTAATGGAGCACCGGTGGAGAGAGTCAGCAGCTTCAAGTTCCTCGGTGTCCACATTACTGAGGAACTCACATGGTCCGTCCACACTGAGGCCGTTGTGAAGAAGGCTCACCAGCGCCTCTTCTTCCTGAGACGGCTGAGGAAGTTTGGAATGAACCAACACATCCTCACACAGTTCTACACCAGCACTGTAGAGAGCATCCTGACTGGCTGCATCACCGCCTGGTACGGCAATAGCACCGCCCACAACCGCAAAGACCTGCAAAGGGTGGTGCGAACGGCCAGAAACATCATCGGAGGTGAGCTTCCCTCCCTCCAGGATATATATAACAGACGGTGTGTGAACAAAGCTCGGAGGATTATCAGAGACTCCAGCCACCCGAGTCATGGGCTGCTCTCACTGCTTCCATCAGGCAGGCGGTATCGCAGCATCAGGACCTGCACCACCCGACTACATGACAGCTTCTTCCCACAAGCAATAAGACTTTTGAACACATGATCTCTCACGATCAACAATCAGCACTGCACTTTATTAATCCTCATTCTGTCAATATATTCTCGCTCCCAATTCATTTAGTGTATATATATATTTATATACCCTTATCTAGTGTATGTGTATTCTACATTGTGTGTATTGTGTACATTTGATATGTAAATTGTTGTGTAGGTATGTGTACATTTGTTATGTAAATTGTGTTGTGTAAATATGTTGTTTATTGTAAAGTGGTTTATGTCTCGTCACTGTCATTACTGCAATGTTGCTCAGAACTGCACACAAGAATTTCACCTGCTGTTGCACTCGTGTACACAGTAGTGTGACAATAAAGTGATTTGATTTGATTTGATTATGCTGTTGAACCTAATATCTAAAAATTGCCCTGGTAGGAGTCTATTTATTTATATAAATTGTGGTGTGATATTTTAGGGTTATAGAGAATAAATCTTGATGTTTTTTGAACCTGCTCTTTAGGTGACAAATTAAAAGAGCAGCATGTGAATATACAGTATGCATTCACAGATTCACTTGTTCACACAGTCCTTTAGAGTGATACAAGAAAATGGATTTCCCTCCCATCTACTTAATTAATGGAAGTTGTTTCATACATGATAAATATATTAGGAGCTGTCATGGTAGAGAAATGCCACAAGAATTGTCACAGGAGTGAGGCACGCAGACACTTAAGGCCAAACTATACTTCGGGTATGCGCTTTGCGGAATGGTCCGCACACAGAATGTGTGACGCAAATTGCATCAACACAGCCACTCAGTCAAGCCTAGATTTACTTGACTCACGCACACAGTCCTCGTCTCTGCACGTCTTCTGCACATGCATTGGCCATTGACTGTACTAAAAGAGTGTCACAAACAGTTGTAGTGCGCATGCATGGAACGCATTCCTATTTGTTTGCGGTCAGAAAAGTATACTCACAAAGGCAACGTGCTCGACCAGGTGCAAGGCAATCCGGAACACACAAAAACAAAGTATACCTGGGCCTTTGCAGTATCATTTTGTGAAATGATTGATAGGAACTCTTTCTCCTGACTTTTCTGCTAAAACTCACATAAAAAAATATATTTTTAGGAAAACATGGGAGAATAGTCTGTTGAAGACTTGAGATATTTTGTTATCTGTGTTATTGTTACGTAAAAAGCTGAAATGTGTAATTCACCAAACAGAATTGCAAAAAGATGTACAGTAGTTGACTGTCATCTTCCTGTAGGGCTTCAACAGAGCATCAACACAAACTCAATCACAATAGATAGTCCAACAAAATAAGCCCTGATTTATTTCGCACAACCTATGATTGTACAGCCATAATCTGCGATTCTCTCACAGCAGGTTGGAGAGTTTTTCAGAGCACTAAAATCACTGCTTGATCACAATCAAACTCCCATGGAGAGACTTCCTCTGGAGATGTGCTTCCTTAGTCACATTCGCATCTGTTTTGTCTAGACAACAAAATACACAAACCCCATCTTTGCAATGATTTCTGACTCTGCAGGGGCTCCTCTCAGAGAAAATGTCAACATGGATTTTAGAGGGTAAACTATGGATCAGGACCCAAGAACAGGCGTAGCAGGGGCCACAAAATGATTCTCTTGCATTTCCATCATCTTTATGGATTTTCATTGATTGTTTTTACAATTGAGAAAGTGGCCAAACAGCCTCTCCATTGCCGTGAATCAAAAGTGAAAGCTTTCAGCTTTCAGTGACATCTCTCAGACACAAACACACTCTCTCTCTCTCTCTCCACTTCAGAGCATCTTTAGAAAAATTGCTGAACCCTATGGAACAATCTAGTTGGAAAGCCACTATCAAAATTAAAATGTTGCAAATGCTTCAAACATGCAAACGGAACTCCATATTGAAAGGCTTATACTGCCTTCAAGTGCACCATGAAAGCTTAGCTTGGCATTTGTAATTACGACATGTCACACATTCAAGTCAGAAACAATATAAAGAGAAAGTCAGACTAAAACAAATGCACAATGAACGACGGCAAATGCTCTTTTGTCTGTTGCACCGCTGAATAAAGCATAAGTGAGTACACCTGTACCACTTTTAAATGACCTAAATGATTTAGCATTGAAATAGAAATACTTTGCAAAATCACTGCTTTTCATCATATTTCATGTCAATATGCCCCTTCCAACATCACAACTTGGCAACTCAGGTTTCATTTAGTGTTCCCCAATATGACTTTGCTTGATCATTCATGTGCCAGAACTCATAATTATGATATTTCCAACTCCACTTAAAGCATTACAGCATGAGCCAAACATAGGTGCCGAACAAATATCATCATAAACCGGAGATAGTCTCCTTTTCTTCTGTGAAGACATCACACACAAATGCACGCTTGGAACACAATTTCAACACAGTCTGTGTATGTGTGTGTGTGTGTGTGTGTGACCTACACCTCTGCTTTATTGACCTGGTCAAGGCCTATGACACCATCAGTAGGCCTGGGCTCTGGGTTGTTCTTTGTGCTTTCGGAGTCCCAGACCCACTGCTCGCGATCATTAAGGACCTTCATGATGGCGAGCGGGCCCGGGTAAAACTACGTGGTCGGGAGTCGGAGCCATTACCTGTTCACCTTGGAGTGTGACAGGGATGTCCTCTAGCTCCCACTTTATTAAATATCTATTCCGACCATGTGGTTCGTGAAGGCTTCGATGGCTGTACCGGAGGAATTTCCATCTAGTACAGATATAATGGGAGGTTGATCGATGCCCGGGTGCGGTCAAGGGATGGCTCTCTATTGGTCAACCACATTATGTATGCTGATGATCTGGTGATTGCCACTAAGAGATGGGCTTACTATCAGCCCAACCAAAACTAAGCACCGGCCTGGGTATTATGTACCATCGGACACTCCACCCTCACAGCTCCCAATTGGTATGGGGCAGTTGTGGAGAGAGTGGAGTGTTTTCCATACCTGGGAAGTGTGCTTCTGACCAGCTCCAGTTTGACAGCAGAGGTCTCACTCTGAATCAGTTGAGCAGCATTATCTTTTCATCGGTTGCGTAACGCTGTGTGGAAGCTACCCGGTTTGTCGCTCTGCACAAAGCTTCAGGTATTCTCTGCCACGGTCATTCCCTCCCTTCTCTGTGCTTGCAAAACGTGGACCCCCCTAATGGAACATCTTCGCCGGTTAGAAACATTTAGGCTGGCCTGCCTAAGATCCATCCTGGGTTTAACCAGGCTGGATTGTGTGAGGAGCTCACAAATCTTTGAAAGATGTGGACAAAGTCCCATCGGTGAGCTCCTCTGGCAGGCAAGGTTGCGTTGGCTGGGTCATGTAGCCCGCATGTCCGGCCACCGCATGCCTAAACAGCTTTTGTTCGGGCGGATAGAGGGTGCTAAGTGGGCGCAGCACGGGCTGGAGAAGAGATGGAGTGATGTGGTACAGGAGGATGTGGAGCTGAGTGGACTTGCTGATGACTGGTACCAGCAGTGTCAAGATCGGCCTCTTTGGAGGAGGCTTGTGAAGGACGCTGCCTGCCAGTTGGAGGCAGTCGCCCTCCAACAACAACGGAGTGCAGAGGAGCGACGCTCACAACAACGAACAGAGCGCCGGGTGGCTAATGTGCAGCAAGTTGGCACAGTAGGGGGCACAGGTGGTGCATCAGCCAGTCATCTCAGTCAGTCGACCCATGTCACCTGTTGGATCTGTCCGTGACCTCCTGCCAGCGGGCGTTCGACACTTCACGTGGCCTTAACGTGCACATAGCCTGGCACAAGCGTCGTGGTGACGTCACCGCCACTTAGTGACGAATGGTGCTTGTTGTTGTTGTTGTTGTTGTGTGTGAGTATAGGATTATATAAGGCAGGGTGTGTTGAAACAGAGTAGTATCACTGTTATTGCATGTAAATAGTGCTGGTGTGCGATTAAGTGAGGTACAACAAAGGTGCACTCTTCAAAAGAAGACCAGAGATTAACTTAATTGCTTATGTGGTAATAAGACAAAGCATAGACAAAAAACAGGAAAGGTTAGTCATTTGATGAAAGCAGGGATGACAGAATACTTAATTTGCTGCTTGCTGCTGACAGGCTACCGGTGTCATCTCTTCTCATGCTAACATAATTTTCTAAACTAATCTATAAAAAAATAACATGTGTGCCTCATTTGTCATTCCACAGAGACTCGTGATTTTGTTCATGGGTGGGGGGGGGGGGTGGATCTTAACTGTTCTGTGATGTTCAGTTTGCATCTGTGCCATTTCAAAACCTATCATGCAAAATCAATCGTGCAGCTCAGTAAAACATACACCAATGGAATCAGCAGCACTGCACACACACATACACACACACACACACACACACACACACACACCTAAATGCTGCAGGTATTACACAGCCAGTCTCAAACTATACTGTATAGTCATTTATATATCAGATTATGCACAGAAATTGTGAAGAAAAAAAGAACTCATTAATGTAAAAACAGCATATGAAGAAATACAAGCAGACAGAACACCCAGGGCTCCATACTAGAGAAGTAGGTATCAAATGCAGCAAGTTCATCATTGATGAAGGCTCGGCGAGCTCGAGCACTTTGCTAGTTTTAACACTTTTAATGACATAAACCAGTGAGATTCGATACACTCTGTTCCATAACTGTTCTAGGAGGACAATGTCAAAGAATTTAAAATCCTCTTGCTCTGGAGACATTAAAAGACACTTACATGCTCAAATTGATGACCCCGAGCAGGCCGCGAGCCTGGGAGTCGATTTAGTCGGAAAAGTGCGCAAAATGCGGTGAAAGATGCTGAAAATGTCGGCAATGCTGACGAAGGTTGTCGCTCACTTGGAGGATCTTGCTGTGATATGTCGATCAATCACTTTTTCACAATTCACGGAGGCGAAGTTCACTGAGGTGGTTACAAGAGTGTGGGATGTCGGAAAACTGATCAATTATCTGGAGTCATCGGAGAGGGAATTATCTGCTAATCTGCTAGTGACCAAGGTGGATTTGGAGTGTGTCCGGGAGAAGTTGGATGACATGGATAATCGTAACCAGCAGAAAATCGCCCATTTCGTGGGAATTTTTGAGGGTGAAGAAGGACAGAATATGGTGAAATTCCTAGATGGGCTCCTTCCGAATCTACTCGACATAGCGAGCCATAAGATGGAAATCAAGCGAGCTCACAGGGTTCCTGCTTGGCAAGCCATGGAGGGAGGCAGGCCCCGATCAATTCTGGACAAATTTCTGAGATCATCCAATAATGATCTTGTTTTACACAAGGTGAGGAAGTTTTTCTTGGAAAAATCACAGCATTTTCTTGTTCCCAGACTTTGTAAATTCGACAAGAGAGAAACATGGTCAATTCAAGAAATGCAAAGAAAATTATACATCAACTGAAGTTCGCTTTTTCACTGATGTTAAATGGGGCCATAAAACATGCACATGCCCACAGCAAGCGATGTCTTTCATAAAGTCAATGGAGTAAGTAATCTTGTGGTACTCACTTTGCAGCAGTGTTTTATAAAGTATCCATTTGTCATACCTGAGTAAAAGTAATGTTACCTTCATGGAAATTGATTCAAGTAAAATTTTAAGTAGCTCACAAGAAAACAACTTAAGTAAAAGTATTAAAGTAACAGATATTAAATGTCCTTATCAAAAGTATAAAAGTACATGTAAATTGCATAAATTATGGAACAGTACAATAAACTCATGGCAACTTATATGCTTGGTGGTGCTCATCATTTACTCATGCCATACCAAATGTGTCTGATTTTCCTTCATCTGCAGAACACATA
Source organism: Moxostoma hubbsi (assembly GCA_032164185.1). Taxonomy (NCBI): domain Eukaryota; kingdom Metazoa; phylum Chordata; class Actinopteri; order Cypriniformes; family Catostomidae; genus Moxostoma; species Moxostoma hubbsi. Next base: position 11,338,786 of record JAVLUX010000023.1, read on the forward strand.
CAAAGATTTTTAGAAGAATATTTCAGCTCTATAGGTCAATTCAATGCAAGTGAATGGAGGCCTGATATTTCAAGCTACAAAAAGCACATTAAGGGACAATAAAGCTATCCATTCTATCTTGCCATTGCAATCTATAGGCACGATCATGATTTCAAGCTTGATTTCACATTCTAGTACTCGACGCATATGCAGAGCCTTAGATGGCGCTATAGGAAGTATAATCAAGCTTGAAATCATGATCGCCAAAGAGACTGCTAATATCAAGATTTATAGTCAAAAAGGAGTTATATTTTGGTCTATTCTCACCCAAAAACCATTGGATCTGTTCAGAAGACATTGGTTGAAATCACTGGCGTCTTATGGATTAATCTTATGTTGCATTTTTTTGTGCTTTTTTGAGCTTCAAAGTTCTGGCCACCATTCACTTACATTGAATTGACCTACATAACAGTGATATTCCTCTGAAAATCTTTTTTTTTTGTTTGTGTTCTACAGAAACAAAATGAAAGTCATACACATCTTGGATCAAATGGGGGAAAGAAATTAAACAAACTATCCCTTTAATGGTGCATTCAATTCAAATCAGAATGATCATATTTATGGTATGAGTGTAAATGAACTCCATAGTCCATAAAAAACTGGAACACTGAAGGAGGGAGCAGAGCCATATTAGTGACCAGAACAGAGACTTGTGGGGGTGGCCTTTTTTCATTTGGGCCAAAAAGAAACCACCGAGAACACCCCGGCAACTGCATAGCAATGTGCTGAAACACAGTTAAATCAACTTTACAACAGCATAGCAACAAACTGACAACCACATAGAACACCTTGTAAACTGCAGTAATGTGCAAAAAACACAGCAAAACAACTTAGCAATGGTATAGTAACAACCTGGCAACCACATACTGTAGCACTGCGACAAACACACAGCAGAGATCACCTTAACAACTGCATAAAATGCCCTAGTAAGCACATACTGTAGCATAAATGTGCTACAAAGCAAATATAACACTTTAGCATCCTCCAGAAAATTTGTTTTGCTTTGGCAAAGACCATTCACATCTTCATAAAATATACAAATAAATATTTATGGACATATTCATGAGCAAATATCAAAATAAATATTGTTGGACATTTTCATGAGCACTGGATATTATTCATGACCAGGACTCACTGAAGAAGAGATTGTATTCTCAATGGGACCTTCCTGGTTAAATAAAAGATATAAACAAATAAATAAATAAATACACATCATATCTTGTTTAAATGTAAAATGTAAACGCATGTGATTGACATCTATATGAACAGGGCTCCTGGAAAGGTGGGAGAATGATCACACATAACTTCATTATTTAACAGCTTTCATAACGTTTAAGATTAAACTTATCCAATTAATTCGTAAAAAAAAATAACTTTTTGTTTTCTTACAAATGAGCAGTTTCTTTTCTTCCCAAGTGGAGACTCGTGATTCGCAAAACTAATCAGACCGCGTTTTTTAATATTTTTGTTCAGTCCAAAGGAATCAAATTTAAAGATTCGACTCTTTCAATTCTTTTAACGAATCACACATAACTATCGCTGATCTGCATGCATTTTAACACGTACAGCTGCTATTTTTTTGCTGTGTTCAGTCGCAAAAGTAACGAAAGTGTCTGGAGAAATTAATCGGAGTAAAATTATTATTTTCTCTTCAAAATGTAGTGACGTGAAAGTAAAAGTCCAAAGAAATATGTATTCTCACTATACACCTCTGCTTTGCAGCCGAGTGGAGTGGAGTTCGTTGAACATTCACTTGACTGTTTGAGGAAACTGAGCACTTTTTTTTTTTTTTATTTAGTAGTGTAACACACCTTTAGGACAGTTTTACGGATGCATCTACACACTCTTTGCACTTATTCATCCGATTGGCTGGCGTTTGTTTTGCGGAGTATTTCACATTGGAGTGATTAAGTAATTTGCTTGCACTCATATTGCAGCCGAGTGGACCGGCTCACTGAACATTTGATTGACTGTTTGAAATGCCTGTGCGCTTTTTTTTATTATTGTATTTTTATTTATTTTTTTGTGCTGGTTCCGCCTAGTGGCTGGAGCCGGAGTTTTAGTGTGATAAAATTGCTTACTAAACTTTTCTGTTTAAAGGTATATCCAATTTTACAAGTCATTGCCATAACAATGAAATGGCATAAACACTAAAAGGACTGTAAAAACAGCAATTAAAACAACTTTAGAGCTCAAATAATACATTTAAAAATAATTTTTAATTAATGTAATTGTTTTTATTAAATTACAAGCTTCACATGTGTGCATTTAACCCCTCCAAAAGTTGGCCCTTTCACAGATAGTGCCTTGCTGTTACAAGGCACTATCTTAAAATTAAAAAATAATTTAAAATTAAAAATTAAATCACTAAATAAAAAAAACATCTTTGTGGTAATCATAATTATGCCACATATGCTGTCGATTGAGATTGTATCCGGCCTGGAATATTCCTTTAAAACTGCATTTATTTCTAGCAGGTGCCTTTTGCATTCCTGAACTGATGCCCTAATACAGTAGGTATCAAACAAATAAATATATTTTTTTCAGACATAATGTCTGGTTTGAGGTTCGGAACACTCAAAGGAAGAAATCTTGTATGGAATTCCTCTTACTGCTAATAAGTAATGAATAGCCTTTTTAAAAAGCAGCACAGTAGAGATATACTACATCTTGAAACACCAAGGATGCAACACCATTGAAAACAGAAACACAAATCCTCATAACTGTCAGAGCTTTGAATGTTTGGATCAGAAATATGAATGAATATATCTGTGTAAGATGAGGAACGGTTGCTTCTAATAATCAATATAATTGTGTGTGTGTGTCTCTCTCTCTCTCTCTTTCTCTCTCTCTGTGTGTGTGTGTGAGAGAGTGTGAGTGTGTGAGGAGGGGGGGGGGGGGGGGTGTTGTTTAATAATGGGGAGATTGATTTATGTTTTCTTTTTTTTGCTTTTTTTTTTTTTTGCTTTATTTGGATCGTGTTATTGCGTCATGAAACTGGCTATACATTAAAGTGCTTTTTTTCGTGACGTTTTGAAGTCCATGTGAATTAGTTGTCGACCGTCTGACTAGAAATACACAAAACTGAAAATGTATTTGCAAATAAGAAAAGCGAAAGAGAGATGCGCACACACTCACTCAAGCACACTGGGGTTGCAGCTGCTGTGCTCTCTGTAAAACACGTAAAGACTATCAAAACCATTTAAGGTCACTACAGTATATAAACACCACAGTATACTTGTGCCATTTGAACCCCACAAGTGTTTACAATAATGGGCTCTATTGATCTCTTAAAGTCATGCGCATTAGAGAGAAAGTTTCCACTCACACTGCTGTTGTGTCCGGACCATAGCACCATGGCCTGATTATGAGCAGCATCTCCAGACAGCGCGAAAGTGGACGTGACCAGGTGTGGCTCATCCTGCCTCGGACCTCTCCCAGTACCGTCAGCTCCTCCAGTGCGCCTGAGCTCGAACCGAGGAGCGGCCGCATCCTGGAAACCATTAACATTTTTCTCGCGGTCATAGGGAAACAGACTGCGCTTTTCCCTTCTCTTAACTTTGGTTTCCTCTGGAGACGATGTTGAATAAACCTTTCCGTGTTTTTCTTTAGTTGGACCGGTCCTCTTCGCTTGGGATGTGTTCGCTTTCTCTACCTTCTGTCTCCAGAACGGCGAAGGAGAGTCTCTTTGCGCTTCAGGGGAAAGTTGGGCTCCATCCAGCCCCCATATCCTGCTTTTCACGTTACTCTCGACAGGTACACTTGCAAATTGGCGGTTGACAAAACCCTTTGGTTTTACTTGTTCCTTTGCGTGCTCCTGTAGCTCGCGTTTCAGCGGTATTGTAATTGGCGCGAAGCACGAGGCGCAAGTCAGATCTGCGCGCGCGGGGAACGGCACGAGAGCGCACAGAAAAAACAACGTCCAGTAAGTCCGGTTTGACTTAAACCCCCAGACGTCCTCCATCTTCATCATCCTTCTCCTCATCTTCAGCTTGTACACCATACCAAGACAAAGTCCAGGTTCTCTCAAAATCACAACATAAATAAACGTAAAACAACTTTCTCACCTGTGTATCCGCGACTGTGTCTAATGTGCGGGTTCTGTCGGTTCGACACGGGGAGTAGTAACCGGAGGGGTGGAGCTGCTGAGTGACACTCGCTCACTCACGCGCTCCTGCTTGGATCGAGCGCGAGAGCAGAACGTGTGACAGGTGCGCGACACACGCGCGCGGGGCATAGAGATGGCCCCGAGGGTATCCGCGAGCAGAGACATCTGGAGGAGTCGTGCCTGCATCTTTTCATATTAATATGTAAGCAGGAAAACTGATAACCTCGTCTACATCAGATTAGCAAGAGTCACAGTTTATAAATAGAATCTGCAAAATGATAACCACTAAAACACATCAGTTCAGAAGCACTTTCAATGGAATTGGGCCAATTTCTGAGAGTTTTGAGGCAGAAACGTTAAGCTTAATTTTATAAAAGCACTTTGAGTACTCAGTGCTCCTTAAAATAATGGCTTAAGCCATTGTCTCACTAGCCGATTTTTCTAATGATTTTCAGGTGTTAGCTTCATAAACATAATCAACAGCCAGGCACAGGGAGACAGTGTTTATTAGTGTCTCTCAGTGGGAGGTGTTAATCACTTGACTGTCGGGACTCCCTGCTGAGTTAATGGCTTCAAATACTGAAAAAAACACAACTGGCTTGTTTAGAAAAATCATTCTGTCACTGAGGCAGGGTCTTATGTTCTCTTCAAGTGACCAATGAGCTCCTTTTATTGAAGAATGGACAATACGTAAAGCTGATGTGAATGTATTCATCATACTCTGTCATTCTCTCACCAAGCTTTTTTCTGCCTTTCTTTCCTGCATAAAAGTTTTTATTGGATGTAATTCTTTAGTCACTGAAAGCTGCATATTGACAAGCCTTGATTGGATAAATAAACAATCATGCACTTTCACAAGGTAAAGTTACTCCATCTTTATGATCTCTTCTCTCTTTTGTATAGCGGAAGAACAGACAAAGGGAGAGAGTGAGCTCCGTGACTGCGAGAACAGGTACTTTTCAATGCAGAAATAATGCTAAAACAAAATGATGGATAAAAATAACCACAACCTAAATTTTCCAGTTTTAGCCCATTTTAAAATATAACCATGTCAAAGCCAACCAAACCTATAAAGAAAATGCAACAATGTAACAATTTTAGCCAGTTTCAGCACAAATCAAGCAAGCTACATGTCTAAAAATGGCCTAAATCAATTAAATTGTCTGTGCTCATGTAGTACACCTGTTGTTCTTTCAGTGAGCGCCACGTGAAAAGAATCAGAGACAGATGGTTGCAGTGAGTCGTTATGTGTGCCACCACTCCACCATTTTGTGTTGGGAAGTGTGACATACCTCAGAATTAAAAGTGCCAAATCTCTGTAAAACGGTCTGCAAGTGTGACACCCTCAGCCAAAATCAAGTTGACTGCATGGAGTCTGCAGCATTAGTATTGAACTGTCATGAGACACTTTATACAGTAGCCAGCCAAAATAAATAAATAATCTGGATGCTTTGTATACTTAATCTGCACCTAAACTTGTCTGTGGTGAAGTGCAAATGGAGGAAGAATAAAAAAAAAGAAAGCCTGAGGAAGATTTGCATTCATGATTAATTTAAAACAAACTGTCGATAGCATGATTAGAGAGAGAAACACACAAGGGAGGAGGAGAGAGTGAAAGATGTCTTTTCATTCATTTGGGAAGGAAGTGACGGGTATTTGAAGCTGGAGGGGGTAAGGCAAGCTCTTTATGCAGGTGAGATAAAATATGTACAAGTACAATTACTGTGTGAAAATGTACACACAGAGACACAAACACATTTATAGACATGGCACAGTATATCTGTTATTAAGAAGGATAGAAATATCTGGTCTTTTTTCCTCCACAATTAAGGTGATCTGGAAGTTACCCTGACTGTGTCCATCACAGAAAACCCAGAGGATTTACTGAACCAAAGTAACTAACTTCTTTCTTTAGCACTCTCAGCTGAACTCTCACCCTTACTTAAGGTTAGATTGATTTATTTAACTGTTTTGCAGTCACTGTCCTAAGTCATCAGCTGACCAACCTACCAGTTCTGTTGACTTGATTTAAATTTATTAACTAATCAAAGCTGAATACACTCCATGCAAATATTTGACAGTGGTAAAACAGAGGTACAGTTTGAGTAACCGCAAGATTCAGGTATGATTCTGGTGCCCTGGGGCAGTGATTTTCAACCTAGCGTATACCGCAAAATGAACTTTGCTTTGTTGAACCTTGTGGCAAGGAGAAGGGCGTGGCCAGGCCGTGATGATGCGTGCCCGGCCCCTAATCAGGCTAATCAAGCCGACGAGAGGGATAAAGGCCACCGGAGGCAGCAGTTCCACAGAGAGAGAGGCTGTGTCTCGTTTGGAAGGCTGCGTCCTCTGGAGGTCGCATTTGTCAGCCACATACGTCGTCGAGGCTGTCTCATTTTAGAAAAGCGAGTAGGACCCTTTGCAGCCTTCGAATGCAACCTTCTTTCACGGGAGGATGCATGAGGTGTATCCTTCGTGGGCACTCACAACCCACAATTCTTTGCTTCAATGGAAATGTAAAAAAAAAAATTGTCAATTTTCCCGTAAATATGATGTTCAAACGCAAGTAATGTTAATTTCCAAGTTGAAGTACCTCAGTAGATGGATGCAGAATATATAATATGTGTAATTATATTAATATATCATTAAAATAAAGTATTAGACTAAAAGTACACCTGTAAAAACTATTTTCTTTTCTCTTTACATCGCCATATCTCTCCTAAAATGTACCTCATGCATTCCCTTTCAGAGGGACTTTGTTCCCTTCTCACTCAAAGCACTTGTGCTTGTTGAAGAGTGCCGTGCTGTCATAGCAACCATGTTACGTTCCGTTTCTGTTTGTCCTACGAAGGCCGTCTCGTTTAAACGAAGCTTGTTTAAAGGAGGACACTCGGTTTACTGCAGCCTACAAAGGACGCGTCCTACAGCAGCCTTCGAAACGAAACACAGCTAGAGAGTTACGGGCAGCTGCCCTGCTTGTGTGTATGTCTTTTGTCCCTCTCGAGGGCTTGATTAGTGGCCGGGTGTGCAGCATAATGACCCTGCCCTCCTCCCTGCCACAAACCTATTAAAAAAAAATTATAGGGCAAAAATATTTTTTGGGTTTAATTGCGATCTTCATATGAACAATCTTGATTATGATTCTTACAATCTCAAGATTGATCTTTTACTCTATATAAAGTTCAGCACTGTGATCCTTTCACTGTGTTGAGAGTAAAAGTTTGGTTAGACTCGTTCCGTGAAATGTGTGTCCAAAGATGAAACAAAGAGTCCATTTGTCAATGAATGTCTTTTTTAATATCCTTTCCATTCTTTCCATTCAGTTAAAATTGCATTCAAATTACACGAAGCACAGATGCGGTAAAGAAGCCATTTGACCCCACTTTCGTTAATATGTGCTTAACTGAAACAATTTTAATACTTCATAACGTATCAAGTTAGATGGTCTCTTAATTAACAGCATTAGCTGACAGATAATTTATTTTATTTCTAAGCAAAATGGACATTATAGCTGAAAGATACCCAAAACATACAAATATTCATGCATAATATATGCATGGATTTGTTTTTGTTGTTTTTGATGAAAAAACATCAAAACTGGTAACGTTGTCTTTTCATTTTGTACATAAGGTATATTACAATATTAATGATAACATTAAATTATATTTAGTCTTTGGTACACTTCTTTAGTTTTGTGTAGATTGAGGGTACTTGAGCCTTACTGATAGTGCTGTGGGGGTACGTATGGCAAAAAAGTTTGGAAAACACTGCACTACATTGTTTACCACCCTGTTTTACCATTTCAATGCAATTGTTATGGCTGTGTACCTCGCAACACAGACAATCATCTGTCTACCACAGAACACTAACTTTTAAATGTGAGGCCAACTCAAGGTGTTTGTCATTTTACGTGAATTATTGCAGCTTCAGCTTTATTAATGGGGTTCCTTTTCCTTCTGTGTCTTCATAAATCATTTGTTTGTGTTTTGAAAGGAAGTCCTTTTTCTTGGAAGAATTCCTGGTATAGTCGCAGTGTAAAGGCGACTGACAGGAATGTTTTGCATGTATTGGGCAATTGACATTTCACTAATCATTTATTGTTGTGTCAATGCTTTGCCAGATTTTCTGACAGTTTCAAGGAAAATAAATCAATATCTTCTTCTTATGTGACATTTTTACTATGGGGTAGACTCTGTCAGGGATTTTCCTATGACTGCAGACTTGAATACTACTCAGGTCCTCTGGCAGCAATGAAATTACTTTTAAAAACAAATATATACAGTATGTGGCTCATCCCGACAACCCCCCCCCCCCCCCCCGCAAACACACTATGTTTTTTTCATGTAGGCTATCTATTGTATTCAAAAAGCAACAGACACAAACATTCCTTTCTGCATTTTATGATACACTGCTCTACAATATTTAAATGTCACAGACGTATGTTCATGCACATTAAAACACACATGTGTTCAAAGGTTCAAAGCCTCAAGGCAGTGTCACTTTTGTAGTGTTCTCAGTCCATGCAGGAGCTTGTTAGCTCTGACACTCTGGTAAAAGATCTGACAGACACTGAAATGGCCTCCTCTTGCACACACACACACACACACACACACACACACACTTATGCAGACATGTGAAAGAGAGCGCTCTAGAGCTTTTATCACTGCATTTGCCATTGTGTGTAGAAGAAAACACACGCACACGGACTCACACACAAGCACACTTTCATTGGTCCTCCTAGTGGATGGGCTTTTCTATAGCACAGAGACAGTCAAACTGAGAGAAAGAGCGAGACATAATGAAGCAGCCACACTCACGCTGGTTGGATATATTAAAATAAATTAACAAAGAAAAAGGAGAGAAGTGTTATGGCATTCCTGACTGTCATACAACAAAATAATCCATATCAGATTAATTGTTATTGTTACACTGATCTTTTGATCATTATGGCTCATTATGTGTACAATGTTTTTTCTGTTCATTATGGCTCATTATCTGCGCAATGTTCCCAGTCAGAACAGATCCTTGGATTTCAAAAGCAATTCAAAGACAGCATATCTACTGACATAATGCACCTTAAACACCAGAGCTTGGCTTTTTATGTGTAAATATGGACAGACTCTCCATCAAGGTCAGCAAAGGTCTCCCCTGATCATCAAAAGCCTTTGTTGTTGTAGAACTGATAGTTGTCAATGGCAACTGTAGATCAAACCTTAAAGAGCACTTCACAACTTCACATTTTTATATAAAATACAAGAACCATTTAGCAAAGGGTAGACAGGTTTGAAATGCTGTCTGTAAGAGAGGGCTCAGATGAGAGTCTGAGACCCTGTTTACACCCAATATTAAGATGCGTCTTTGGAGATCTGATCACAGGTGGTCAAGCGAGACACATCACCATTTACACCTAGTATTATCATGCATCTTAAATACATGACCACTTGTGTTTGGATTTTGAAGGGAGGGTCTCTGATTTCATGACGACAATCACTATGTCGTGTTACTGAAAAGACAAGAAAATCACGAACAAATCCGGCACACTGTTTCTCCCAGATGGAGTTTAAATGAAATCTAAGCTCAAATGAAACATGTATTTAGTGCTGGCCACATGTGATCAGATCATCCAAAATGCATCTAGATACCAGGTGAAGACAGGTTCTGAAAATTCAAGTTCCAAGCCTCAGCCTCAAATGGCATGCTCATGGATCACCCACAGTATGTTCACTGACTGTCTGATGCATCCAAAAATGGCGAAAGCTGTTTTAAATCAACAGCTCCAATCTGATTGGCTGTTCTTATGCCTCTTCGAGTGTTGTTGTGCACAAAGAGAGATATTTGAAGGGGCAAGTGAAAGAGAATGAAATTGACCCTTCGCTAAGCTCGCCCCCCTTAGTTAACGATGCTCGGTCTGACAAGCTCTGCAGAACTACCCATTGGAATGAATGGGAGAGTGCCATGAACAACGTGGTTTTTGGCTAAATATTCTCATAAATGGAATGGATAATATTTTAACGTGGACTGGTATGAAGAGGTTCATTGCAATGCATATTATGTTAAGTTTTTGTAAATTGTTAAATTACACAGTTATTTGATTAAAAACTGTGAAGTGTGTGAATAAGAATCAAGGCAAACAATAGTTACTTAAAACTTAAAAAGAGAAAAACATAATTAAATAGCGATTACACATCTAATAACATTAGCGTAAGTGAACAAAGCTGTTTATAACATCTCATGACACACTCATCTCTTTTTGACTTAAATCAATACATAAATGAAGTAATGTTCAGTTTTTAGCATTCGTTTACCTTGGAGCATTTGAAGGTGTCGTTGCAGATGTTTCATGTTCATTTGGGAATGAGAGCTGGCACTGTTTAATCCATAACATTCTCATCTCCAGATTAATTTAAAGATTATTTAATAATATAAAAGAAAGAAAGAAAGAAAGAAAGAAATACACGGTGTGTATCCTCTCAGGTTAAATCATGTCGCTATTACAAATGACCCGGCAATAACATTTTTTTAATTATTTTGATACATTTCTGCTAAAAGGACTCAAACACACATTACGTCATAGGCTCTCATTGGAAAATAGCAAACTCATGTCAGAGTAATGGCGGCAGGGCAACAGTTGCTAAGAAAGGATTGGTCAGAAGCACTTTTAAGGCAGGGCTTAGTGAAGGGTCAATTGCCTGAAAGAACAAGTAACCTTAAAAAGTTAGTTCACCCCAAAATAAAAATGTTCTTAACATTTACTCTCATGCCATCCTAGACATACATTATACAACTTTCTTTCTTCAGCAGAACACATTTGAAGAAAAATATCTTAGCTCGGTAGGTCCTTAAAATGCAAGTGGATAGTGATCAGGTCTTTGAAGCTCTTAAAATCATAGACAGTCAGAATAAACGGCATCCATACGACTCCATCGGTTAAATGAATGTCTTCTATAGCAATACGATCACTTTTGGTATGAAAAAGATACATATTTAAGTACAAATACAAGTACAAGAACTTTTTAACAATATAGCATTGGTTTTGGTAAGCAGCAGTATGTGTGTGACATAATCGTGTTGGCATATTCACGTGAGAACAGACGTACATGCGGCACACCCAGAAGAGAAGTGCTGTTTACAGCAGAGTAGGAGGAACGCTGTACATAAGCTTTGTTGGTTTCAGTTTAGATCTATATTTGTATCTGTTTGTTTACTCACAATGGTGCGTTGTGTGCTTATCCTGGATGTCTCAACCGAGAGAAAAACTTGAGATTATGTCCTTAACATGCCAACGCAAATTCGTCACACGAGAGACCACATGAACTCAGCGTTCTTATGAATGCTGCTGACCAGAAATGATAGCTTATAGTTAAAAAGTTATCTTTTTCACATCAAAAGCTTTAAAAGACATTTTAAAGCATTTTAATTAAACTTCTGGAGCCGTATGGATGAAGTTTATGATTGTCTATGATTTTTAGAGCTTCAAAAGTCTGATCCCCATCCACTTGCATTTTAAGGACCAACTGAGCTGTGATATTTTTCTATTTTTCTTCAAATATGTTCTGCTGAAGAAAGAAAGTCATATACACCTGGGATGGCATGAGTGTCAGTAAAACATGAGAGAATTCAAATGTTTGGGTAAACTATGCCTTGAATGTAAAAAATATATAAAAAACAAACTGTTAAAATGTCAATAACTAAAAAATAACCAGCTGTATTTGTGATATAGCCTAGGCCTGAGTCACTTACTACAAAGTTAATTTTGTTATTCTGCTGTTGAGACTAATCTACTGGGCCTTTGGCACAGGATTGCGAGCAATGTGCACAATTTTAATCATTCCCGCATGTTCCACGCTCATAATGCTTGGAATTCCCAAACACTTTTATTTATATAAACATTTAGCTGAGAATCAGTAAACCAATTCAAACAGATGAACAAATCATTTTAACTGACTTTGTATCAAACTGTAATTCCAGAATCTTCACAAATACTGTAAATCAGCTCTTCCATATCTCTCTCTCACTCTCATTCCCTCTCTCTGTATCTCTCTCTCATGCAGCTTTCTGGAGCTCATTGGATGCTTTTTGTACACAAGTGCAACAGTTGGTGAAAGTCTTGTGTGCAGTTCCGAGCAACATAGCAGTCATGACAGTGATGAGACATATACCAATTACAATAAACAAAATATTTACACAGTACAATTTACATATCAAATGTACATATACTTACACATACAATGAAAATAAAAAATAAGAATATATAAAAATATATATGCAGTAGTTGTTGACAGTTCAGTGTGAGATAATAAGATTAATAAAGTGCAGTGCTGATTGTTGATCGTGAGAGATCAAGTGTTCAAAAGTCTTATTGCTTGGGGGAAGAAGCTGTCATGTAGTCGTCTGGTGCGGGTCCTGATGCTGCGATACCGCCTGCCTGATGGAAGCAGTGAGAGCAGACCATGACTCGGGTGGCTGGAGTCTCTGATGATTCTCTGAGCTTTTTTCACACACCGCCTGTTATATTTGTCCTGGAGGGAGGGAAGATCACCTCCGATGATGTTTCTGGCAGTTCTTACCACCCTTTGCAGGTCTTTACGGTTGTGGGCGGTGCTATTGCTGTAATAGGCGGTGATGCAGCCAGTCAGGATGCTCTCTACAGTACTGGTGTAGAACCGTGTGAGGATGTGGTGGTTCATTTCAAACTTCCTCAGCCGTCTCAGGAAGAAGAGGTGCTGGTGAGCCTTCTTCACAACGGCCTCAGTGTGGACGGACCATGTGACTTCCTCAGTAAACTTGAGGAACTTGAAACTGTGCTCCATTAATGGTGATGCGGCTGCGTTTCTTCCTGAAGTTCACTACAAGCTCCTTGGTTTTACTGACGTTGAGGGAGAGGTTGTGCTCCTGACAGATACTGGAGGAAGTACTTCAGGGCCAGAAATACAGCCATCAACTCAAGACAGTTGATATGCCAATCGAGCTGATGATCCTCCCATTCCCCTTGAGCTGGACGACCACTTAAGACTGCTCCCCAGCCCAACAGGGAGGTGTCTGTCGTTAGCAACTTGCGAAGGAAAGACGCATCTAGAGTGGGACCCAAGGTGAGGAACCGGGGTCTGAACCACATAGAAAGGGTATGTAGTCTGCGGCACGTAAACCTCATTTGCCTTAGGGGACTGGCCCTTGGATGAAATCCCCTGGCTTTGAGCCACAACTGAAACGGTCTCATGTGCAGAAGGCCCAAAGGAATCACTGAGGACGCAGATGCCATGAAACCTAGTATTTGTTGATACTGATGAACAGTGCAACCTTGGCCTAGCCTGACTTTGCTCAGGGTATTCTGAATGGTCTCGATTCAAGTGGGAGACAATTGTGCCCGCATCATGATCGAATCCTTGAGCGCCTTGACTGAACGATTCAAGCCTCGAAGATCTAAAATCGGACGCAATACCCCATCTTTTTGGGAACCAGGAAGTATCTGCTGTAGTAACCTGACTCTCTCTCTGGAAGGGGAACATGTTCTATGGCCCCTTTGACCAAGAGATTGTGCAGTACTTTCAACAGTAGATGTGCTTGTTCCGGTTTCACGGTAGTGGGGAACACGCTGTTGAAACGCGGAGGACGGCGAACAAATTGAATTCTGTGGCCTTTTTTTTTACTGTCCTTAGGACCCACATGGAAACACCCGGCAGTAGCTTCCATGCTGCCAGGTTCTCTGAGATGGGGTTTTGCCCTTTTTTAAAAAAAAAATTCTGACACTTCCTGTTGAGGTGATGTCGAGTGTCCCACGTCCTGGGCTAGAGCAGGAAGCAATGGAACACCCAACATTTCGCTGGAATCCGCTAACTCCTGAAACGCCAGAGGTGGTAGGAATGGAGCGGTTGGTTGCAAGACCGTCAGGGCTTTTTCTTCTTAGAGATGACGGTCCTGAGGTCTTGCTTTGGGGACCACTGAGGGCAATGAGCCGGACCACAGTCTCTGTGATTCGAACGCAATTCATCACGCTCTGTATTTGAGCTTCCCTTCTAGAAGGACTGGAGCAGGGCTGGGTGGCCGGCAGCCCCTCCCAATGAGTGCAGCGAGGGAGGAATTGCCCGAAGGCTTCCTCATGGCTTTTCACCTCCTGGAACCTGGTGATAACCATGTTCATGGCGTCACCAAATAGGCAAAACCGGGGCATCGAGGAGGAACAATTTGTCCCTGTCTGTGATGCCCGAAAGGTTTAGCCATAAATGTCTTTCTGTGCTGACCAAAGCAGCCATAGACCGGCCAATGGCGCGAGCCATCTGTTTAGTCACCCAGAGAGACAGATCTGTGGCACAACGAAGCTTAGCGAAAGCCTCTTCATCGACCATACTGCCCGCACTCATGTCCTTCAGCTGGTCAGCCTGGTACGCCTGCAACACTGCCGTAGTGTGCAGGGCAGCACTAGCCTGTCCTGCTGCCTGATAACATTTTCCCACAATCGTGGAGGTGGTCCTGCATGGCTTTGGAGGTGGTCCTGCATGGCTTTGTGGGGAGAGTGGGTCTCCCAGGCGAGAGATAACCCACAAGTGTCTCTTCTACTGGTGGCATCGTGGAATAGCCCCGTGTCTCAGCACCCACAACAGTCGAATATGCCGAAGTCGAGGGCATGAAGACACGGGAAGTATAAGGATTCCTCCATGAACGAGAAAGCTCGTTATGGAGGTCATAGAAGAAAGGAAGGGACTGATATAGTGTTCCCTTCCTTTTTTTAAAATTTGTTTTTATTTGGCCACCAGACAGAAAACTGTCTTCTAGTTTAGAGCGTTTGGGGGTCTCTTGTTCACGTAGCCCATCTAACTGTAGCCTGGCCACAGCCCATGTAACCACCTCGAGTAATTCCTCAGCCGCTTTGTTATTGTGCGTGGAATGTTCAGAGGTGGGTAGCTCAAAGTCTGCAGAGTCAAGAGATTCAGCATCCCCCTCGTGAACCGAAGAGTCGCTGAAGCGCGCTTCAGGCTCACGAGAAGGACCAGCTGGATCTGGGGAGAGAGTGAGCGATAGGGACGGACCTTGGAAGCAGGACAAGTGCGAAGCATTTTGACTGTAAATCGCAATGCTCACACCCGCCCCACCTTAACGCAAGAGCAGCATGCTCTTCCCCGAACACACAAAACAAAACTGGTGTGTGTCCGTTTCAGCAATAGAGCATAAACACAGGAACACACACTGCTTGCTTTGCTTCACACTCATTCTTGGAAAGGAGAAAAGGTTTTCTGTGCACTGCCTAAAAAATTCTAACTCCTAACAGAGGAAAAGAAAGTTCTGACAACTTGAGAAGCACAACACACACAGAGTGGTCTGAAGACAAAAGACCTGACAATGCACCTGTGACGCATCTATTTATAGCCCTGCTACAGGTGCATCCTGATGATGTCACCAGCAGAGGCTATAAATTCTAGTAAATTTTATTGACGTGTTGCACACATATTCACAGCTGGTCACTCCTTAAGACGTCCCCAAAGCGCTAAATAAGCGCAGCATCAAAATGTAGCTTTTTGATAGGGAACAGCCCATCGTCATGGCATAATCGTAATAAAAACTTGAATCCTGACTTTTACCAAATTATTAAATATTTCTATCTATTTTACCTCTATATCTATTTTATAATGTGATAAAATTTGAATTAACAGGATAAATATTTAGAGTAATGTATTGCTACTTCATAACATAAACCCATTGTTAAACTTACCAAATATGAGGGCAATCTGCACAATCTGTCTGAGATCAAACTATCAGTTACAATTACACTGGCAAATTAACTATTAATAAATAATGAAGACCACTGAACACAAGATGTGCTTTGTCTTTAATGGGGTTTAGATATAATTCTCTCTTGTGTTTCAAAGTTTACTTTCTCGCTCACTCCTTTACTATCTCTCCCATTACCACAGCTGCTTACGCCATTCAAAATATTCACAGGTCTTTATGGCTCTGCTGAGTGCATTTGTTTATTGCACCTGGAAAGCAAACACCATCTGTTAATGACAAACTCTAACCCACTTAGTTTCATTCACTCTGTCTCTCCCTCTCATACACACTCAAGAAAAAAAGAGATATAGAAGTTAATACATGTGTCTTTTGGGACAGAATGAATACTATCCATTGGATACTGTACCTGGAATAAAGTGAATCAGTTTGTGTCATCTAATGTTTTATTTTTCAAGGCCCAGCATGTATCAATACTATTATATTGACTTTGGCTCTCTGGGAAAACAAATCAATAAATAAGTTGTTTTATATATGAGTACTTTAATAGACATTAATTAAAAGAAGAGACTATGAGATGCTATAGATTAAAACACACACACACACACAGAGAGAGAGAGAGAGAGAGAGAGAGAGAGAGAGAGAGAGAGAGAGAGAGAGAGAACCTCTTTTTTGTGACAGAAAAACAATATGACACAATATTCACCCAATCATCATCCATTCAAATAATGACATTTAAACAAACCCTTAAAATCAGTGGGGGTACAGCTACAAGGAACATTATCTATTATCTACAAAAATAAAGTGCAAAAACATAGTAAAGCTACCACCTGAACTCTTGTTTTGCATTGTTTTCACAATGAAAATTATCTCTAAACCCCACGAAATGTCACAAAAACAGCATATTCAGGTTTAATGCATCCAGGTACATGACCGGATGCTCTTTTGTGTCCTCATGACATAAACATCCACATGGCACCCTATTCACACATATTCTGTCCCTTTGTGTGGTGTTCTTCCCCTGTAGATCAGCAAATATATCTAATAAATCCAATCAAATTAATTTGAACAGTCCAATAAGGAAGTTCTGGCTCCAATGAGCTTTCCTGTCACTGAAATCCATCAGTGGTATCTCTTAAATATATGCCTGTATAACTTGCCAATATATTTATGGATAAGCTCACACATCAGTAGTGAAAACTATATATAACATCCTACTTTGAGCAACAAGAGCAAAAAAAAAAAAAAAAAAAACATTATAAAATTAATGTTTTGGTAGGAAACATTAGACGGCAAAAAATGGTAGCTGGAAGCCTTAGTGATCAGCTTGCACTAAATGAGACAATGGTCCTGGTTTTCAGCTTCTTTTGACAGTCTCGGCCAGGCAATCTAAGATTTTGGAGGCCCCTGACAGTTATATATCCTGGAGTACTGGCCTGGTTTATAATCCAGCCCTAACATGACCAATTCTTTAAAACAGCCCCTGGTGATGTAATGTGTCCTGATAAAATTCCTCATTCTATCAGGTGCTCTGCTGTGCTCACACATATTTTGCACCAGTTTCTCACCTTTACAGTATATTTACAAATAAATCCATCCTTCGAAACCCATTTAAACAGACAGATAAGAAAGCTCTGGTGATGAGCTGTCCTTCCCTGTAATCCCTCGTTGGTATCTCTTTAATCTATGTAAAAGACTCAAAAGCAGGCATGTATAATTTGCCAACAGCTCAGTGGTAGAATAAGCTCACAAAGCAGCAGAGAATATGTTTGGATGTTTTAGCCCCTATATATATGCCTCTGCGAATAACTGCAAGATAAACTTACCCAGTACATTTATTTTGGAAGAGCTCTTTGCTACATAATGTAATGTGTCCTAGTAAAAGTCCTCTCTCTACCTGCCCTGGTAAAAAAGAAGAAAAAATATTGATAGATTGAGGCCCTAGTGTCCAGATCAGTTTAAACCAGTGCATGGAGGGAGAGAGATAGGACAGAACAAATGTCAGTCTTTTGCTCTCCCTGTCTTCCACTCTGATATCAGAGTGCAAAACAAATAGAAGAGAGTCTTTTGAGTTCACAGGGCCCAAGTGGCTAATAAGAACATGCTGTTAAAAAGACAGACCCTTCTGCATTGCATCAGTCTTTAATCAGTGTAATTCAGAGTTCTAATAATTGTAATCCACACTGAAAACCAGAATGAGTCGAACAGTTTTTATAGCAGATGCATCAAAGTCACCAGTCATAGCTATTACAGGTATGCTATGACATACAAAATGAAGTTGCATGGAAGTGGACTTTAGTGTCCAAAACAATTTTAATGCTAGCCTAAAAAGAGGTGTCACAGACAGGTGAGCTATAAAACTTAAAATCATATATGGATATTCTATGCAAATCACAACAATAAAACTATATTGAAAAGTTTGTGGACAAACTTTAGGTTGGCTTGAAAAAGCCTAGTCTGAAAGTTTATAGACGGACGGACGGACGGATGGACGGACAGATAGATAGATAGATAGATAGATGTTCTTTTCTACATGGTTGCTAGGGTTAGCTCATTTGGTTGCTAGGTAGTTACCAGGGTGATACTCAAAAGGCTCCTTACTAGCCTGAGTAAATGACCCTACCCAGAAGTCTCTATGATGTTCTGGTGCAGAGATATGTATTTTGATAATCGTTTGCTTGGGTAAACCATCTGGTTGCTAGGCAGTTACCAGGGTAATACTCAAAAGGCTCCTTGCTAGTCTTAGTCTAATGAACCAATCCAGAAGTCTCTACGATGTTGTGGTGCAGTGATATGTGTTTTGCTAATCGGTTGCTAGGTAACCCCATCTGATTCTAGGCAGTTACCAGGGTGATACTCAAAAGGCTCCTTGCTAGCCAGAGTCAAATGATCCAACCCTGGTAGTCTCTTTAATGTTCTGGTGCAGAGATATGTGCTTTGCTAATCAGTTGCTCATCCTGGCCCACTCCCGAGAGTTACTATGCGCCCACAGGGACCAGGTGCTCAGGCACCTCAGCCGTTTAGGGCTTCAGGTCAGAGAACTAGCAAGAGATCCATATTTTAAACCAAATGCCTTTGATGATGTATTTAAGGTTTGGGCTAGCAAAGGGCTTATAAGATTTATCAAATTTATGGAGAAAATTAGATTTTTTTGTAAATGTCTTTGATGGAGGGAAGAGAGACCCCTATGATCTTATCAGCTGTTATCACTATCCTCTGCAGGGCTTTGCTGTCCGAAATGGTGCAAGTCCCAAACCAGGCAGTGATGCAGCTGCTCAGGATGCTCTCAATAGCCCCTCTATAGAATGTAGTGAAGATGGGGGTGGGAGATGTGATTTTTACATCCTTTGAAGAAAGTAGAGACTCTGCTGGGCTTTCTTGGTAATAGAGCTGGTGTTGAGAGACCAGGTGAGGTTCTCCGCCAGGTGAACACTAAGGAATTTGGTGCTCTTGATGATCTCCACAGAGGAGCCGTCGATGTTCAGTGGAGAGTGTTCACTATGTGCTCTCCTGAAGTCAACAACCATCTCTTTTGTTTTGTCCATATTCAGAGACAGGTTGTTGGCTCTACACCAGTCCATTAGCTGCTGCACCTCCTCTCTGTATGTGGACTCGTCGTTCTTGCTGATTAGACCCACCACGGTTGTGTCATTGGCGAACTTGACGATGTAGTTTGAACTGTGCATTGCTGCATAGTCGTGAGTCAGCAGAGTGAACAGCAGTGGACTGAGTACACAGCCCTGGGGGGGGGGCAGTGCTCAGTGTGGTGGTGGTGAAGATGCTGTTCCCAATCCAGACTGACTGAAGTCTCCCAGTCAGGAAGTCCAGGGTCCAGTTGCAGAGGGAGGTGTCCAGGCCCAGCAGGTTCAGCTTTCCAATCAGGTGCTGAGGAATGATTGTGTTGAATGCTGAGCTTTTTATCTAGGTGGGTGAGGGCCAGATGGAGGGTAGTGGTGATGGCATCGTCTGTTGAACGGTTGTGACGATACGCAAATTACAGTGGGTGTAGTTAGGGGGGCAGCTGGGTTTTAATGTGCCTCATGACGATCCTCTTGAAGCACTTCATAATTATGGGTGTGAGTGCGACGGGACGGTAGTCGTTGAGGCAGGACACTGGAGATTTCTTTGGCATGGGGACAATGGTGGTGGCCTTGAAGCACGTTGGAACAACAGTTGAAGATGTCGTTAAGAACATCTGCCAGCTGGTCTGCACATCCTCTAAGCACACTGCCAGGAATGTTGTCTGGTTCAGCAGCCTGGTTTGACTCTATGTAGAGTTTTTCTCAAATCGGACGTGGTAAGACAGAGCACCTGGTCGTTGGTAGGAGGAGTGGTCTTCCTCGCCACAACGTCGTTCTGTGCCTCAAACCGAGCGTAGAAGTCATTCAGCGCATCTGGAAGGGAGGCATCTTTGTCACAGGCCACTGATGTTGTCCTGTAGTTGGTGATGGCCTGGATGCCCTGCCACATGTGCCGCGTGTCGCCGCTGTCCTGGAACTGACTATGGATTCTCTGTGCATGTATGCGTTTTGACTCTCTGATGGCCCAGGACAGTTTGGCCCTCTATGTTCTTAGGGCTGCCTCGTCACCTGCTCTGAAGGCTGAGTCTCGGGTCCTGAGCAGTGCACGCACCTCCGCAGTTATCCACAGCTTCTGGTTGGAGCGTATGGTGATTGGTCTTGGAGAAAGTGACATCATCAATGCACTTGCTGATGTAGCTGATCACTGATGCTGTGTATTCCTCCAAGTTGGTAGAGTCACCATATGTTGCAGCCTCCCTGAACATGTGCCAGTCAGTACACTCAAAACAGTCCTGAAGAGCAGAGATGGCTCCTGCTGGCTAGGGTTTGGTTTTAGCCTAGCATGGATCCCCGCCCTCTTGCCGCGTTTCTGCTTCCTCACACACCACTTACGATGTCATCTCCCCTGGCCACCGGCATCAGACGATGCCTTATCAGGCTAATCAGGTCATTCCAAATAGGGAGTTGTAGAGTTTAACCAAGAGACTGAAATTCTTGCAAGTTGCTCTTTGCAATGCTGCAGGTGTGCCTAAGTGGTAGCACTACCACATTACATCCTGCAAAAACGCCTTGCTGCAAATGGCCATGTCCCAGTCCCTTAGCCCAGCCAGCTCTTCTTAACTTCTCTTATGTGGACATTCAGTGTTATACAAGCTGACTGCTGGCAAGATGCAGCGTTAGTTTAGGTCATGTGTAATAGCATTCTCAGATAGACAACATTAGACAGTAACATGAATAACAGATGGAGCAGAGTGCTCTCTCTTTCTTTACACCTCCTCCTCCTTTTATCTTTCTTTCACTCTCTCTCTATCTCCCTCAGTGAAAGGAGATTGACATGTTGCTGCTCGAGGATGTCTGAAATATTACGACAGCTATATGAGAGACTATCTTGTGCATGAAAGAGTTCTCTTTCATTCTCTTTAATATTTTGTGTTTTTTCTCTCACTACTGCGAATATGAGACTGATACAGTAACGAGTGAATTAGAGTGTTTTATTTGGGTGCTGTGTGGTCATTTATTTTACATGGACTGTGATGCTTTTTCAGCTGATGTTATGTTTACTGTGACCCCCAAGAGTCATGTTCTGCAGGGCTATTGCCAGGTCAGAATTTAATATGCCTGTGAAAACAGACATTTTGTCACGTAGAGTATCAAGTTGAACTGTACTGCTGTGCAAAGGTAAAAGGCAGTTATTGGAGGAATCAACTATGCTCACATTCAGAGAAAATCAAATAACACAATTGTTTCAGTTTCAGTGTTAGCACAGTTACTGCATTTCACTTTTGTTGGACAGTGTAATTCACATGTATGTGTTAGGTAGTGAGTGAATTTTTGTTTTGGGTCTCTTAGAGAAATTATTGATGTATAGACGCTTTTAGGGGGCATACGAGTCACATCATACATAATTACACACACACACACATACACGATAGAACATGCAGTCCATACACAGAGAGACTTGAGTCATATCATATATAATTACACACATTTAAATGACCAAATGCTCAAGTGCTGCCTGACATTTATCTGACATGACATGCAACCACATGCGCACACACTTAGACCACACAAGGGATTTTAAAAAAACTTATTTGAACTCCTCGTTCTCCAGAACATTCCGAATATGTTCTGCATTAAAAACTACCACAGATCTATAATCAAAGCCATTATTTATCATAATTTAATATTTGATGTCAACTTTTACAATGCTATATGAAATATAATAAGTGAAATATTAAAGGTCCCCGGTTAAATCCTGCATGAATTTCAATGTAACAGAGAAAAACATTCTTTTTAAATTTCAACAAATGAAAATGAAATTAAATGAATACATTGTATGACACATAATGTTTCAGATTTTAAATGTAAAAAATACAGGTTTTATTTACAGTATTATTATATATTGTATAAAAATGACATTATATTATAATGCATTTTATTTGTAACATGTTTAGAGTGTACATATATAATTACTTTTAAATACAAAAACTAGTGCAGCACATTACATTTCAAATTCTTGTAATCAGGGGTCGGTTGCATAAACATAGCCATTAACTTAAAGGGTTGTTCACCCAAAAATCCGTCATTGTTTTCTCACTCCTTTGTTATTATAACCCCATATGAATTTCTTTTTTTTTAACAAAAAGGGATACATTGTGAATACATTTTGTGATAAGTGATGTCATACAATGGCAGTTTATGGTGGCCTCCTCTTCAAGCTTCAAAAGTATAATTCAGCAGTCGAATAAATTATTCCAAGAGACTCATGACTGTCATAAAAGCATTCAATGAGGTTTGGTGAGAAACAAACCGAAAACAAATGTATTATTTAGTGAAACTTTTGAACGACCGCTGATCTTTTCTGCACGTTTGTGAGACTGTTCGAAAGTAGTTCAAACAGCCCCCACTCTTGAAATGGGGTGTTCAAGGGACAACATGTTTTGTTTACCTAAAAACAGTTCCACCACAGCGATAGAAACAACAGAATGCAACACAGCTGCACACAAACCAGAGAAACTAACTTACGTAAAGAGCCCATATTATGCTAATTTAAAGGATCATAATTTTATTTTGGGGGTCTGTTAGAATAGGTGTAAATGCTAATGTTCAAAAAACAAATTTTTCTCATACTGTAAATTTTTTATCCCCTCTCTTCACCCTCTGGCTCAAACGCTCTGACTCCTGTCTCTTTAAAGCCCCCCTTTCTAGTCTGCTCTAATTGGTCAGCTGGCCTAGTCTGTTGTGAATAGTCAACTGCGTAGAGTGTGCGTCGGAAATGTAACGGCCCTTACCATAACCGAGTTTCAGCTCCTGAGTCTTCCTGGGCAGCTCTGAAACACTACTGTAACGATGGTAACAGTGGCGTTGGTTTTTGCCGTACTAGCTCTAGCCCGAGTCCGATAATGAATGTTATAATGAAAGTTTGGAAGAACAAGCTGATCGACCCGAACCACCTTTGCAATCATGACTTGAGCAGGATGTTTCACAGTCGGAAGTTTTCATTTTGTAGCTTTCTTACAAGTACACTGTAGATTATAGTGAACTTAACAAAGTTTCAAGTAAAAGACATGTAGTGCATTTAAGTTAGTCATCTTTTGCTGGAATGGATGTAGCCAAACTTTTTTTCACCCAAGATATGAACGGAGAACAGAGGCTTACTTGGACATTACCAGGGATATTAGAGAGTTAGTGATCAAGTTAGCCATGGACTATTTTGGATAGCGGCCATAACATTACAGCTTGTAATTGTATAATTATATAAGGTTCTTAAAATCGACCAATTTGTTACACAGTTTTAGGTAAAAGCCGGCCCACAGCTGAAATGCAGACCCATACCAAAACAATAACATTACATAGCAAGTTAGATGAATACTAACGGGGATTCCAGATGTAAAATTACCATTTGTAAAAATAAATCCATCTACACACTTGATCACTGTTCATGATAGTAAGAACGACAAACAATCTGCATAATTCTACACAATTGTAGGTAAATTGTACCACATTTGTAGGTAAAAGTGGGCCCACAGCTGATTAGCAAAACTATTTCAACTCAATAACATTAGCTAGCAGGTTAGCAAAGGCCTGCAGCTGTGCACTGGGTGTACACCGTAGCTATAACACAAAACTCCGCATTTGAACTCTTGGTAGCAGATAAATCCACAAAAAAAATCAAGCATACTTCCAGGTTGTGATCCTGAAGCGCCAGGGTTTCCCAACAAAGTGGGAACTGCACCATATTTCTGGAGTTGAAAATCTTTAAAAATCCGGCATTGGTTTTGGTTGTACTGCTGAGGAATAGTGTTAAAAATACATTTGAACCAATTTGTCTGCCTTTGGAAGTCCAAACAAAGAGTTTTTGATTTCGCAGTGAAGAAAACAGTGGCTTCTCAACATGGCAACAACACTAACCCAACTCATCCTGGCCTCAGCTATAGTATCCCTTAGGCAGGTATTATACAAATGTGTTACATAGTGATATAGATACTTTACGGAAGAAATGGCTAGACTACAATCCAGCCTTTTCTTGTAGTTCTGGAGCAGTGTTGTCTGTGGGAGAGAATAACACCCTTTTGCGTAGACTTTGTCCTTTTACATGCACAAAGGCTATCTTACACACTAAAGGAAAGGTAAAATCCCAAAAAGCATAATAGGGCCTCTTTAATATGTCTGATGAGTTTGTAGTTGGAGAATAGATGTATTTCTATGCCCAGCCTTTTTTGTTTGAAAAAGAATACCCCATCAAACAGAGAGATAGTGGAGGCAGGAATGTCCATCAACTCTCCTCCATTCTGAACCGACGAAAACATTTGACAGAGAGCAATACCTAGGCCAAAACATTTTTGGTAGTTTTAACCGGCTAGTGAGATACTGGCTTCAATATACTGTTATGAGATCATATTTAGTAAGTTCTGTTCTCTGGTTTGTGTGCAGCTGTGGTGTGTTCTGCCGTTAATATCGCTGTGGCGGACCTGTTTTTAGGTAAACAAAATTAGTTTCACTTGAACGCCCTGTCTCGCAACATATACTGCTCATATGCATATACTGCAGTCTCATGAACACGCAGAGGAGATCAAATGTTGGTAAACCATTTCAATAAATAATACATTAGATTTAGTTTTAGTTTTCCTGCCTGTTTGTTTATTGTATCCTTTATAAAAATCAAGAGTCTAATGGAATAATTTATTAGACTTCTGAATTATACTTTTTCGTGCTTTTGAAGTTTGAAGAGGAAGTCACCATAAACTATATGGCTTAATTTTTATATCACCAGAACTTGAATTTGAAAAAGCCTCTGAATTCATGATCTTGAAAAAAGACTCTTTTAAAGACATGTCTAAAGACACATCTTCTTTTTAAAGAAATGTCTAGATGCCTTTCTGTCTCTGTGCCGTTCCTGTATGAGGTCGTTACTTCTCCACCTCTGACGGTCACGATCACTGCCTCACGTACCTGGGCAATAAGCACGTTGAGGAAGCGTTTGTGGATGGTTCTTACAGCCCTTATATCATCGTTCCCATGAGTTCTGAACCGGGCTTTGCACAGACTCCCGTTCAAGATGCTGACACAGAAGCACATTTTGACAAGCATCCGGCATCAAGATTGTTTCACTTCAACATCTCAATTTTGCCTTGACACAGACCCTTCATATGGTTTGCGTTCAATGGCCGAGCATATCAGTACAAGGTCCTCCCCTTCGGATTGTCCCTGTCCCCTCACATCTTCATCCTCACATCTGCCCCGTTAAGGGAGATGGGCATCCGCATACTGAACTACCTCAACGACTGGCTGATTCTAGCTCACTCTCGAGAGTTACTGTGCGCACACAGGGACCTGGTGCTCACCCACCTCAGACGTCTAGGGCTTCAGGTCAGCTGGGAAAAGAGCAAGCTCTCCCCATTCAGAGCATCTCTTTTCTTGGCTTGGAGTTAGACTCAGTGTCAATGATAGTGCGCCTCATGAATGAGCGCATGCAGTCGGTGCTGGGCTGCCTGAACTTATCCAGGCGTCAAATGTCGGTCCCACTGAAATATTTTAAGAAGCTCCTGGGGCATATGGCATCCTCAGCACCGGTCACGCTGCTCGGGTTGATGCATATGAGACTGCTACAGCACTTGCTCGAGACACGAGTCCCAAGGCATGCATGGCACCGCGGCACACATTGCGTGGCTCTAGCACCCACTGCTCGCCACTTTTTCAGCCCTTGGACCAACCTTGTGTTCTTGAGGGCAGGAGTCCACATACAGCAATGCATACGCTCCTCGCGATAGCTCCTCCCTGGCAAGTTCCCCTGAAGAAGGACCTTCTTTCTCATCTACGGGGCACCCTCTGGCACCCACGCCCAGACCTCTGGAAACTAACAGGTCTGCCGTCCGCTGTGGATAACACAATCACACAGGTTAGAGATCCTTCAACAAGTCACCTCTACTCCCTGAAGTGGCATATCTTCGTTAGGTGATGTTCTTCCCGTGGCGAAGACCCCCAGAGTTATGCAGTCGGGTCAGTGCTTTCCTTCCTGAAATCAAATCTGGCAACCCGGCAGTGTCGAAAAACTATTAGTGAGTGGGCAGTGAGAAGGATCACACAGGCCAAAACATAAACAGAAATTCCAGCCTGGAATGGAAACTTCAGTGTAGAATATAGTGTCTGTAGCATTGTTTTTGAATAAGCCAGTGTTTCAACTTGGCATGTTTCCTCCAATTCTCTAATGACATATTGGTATGGTAATTTTATGATTTAGTACAGTAAAAATACAACATATGGCAACTTTAAATAATAAATTATATATATATATATATATATATATATATATATATATATATATATATATACACCTGTTAAACGGTTGTTGAGATCAATAATTCTTGAACACTTATATAACTATATATATATATATATATATATATATTAGGGCTATCAGTCAGTTAAAACAAATTAACTATCTAATTGCATTTTTTTGCAATAATTCACGATTAATCGCTTTTTTTTCTTAAGACTGAAGCTTGTAATAATGGATATTTAAATGTAAAATGAAAATTATATAAAAATCAACACAAATAAACTGTTTACATTCAAACACTATTGTTTATTTGCTTTTTTTTAATTATTGGAACACAGATTCAAATAAACCATCAAGCCCTCAAAATTGACTGTTGGCTTGAAAGGCATATTTCTTACAGAAATAACAAAACACAGGCCTATATGTTAAAGTGCCATTTGAATTTCAAAATTATCAAGGACAATAATAAAACTAAAACGTTCTCATTGTTCAAGTGAATTGCAAAAAGGTCCACAATAGGCCTTGCAAATATGAAAACAATTACAGGGAAAGAACACAAACAATTGTTTTCAATATATAATAATATTGCTGAGAGTTCCGAATATTAACTAGAAACAATTCAGCTTAGTCCTCCTTACATTCAGCCATTTACTGAGACAGACCAGTCTGTTTACATTATCTGGGGACAATGAAGCTCTCTTCTTTTGAATGATGTGACCTGAGATCAAGAAAACCTCTCACAAGGCACTGTGGTTGCAGGGGTTGACAGAAATATGCATACAATGGGTGTCAGCCTGGCATGTGTTTCTTTTATCTTCATCCACCGCTGTAGTGGACACCACTCCATGTCCTGTGGAGAATATGGATTCTTCCTCTTCATCTGTATCTGTATCAGAAGAAATCGCCAAGACAGTCATCATTCTCTTCTTTGGCGGCTGTTTATTTGTTGTCTCTTCAGATGGTTGTTTTTCAAGACTTTCTGTCATTAACCGGTTGATTACTGAAGTCCACATCTTATATCTTTCATCTTTGGGAAGACACTTCAGGTCTTTAAACCTTGGGTCAAGTGCAGTAGCAATCTTCAGACATGTGAGGTTGGTGCTGTCCTTCCATTTAGTTAGGTCTGTGGTTAAGTCTTTTTTGAATTTCACTACATAGACTAGATCATTGACAGTAGACTCCATAATTCTGAACAAGTGGCACAATGCTGGCAACACCATTGAACAGAAGACATACTGCTCTCCCCCAATCAGTTCAGTCACACATCTGCAATGAAAACACAAGATGTTGTAAACATGTCAGTAAATTGGTATTAATTACACAGGAACTCACTACTTTCCTGCCTGTATGCTACATGAACACACACACACACACACACACACACACACACACACACACACACACACACAACACATAGAGAGAGAGAGAGAGAGAGAGAGAGAGAGAGAGAGAGAGAGAGAGAGAGAGAGAGAGAGAGAGAGAGAGAGAAATATTAACTTACCTGCAAGGTTCAAGGAGTTCCTCCAGCTTTTGCAGTTTGCAAGCTCCTGTGCAGTCAACATGGCAACATTGTTCTTTTTCTGAGCTATGGTAGTGGTCAGTGGAGATTTGTTTAGCTGGAATCACTTGACCATTTCTAGGGTCAAATTCCATCTTGTTGTAACGTCCTGAATGAGTGATTCTTGCTTCTGTCCACATGCAACTTGCTGTTCACTTAATTCCTGAGCGTTTGATGGACTATGCTTAAAGTGTCCGACAATCTTGCAACATTTGGCTAGAACGCTTTCAAATTCACTGCCATGAATGGAAACAGTGACAGTTCTTTGCAGTATGTGGGCCGTGCATGGCAGGTGTTCAAATGGAAGTAGTCTCGTAGCAGCAACCATGTTACGAGCACTGTCAGTGCCAAGTATGGTTTACTTTCCCTATATTTTCCATTCTTTTGCGACATCGAGAAAATGATTAGCACATGCCTCAGTGTAGTGTCGTTCTTCTGTTTTACTCACAGTTAGTGCAAATGATTGCAATTTCTATTTTTTATCAATGAATTGCGCTGTGATGCCTAAGTAGTTGTCATTGTTAACAGAAGTCCAGTGGTCCCCTGTGAGCGCGATGTGCTTGCTCTAGCATGTTCATCCTCCGTGCCCTCTCGCCTTCATAAAAAGTGTGTATTTTTGACATAATGGTTCCACTCGAGGGCAGATTATATGAGGTGTCTCCCATTGCAGTCCATCGTAGTCTACTTTATTAACTGGGTGGCAGTTTTTAGCTATCCAAATAGCCAAAGCATTTGTTATCTTATCACTTACAAATTTTGTTATTTGCCCACAAATAACACACGGCAAGGTCCCATAGAGATAGTTTCCAAAAGGCGTTTTGCTTTTAAGTGACACGTCAAAGACGATTTACTTCTGTGGTAATTAAATTCGGCTTTGCAAAATGCACAGATTACTATTGTTTTATCCAAAGATCCATCGGGCAGCATTTTATAGTGAAACTTTCTGCCGAAAAATCCTTCCTTTTTCTAACCCATCTTTTGCCAGGATGAATCAGTTCAGGCCAAACTCGGGACTAGGGTGGCATGCATTTCTCACATGTCAGCCGCTACAGGAAGTTGAAAATATACAACCAATTACTGTGTACAAGTCAATTATTTTTAAGCGCGTTTAATATTTCAAATTTATCGCAAAAATTAACGCTTTAATTTTGACAGCACTAATATATATATATATATATATATATATATATACTTTATTATATATAATGTACAGATTTTGCTGTTTCGGAAGGAAATTGGTAAGTTAATTCACCAAAGTGGCATTCAACTGATCACAAAGTATAGTCAGAACCAGTGGCATTGCTAGACTTATAGCTCTACTGGGGCACAGGCCCCCCATTATTCATATTGCTTTTTTTATTTCTTGAAAGCCTGCTGCATGCAAGAAGTGTGCAACACAATGCACTATACAAACTTCCCTTGCTTAACCCACTATTCCTACACTGCAACAAGTACTGGGAAGGGTAAACATATAGAGATATTAATCTTTAAGAAAATATTTATTTAAGTATCTTCAACATACTGTACATGAACATTCTCAACATGTTTTATGGCATAAAATGCATAGACTGTATATGCAAATAACAAAATCGGAGAAAACTTTCTTGCACATTTACATTCTTCTATATTACACATTAAACATCAGGAAAACATCTGTCAAGTAAGTCTATGGAATTCCATTATCCAACGTCAGGCAAAACGGCCTCAGACGAAACGGCATTAGAAAAAAAGGTCACAGTATGAGCAGAAAGTTGGTCGCTAGGTAAGCATTGGTCGCTAGACAGAGTTGGTAGCTAAAAAGGTTGAGTTTGGTTGGTAACTTGCGAAACTAGCTGAGCTATCTCTAACTTTATAAATGCAGAAGCTAACATAATTGGTGTAAGGTGAAACTGACGTTTGAAACTCATTAAATTTACTTGCATCAACAACTGCCAAACTATAGTCCTTTTTGGTCACTAGGTAGCACACAGCAACCATAGTTACTGACATCTGTTTATGTAGTATCCTAAACTAGTGCTAGTGAATTAAATTATTTATTTTATATCCAAAATATTGATTTATTGTTATCATACAAAACCAAAGGCTGTGTCTCGTTTGGAAGGCTGCGTCCTCCGGAGGTCGCATTTGTCGGCCACATACGTCATCAAGGCTGTCTCATTTCATTTTTTTATTATTTTTATTGGTAATGCAAAAAAGGTTAACAATTGTATAAATGTAAATGCACATACATAAAAGTCATAGACAATAGATAAAAATTAAGAAAAAGAAAGACTGAAACGATGACGTATGTGGCCGACAAATGTGACCTCCGGAGGACGCAGCCTTTCAAACGAGACACAGCCAAAGACAGTACTACTGAACACAAAAATGTGTTTATTTTCCATAGACTTGACAGAGGTTTTCCTGAGACTTGATGCTTTTTAATTTGATGTCCGAAACCTGACTCTGACAGCTGAGGATGTAGTTTGTTTATCAATTCCTCCCTCAAATTCATCTCTCCTTTCTGTTTTCCTGTCCCTGCTTCGTCCAAAGAATTTTCTGATGTCCATCTACAGGAGACAATAATGTTTCAGTCAAAATAAGATCATCTGTATTATTTAGAAACTTTAGTTTCATCATGTTTTCATAGCCTACCTCAATTCTGACTTGCACACCGACACAGGGTATGGTTGAACCAGCTGTGTGTAAATTCTCACGCAAATTAGGACGTAAAGTTCACACTAAGGGCTTACTAGTTAGTTTGTAACTATGTCTCTGCTTAATTTGGTTGCACCACCTGTTCTTAAGGCAATACTAGGTCATAAACTCTCCATAAAGTAATGTGTAGTCGCATAATATGATGTTTACCTGTATTGATCCAATAAACGACCTTTAAATTTGTACACAGAAGTGTTAAAAAGCTGTGAATTTCATACCTTGTCTGCTTGTGTAACTGTCAGCTGTAATAAATATTATCAACATTAAAATATAATACTTACTAAAAGTAGTTCCCCTTCTGTCACTCACTTGATGTTGTGTCGAATGAAGTGACAGAAGGGATGCCAAACGTACCTCTGGGATGCCAAACGTACCTCTGAACCTGAGAAAAGGCCAATGCCAAGTTGGTAGACAGAATTTGCATGCCCCGCCCCGTCATACGGGTATAAAGTGAAGAGGGGCAGCGAGTCCAAGTCAGAATTTTTCTTCAGAGCCAAACGGTTGTGCAACAGCAAAGCTGAGTTCACTATTGTTTCACTCACCTCTGTTGGCAAGAATGTTGGATCTACGGCGTGTTTCCAGCTGGCGTTTTCTCTCTCTGCACGCTGTGCAGTCCATATCCCTGGGCGCTTCGACAGAGCTTTCATTTGCCTGAAAGTGTGTTTCCCCTGCTAAAAAGAGTTTATTTCCTCTAAAAGATTTTGAGTTCCTTCTCATAAAAGAGCAATACACAGCAGGCGTTGAACGTCCTTTTCAGGACGCGTCTTTTTAAAGATGTTTTTCTGCCTCTATGTTGTTCCTGGATGCGGTTAATTTCTCTCCACTTCTGACGGTCATAAAAGCTGACTCGCGTGCCTGGCCTGCAATCACATGCAGGCAGCGTTTTATGAATGGTTCGTGTTCTCAGTGCAAGAACATAACCATGGCAAAATTGTGGACATCGTTCCTTCTTCCCACGGGATTGAGGGCGACCCAGCTGGCGATGATGGCGATTTGATGATGATAACGGGCTTGCTTCCGTCCGAGCTTGGGATGAGTGTGGCTCGCCTCATCCATCCATTATGTTTTCCCAGGCCCAGGCTGTACTGGAAACCTCCACCCCCCCCCAAAACAAACGGCTATTTGATCGGTTCCTCGGGTCAGGGCGCCGCACATAGCCACAGCAAAACATGAGCACACTGATGTAATTAAATGAGTCTGCTTTTTTATTCCAACCATTACTCCTGGTCGGAGGCTTCCGTAAATATTTAGTTCATATGTAGGGTTACGTTCTACCTAAGTTTAATGGTGCAACGCTCAAATATTTAGTAGTGCGTACATTGTGACTTAGTGCTCATTTCCACCATAACTAGTCTAAGTTGTAACGTACGTATAGCTGGTGCAACCAGCCCCTGGATTTGTGTGTGTGGCTGTGTGCTCTGCAGTGGCTTTGGTTATAGCAAGCAAACAGGCGCGTGCCACACAGACATGGATTTCTGTGCACATGCATCAGATTTGTGTTTTCAGTAAAACTGTGTTGCTTTTACAAGCGTTGATTTGGTGGGTTACTGCGTTGCATTTAGATTTATCCATTTATTTTTTATTTTTTAGATTATCAATCTATATGAATGCACCGACAAATAAATTAAAATAAAATCCCTTGCATTATATCAAACACAGCTATTTCATTCTTTAAATTAAGCTTTACATTGTGTTTGTTTTTGAGTTGCCACAGTATGCAATAGACTGGCATGTCTTAAGGTCAATATTAGGTAAATAATGAACAAAAAAAAAGAAAAAAAGAAACGGCTTTCTCTAGAAACTCATCAGTCAATAATTTTTTTTAGAAATGAAGACAATGTAATGCTTGAACAAAGTAATACTTGTACAAAGGTGTACACAACAGTCTTCAAAGACAAAGGACAACTGGCTCAAACAAGGACAGAATGAGATTTGAAAGGCCCAGATACAACTAAACAAGAGGATAAGTACATCAGAGACTCTAGTTTGATAAATAGATGCTTCACATGTCCTCAGCTGACAGCTTCATTAAATTCTACCCACACAACACCAGTTTCATGTACAACATTAAAGAGAAGACTCAGGGGTGCAGGCCTTATGCGAAGAATTGCAAAGAAAAGCCACTTTTGAAACAGAAAAACAAAAAGAAAAGGTTAGAGTGGGCAAAGAAACAGACATTGGACAACAGATATTAGGAAAAATGTGTTTTGGATCTTAACCCCATTGAGCTTTTGTGGGATAAGCTAAGGTGCGTGAGAAGTGCCAGACAAGACAGCCACATCTATGGCATGTGCTGCAGGAAGTGTGGGGTGATATCTCACCTGAGTATCTGGACAAACTGACAAGTAGAATCCCAAGGGTCTGCAAAGCTGTCATTTCTGCACGTGGAGGATTTTTGATGAGAACACATTGAAGTAGTTTACGAAGTTCTGAACATTTTTCACGTTATTAATGTCCTGACTATACATTGTGATCATCTGAATGCCACTTTGGTGAATAAAAGTACCAATTTCTTTCCATAAGTGCAAAATCTGTACATTATTCCAAACTATATATATATATTTATATATATACACAGGGTTGGGAGGGTTACTTTTGAAATGTGTTACACTGCAGATTACAGAATACATGTCAAATGTAATTTGAAACATATTCTGTTAGTTTATTCAAGGTCAGTAACATATTCTAAATACTTTGGATTACTTCTTCAGCACTGGTAGATTTTTTTCACTTGTTTTGATTATAAAAAAATCTACCAGTACAGTAAGACAAAATACACATGTTAAAAATACATTCTCTGAAAAACCTAAATATCTTATATAGTGTTGTTTCTACTATAGCAAACTGTAGCTTTGGTCATCTACTTTGTGCATGACACAAGTAATTTTTCCAACAATTGTTTACGGACAGATTGTTTCACTTTTAATTGACTATATCACAATTTCAATGGGTCAGAAGTTTACATACACTACGTTAAATATGCCTTTAAGCAAAATTCCAGAAAATGATGTCAAACCTTTAGACAATTAGCCAGTTAGCTTCTGATAAGAGGTATACTGAATTTGAGGTATACCTGTGGATGTATTTCAAGGCCTAAATTCAAACTGAGTGCCACTTTGCTTGACATCATGGGAAAATCAAAGAAATCAGCCAAGACCTGTGGACCTTCACAAGTCTGGTTCATACTTGGGAGCAATTTCCAAATGCCTGAAAGTACTATGTTTATCTGTACAAACAATAGTATGCAATTATACATACCAAGAAACCACACAGCCATCGTACCATTCAGGAAGGAGAAGCATTCTGTCTACTAGAGATGAATGTAGTTTGGTGCAAATGTGCAAATCAATCCCAGAACAATAGTAAAAGTCCTTGTGATGATGCTGGAGGAAACAGGTAGACAAGTATCTATATCCACAGTAAAATAAGTCCAATATCGACATAACCTGAAAGGTTGCTCAGCAAGGAAGAAGCCACTGCTCTAAAACTGCCATAAAAATAAATCCAGACTACAGTTCGCAAGTGAACATGGGGACAAATATCTTACTTTTTGGAGAAATGTCCTCTGGTCTGATGAATTTTTTTTTAACAATTTGGCCATAATGACCATCCTTATGTTTGGAGGAAAAAAGGTGAGTCTTGCAAGCTGAAGAACACCATCACAGTCTTGAAGTATGGGGGTGACAGCATCATGTTGTGGGGGTGCTTTGCTGCAGGAGGGACTGGTGCACTTCACAAAACAGATGGCATCATGAGGAAGGAAAATTATGTGGATATATTGAAGCAACATCTTAAGATGTCAGCCAGGAAGTTAAAGCATGGTCACAAATGGGTCTTTCAAATGGACAATGACCACAAGTATACATCCAAAGTTGTGGCAAAATGGCTTAAGGACAACAAAGTCAAGGTATTGAAGTGGCCATCACAAAGCCCATCACAAAGAAAATTTGTGGGCAGACCTGAAAAAGCGTGTGCGAGCAAGGAGACCTACAAACCTGACTCAAAATTCCAGCAACTTATTGCGAGAAGTTTGTGGAAGGCTACCCAAAATGTTTGACAAAAGTCAAACAATTTAAAGGCAATGATACCAAATACTAACAAAGTGTATGTAAACTTCTGACCCACTGGGAAAGTGATGAAAGAAATAAAAGCTGAAATAAATCATTCTCTCTACTATTATTGTGACATTTTTACATTCTTAAAATAAAGTAGTGATCCTAACTGACCTTGGACAGGGAATTTTTTCTATGATTAAATTTCAGGAATTGTGTAAAACTGACTTTTAATGTATTTGTGTTAATGAATGCATCCAATGTGTAATATGCATCGGATAGATAGCTACCTTTTGTTGTTACTGTAAATAAGTGAAATAGTACAGACCTAATGCTGACTGAAATAACAGTCGCCTTTACCCATTTTGAAAGTGTGTGTTGCATGTCTTGGCTGTTTGATAATATTTATTATATATATTATAATTATATTTCACTTTTTCTTGCACATTTATAATAGTGCTGAATGAAAATATAGTGAACTTTGAATGTACAACACACATTCTGTTCCCAATTGTTTACATTACCAGTCTGGATACTGATGATTTGTCAGTGTCTTATTTATTATGTTTATTTTCAGACAGACGATGTATACTTCATGACTTCATGATAATACAGACTTCATGATAATACAAATTTGGTCTTCATCTCAATACTTTAAGGAAGTGTTCTGTAATATGTGCATTTGCATGGTACCTCTTACTAAAATCAGACAGCAGTATTCCATTATAGTTTCTTTTGTTTTGCATGGAATGCATGCGTGAAAGACACACAAACACACACAAAAAACCCATAATAATAATAATAATAATAATAGAGAGGCCTATAAAGTATTCTTTGTCATTTCCTGTAGCTATTATTAATCAGGCATTATTATATTAATTTCCTATACATTCAATTCCTGCATATACCAAAAAAAAAATAATTATAATTCATGGTAATGTATGAGCATATTAAACTTAACTAAACAAAGATAAACTAAAACAAAAGACACAAACACACACATGATGGACATGTCCGTAAATGATCTCTCTCTCCCGCACCATCCTCCGCAGTCGACTCTTATCCCTCTCAGAGGCTTGATTAGCCTAATAAGGGACCAGGTGTGTAGACTCACGACCTGGCCCCGCCCTCCGCCCTGCCACAGTGTATATACTAATGTTGGTCAATAAACAACACATAAGATTATGAAGCACAGACTTTATTCACACTGCCAGACTACAATGTAAACATTAGTCATAAACACTGCCTTGGTTGGTTTTACTTATTATGTGTTCTTCATGAGTTAAAAGCAGCTTTAACATTCGTACAGACGTGATTATCACAAACATTTTGTAATTAATCTGACCATAAAACAACACAAAATGTTTGAAATTCTGAATGAGAGATGTTTACGATGACTTACCACTGAGTCGCTGTCCTTTTCGTCATATTGCTGCCCCCTTTGGCATATCGCGGCGCCATTTTGTGGCCCGTACTGCATAACGCGGGGCTCATTTCAGCTTATCACAGCCCATTCGGCCCGTTTTGTGGCTGGCCCGGTTCAACAACATTGACAGAATTTTAATTTTGGGGTGAACTACCCCTTTAAGACTGCATCTAACAATTAGTCTGACTAAATAAAGACATCAGAGAAAGCCTGTTGAATAAAACAAGCTCATAGCTGTGTTCAGTCAAACAGTCTAATTCATACTGTATTATAAGAAAAGTAAACACTGAATGACTTTAAAAAAATGGCTGACAGTTGGCGCTCAACACTGCTGAAAATGTTTGCTTAATAGAAGAATGCAAATCTTCAAAATCGATTGCAGAGGCACAATGTTTTGGTAATTAAGCAAGTTGGGCTCCAGCTCTGTTCTTCTGCATGGATTAATCATGATTTGAATACCAATGGTGTAACCATAGTTGCAGCTTATCAACTTATCAGAGTGAATGTCAATAACAACAACACAACTCACCCCCACGCTATAAAAATAAATAAAAAATTAACAAAAGAAAGAAAAAAGACAGATATCCGAAAATATGTCTTTATAGCAGCTAAGATGCACATCTTCTGCTGTTGTTTTTACTTGTTGAAAACAATTGTCTTAAAATAAATAGTATGACAAAGGTTAGGCAATGACATTAGACATAACGATTGCTAGTCATATCAGATGAAGTAAAACAGTGGAAACATTGCAAACAGTGGAAATAATAACAGCTAGCAGGCAAATAGACCAAGGTAGTAACTCGTTTAAAGATTGCCGTTTTCAGCATAAAGTAAAAAAAACTTTGTCTTTCCTCAAAAAATGAAATTGAAAGCACTGCAGTACCACAATCAATAATAAAATGCCTCATTTGAGTGGATAATGCTGTTTAACGAACTATCGTGCTAAGAGACAGTCCAATAAGACGGACGAGATCTGTCTCTTAGTTTTATCGGTCTAATAAAATATCTTACCTGTCGAGTGAGAAAAACGTAATCTCTGTGTTGGTTTTAAATTCTTTGAGTTGTCACCACTTATGAAAAAGCCAAGCCAGTGTTGTTTCGTGTTTTATTATGGGCTCTGTCACTTTCCCCTTTTTGCTTGCAGACTCTTCTAGGTTCTTTGTTTCTTTATTTGGAAAACAGGTGATTCCTCAGAGGGTTGCTTTTTTGAATGATTCATGGTCAATGTTGTTCATGTGTTGTGGCTACAAGCTGTCAGCTTCAACCTACCACCATGCCTATCACTGCACATACAGTATACACGTGCTAAAGTAGCTAGCTGGAAAGTATTTTCTTTATTTAAGGACATGATGTAAACACACATGGATGACTGACGGAAGTATACAATTTCCCACCAAATCCGTCCCAACAGCTCTAAAATATTAATAATTATTATAGGCTTACCGTAGTGAATCAGGGTGAGGCAAATGCATGTTTGGAAGACGGAATATTGGTGTAATGAAGTGGGCAGACGAGGGAGTAAGGATCCAAATGCAGTTTATTAAATAATCAGAAAACACAAAAGGCAGGAACAAAAGAAACCTCCACGAGGGGAAAACTAAAGAAATGAAAACAAGAAAACAACACGGGGGGTTTTTGCAAAGTGGGCTTAGGCAGGAACACGGAACACGGAACAAGGCTGGATACGGGACTGAGCTTCAGACATCAAACATTAAACAACGACCGACCAAGGACAAGGTGAACATCAGGGCTAAAATACAAAACAAGGGAAAACATAAACCAATGGACAAACAGAACTCAAAACAAGATAACAAGGCACTTAACAGAAACCAATGACGAGGCTAGAACAGAGAGTAAAGTAATTAAACAATAAACCAATGAGGACCGGACACATGGACGAGGAGGGAAGACAGGACATGACAAAACTTCAAAATAAGAGTGCATAAAACAGAAAGCAATACGGAACATAAAAGGTGCCAAAACTCAAAGAGTGCATAAACAAAGAACAATGTGGAACATAAAGAGTGCCAAAAACTTAAATAAAAAGGTAAACAAACCAAAGACGGTGTGGGTCGTTACAGAGCCCCCCCTTTAAGGAGCGGATCCCAGACGCTCCTAATCAAAGGAGGAGCAAAACGACAACGAAAAACGAGAACGAACAGGCAGATCTAGGGAACACGAGGGGCACAGAGGGACAAGACATGGACAGGAAGACAGAGACAGAACAGGTGGGTGGCCAGAAGACCAAGGAGGCCGGGTAGGTGCCCAGGGGACAACTTGAAGGAGGGGACCGGGTCGGGGGGCATCCATAGAGCAGGGACTGGGTCAGGAGGCCGGGGAGGTGGCCGTAGGGCAGGGATCGGGTCAGGTGGCCAGGGAGGCAGCCCCATGGCAGGGACTGGGTCTGGAGGCCGGGGAAGTGGCCGTAGGGCAGGGATCGGGTCAGGTGGCCAGGGAGGCAGCCCCATGGCAGGGACTGGGTCTGGAGGCCGGGGAAGTGGCCGTAGGGCAGGGATCGGGTCAGGTGGCCAGGGAGGCAGCCCCATGGCAGGGACTGGGTCTGGAGGCCGGGGAAGTGGCCGTAGGGTAGGGATCGGGTCAGGGGGTCTGGGGGTCGGCCACAAGGCTAGGGCAGGATCAGGAGGCTTTGGAGATGGCCTCAGGACTGGGACAGGGTCAGGAGGCCAAGGAGAAGGCCACGGGATAGGGTCAGAAGGCCAGGGAGGAGGCCGCGAGACAGGGTCAGAAGGCCAGGGAGGAGGCCACAGGACAGGGTCAGAAGGCCAGGGAGGAGGCCACAAGGCAGGGTCAGAAGGCCTGGGAGGAGGCCACAAGACAGGGTCAGAAGGCCTGGGAGGAGGCCACAAGGCAGGGTCAGAAGGCCAGGGAGGAGGCCACAAGGTAGGGTCAGAAGGCCTGGGAGGAGGCCACAAGGTAGGGTCAGAAGGCCTGGGAGGAGGCCACAAGGCAGGGTCAGAAGGCCTGGGAGGAGGCCACAAGACAGGGTCAGAAGGCCTAGGAGGAGGCCACAAGACAGGGTCAGAAGGCCTGGGAGGAGGCCACAAGACAGGGTCAGAAGGCCTGGGAGGAGGCCACAAGACAGGGTCAGAAGGCCTGGGAGGAGGCCACAAGACAGGGTCAGAAGGCCTGGGAGGAGTCAAGGAGGCCCCCAGGGACGGTGCCATGGTGGGCGGTGACCAAGGAGGCTTGGAAGGTCCTGGGGTTTTAGTAGGCGAAGGCAGAGCCGTGGGAGGCGGAGCAGACAGAGCCATGGAAGGCAGAGCAGACAGAGCCGTGGAAGGCGGAGCAGCTGCAGGCAGAGCCGAGGCAGTCCTCTGAGGCGGAGACCTGGGGGACTCTGGCAGCAGAGGCGCGGAGGGCTCGGGAGACAGGGGTGTGGAAGGCTCAGGTGGCTGAGGCGTGGGAGGCCTTGACCTTGGTCTCGAAGGCTCGAGAGGCAGTGCGCTGGGTGACTCGAGAGGCGGAGCG
Organism: Moxostoma hubbsi; assembly: GCA_032164185.1. Classification (NCBI taxonomy): domain Eukaryota; kingdom Metazoa; phylum Chordata; class Actinopteri; order Cypriniformes; family Catostomidae; genus Moxostoma; species Moxostoma hubbsi. The sequence continues at coordinate 11,378,673 of JAVLUX010000023.1, forward strand.
CTGGGAAGCTCTGGAGGCGGAGCGCTGGGAGGCTCGGGAGGCGGAGCGCTGGGAGGCTCGGGAGGCGGAGCGCTGGGAGGCTCGGGAGGCGGAGCGCTGGGAAGCTCGGGAGGCGGAGCGCTGGGAAGCTCGGGAGGCGGAGCTCTGGGAGGCGGAGCTCTGGGAGGCTCGGGAGGCGGAGCTCTGGGAAGCTCGGGAGGCGGAGCTCTGGGAAGCTCGGGAGGCGGAGCTCTGGGAGGCGGAGCTCTGGGAAGCTCGGGAGGCGGAGCTCTGGGAAGCTCGGGAGGCGGAGCTCTGGAAGGCTCAAGGAGGGCTGGCTCTTGGACGGTCGAGGCTACAGGCGCTGGCTCTGGCTCTGGCTCTTGGACGGTCGAGGCTACAGGCGCTGGCTCTGGCTCTTGGACGGTCGAGGCTACAGGCGCTGGCGCTGGCTCTGGCTCTTGGACGGTCGAGGCTACAGGCGCTGGCTCTGGCTCTTGGACGGTCGAGGCTACAGGCGCTGGCTCTGGCTCTTGGACGGTCGAGGCTACAGGCGCTGGCTCTGGCTCTTGGACGGTCGAGGCTACAGGCGCTGGCTCTGGCTCTTGGACGGTCGAGGCTACAGGCGCTGGCTCTGGCTCTTGGACGGTCGAGGCTACAGGCGCTGGCTCTGGCTCTTGGACGGTCGAGGCTACAGGCGCTGGCTCTGGCTCTTGGACGGTCGAGGCTACAGGCGCTGGCTCTGGCTCTTGGACGGTCGAGGCTACAGGCGCTGGCTTTGGCTCTAAGGACGGGGCCATGGAGGACGGAGACTGGTGAGCGGAAGCCCCTCCTCTTCTCCTCCTCTTCCTGGCAGAGGAGGCTGGCAACGCCGGCTCTGGGACGGACGAGGCTGGCAACGCCGGCTCTGGGACGGACGAGGCTGGCAACGCCGGCTCTGGGACGGACGAGGCTGGCAACGCCGGCTCTGGGACGGACGAGGCTGGCAACGCCGGCTCGTTGGCCGTGGCAGGCGTGGGCGTTGGCTCGTTGGCCGTGGCAGGCGTGGGCGTTGGCTCGTTGGCCGTGGCAGGCGTGGGCGTTGGCCGTGGCAGGCGTGGGCGTTGGCTCGTTGGCCGTGGCAGGCGTGGGCGTTGGCTCGTTGGCCGTGGCAGGCGTGGGCGTTGGCTCGTTGGCCGTGGCAGGCGTGGGCGTTGGCTCGTTGGCCGTGGCAGGCGGAGTCCGGGAAGCAGAAGCCTTTCCTCTTCTCCTCCTTCTCCTGGCGGACGGGGTTGTCAACGCTGGCCCTGGGACAGACGAGACTGGCAACGCCGGCTCTGGGACGGACGAGGCTGGCAACGCCGGCTCTGGGACGGACGAGGCTGGCAACGCCGGCTCTGGGACGGACGAGGCTGGCAACGCCGGCTCGTTGGCCGTGGCAGGCGTGGGCGTTGGCTCGTTGGCCGTGGCAGGCGTGGGCGTTGGCTCGTTGGCCGTGGCAGGCGTGGGCGTTGGCTCGTTGGCCGTGGCAGGCGTGGGCGTTGGCCGTGGCAGGCGTGGGCGTTGGCTCGTTGGCCGTGGCAGGCGTGGGCGTTGGCTCGTTGGCCGTGGCAGGCGTGGGCGTTGGCTCGTTGGCCGTGGCAGGCGGAGTCCGGGAAGCAGAAGCCTTTCCTCTTCTCCTCCTTCTCCTGGCGGACGGGGTTGTCAACGCTGGCCCTGGGACAGACGAGACTGGGGGTGCATTGGCCGTGGCAGGCGTGGAGGAACGAGTTAAGGAAGGCTGGGGGGTGACCATTGTGGGAAGAAAGGTAGCGTCCTCCTCCGCAACACCCACAGTGAAAGGTGAGCCACAGATCTTCAGGGTCTCATCCAGGAAGTCGATGAGCGTCCAGCCAGGAGTCGCTGGTGGTAGCCGCTCCTTTAACAAGGGGTCAAGATTTGCCCTGAAGAATACCATCAAGCTGAAGTCAGGGAAATCCGAAGAGTTTGCCAGCTCCAGAAACTCAGAAACGTGGACCTCAATTGGGCGGTCCTCCTGTTTGAGGCCAAGTAGAAGGAAATTTGCCTGTTGGGCGGTAAGGGCTGCTGGATCCATTGTGGTCGGTCGTTCTGTAATGAAATGGGCAGACGAGGGAGTAAGGATCCAAATGCAGTTTATTAAATAATCAGAAAACACAAAAGGCAGGAACAAAAGAAACCTCCACGAGGGGAAAACTAAAGAAATGAAAACAAGAAAACAACACGGGGGGTTTTTGCAAAGTGGGCTTAGGCAGGAACACGGAACAAGGCTGGATACGGGACTGAGCTTCAGACATCAAACATTAAACAACGACCGACCAAGGACAAGGTGAACATCAGGGCTAAAATACAAAACAAGGGAAAACATAAACCAATGGACAAACAGAACTCAAAACAAGATAACAAGGCACTTAACAGAAACCAATGACGAGGCTAGAACAGAGAGTAAAGTAATTAAACAATAAACCAATGAGGACCGGACACATGGACGAGGAGGGAAGACAGGACATGAGAAAACTTCAAAATAAGAGTGCATAAAACAGAAAGCAATACGGAACATAAAAGGTGCCAAAACTCAAAGAGTGCATAAACAAAGAACAATGTGGAACATAAAGAGTGCCAAAAACTTAAATAAAAAGGTAAACAAACCAAAGACGGTGTGGGTCGTTACAATTGGTGTGCTTGCTCATTAATGACATTTTGTTCATTTCTAAAAAAAATTATCTTACATAGTGTAGCTTTAACAAAATGTCTTAATTTGGAATACCCTACAAAGTCATTAAATACTGGCATTGCTTGAGTTGCGCTGATTACAGGGTTTAAGTAAGAAGATATATGTGTGTAATAGCATAAACGTACAACCATGGACTTTTCTGGTTTGTTTTGATTAACTACCTGATACATGTTGCAATTTATTAGATAGGGCCTCCTGTTACTGAATAATTATTTTAAAAATGACACAAGGTTGGTGATGTAGCATAGTTTTAGAAGATCTAGGCTGGTGACTAAAAGGATGTAGGTTTGAATCCTGCTACAATTGATCCATTAGTCGATCACAATTGTGCCCTTGAGCAAAGCACTCAACCCCAGGTTGGGAGATTGTTCCTGTCTACTGTAAGTTACTTTGGATGTAATTGTCTGTTAAATGAGTATTTCACATAGTGTCAGGGAGGGGTTTTCAAAAATGTTCTCTCTCCCAGCTGTCTGTGTGACAATTCACTCTAGTTTCAATGATTACCTAAAATATTTCAAACCATTAACTAATCCCTCAGATTCCACATATGCATATTGCAGATGTGATAAGCAAATCCAGTCCAAAGTCAGTGAAATAAAGAGCTGACTTTGATCTTTCTTTCTCCCTCATATCTTTCTTCTTCTGTTTCTTGTGTGATTTTTGACAACAATTTCAACCTGTAGTGCACCACTGGACATAAGAAATATCAGACACAATGGCACAGGAAACACAGATAATCAGAGAGGAAGTATTGCTGATGGAACTTCACAGACCTGAAGGAGAGAATGAAAAAGTATTGAGAAATTTGAGCATGAGTGTGTGTGTGTGTTTGTGAGAGACAGAAAGAAAATGAGTGTATGTGAGAGCAAGAGAGCATGGGTGTGTTAGATGGCTCATGTCGTTCAGTCTGTGAGTAGATCTGGGAGATCAAACGCTGGTGAAATATATGTCTCTGAGGGCAGTGAAAAATGCTCTGATCTAGGAGTGCGAGACATCTGTTGGTCGGATCAATAATAGACTCATTATGGTGCCAATTTTACAAAATTCAGCCTAAAAAATTTATATTTTAGAATGTTGTTATAACTATATTATAGATGTATAATTACATCATTACTACAAAAAAAGCTTTGATTTCATATACTATGATCTTAAATGGAGTTCTTTTGCTTATCCTAGATGAAAATGCAGAGACAACTATAAGTAGTTGATTCTAGAGCTGGGAATTGATTCCTCGATTTGATTCCATTTAATTTAGCTATATTTCGGTTATAATGTCCACATATACATATTTGCTCACATATGAACGTATACTCTCAGCCAATGCTGTTAATTATTCAGGAGATGTTTTAATTTTGTACATTTCAAAGATATTAATTTTAAAATAATTGTATCTTTTGTTTTTCATAATTTTGGTTACATTTGAGCTTTTAAAGTAATGTACAAAAAGGTTTCCATCAATAAATATGCTGCAAACGCATATATATTTTGATTATTTAAGATTATTGTGTACAGTGATAATTTGTCTAGCTTCAAGTATTTACATTGATGTACAGAACAAATGTTCAAACGTTATTGTCATAGACTTTTTTGTTGGATAGCATGAAATAGTGTTTTTCTCTGATTGTAAAGGGTTGCACATTTAAAATTCGATATTGGAGCATTGTGATTAATCAGAAAATCTATTTTTGCACAGCCCTTGTTGATTCCCTCAAGTGTCACAATGCAAGTCTGTGGTGCTATCAAAACATTACTCTGTTTGATCATCCCAGTATGCCTGACCTAGCAACATTTGCTCAACCAATGGCCTGAGTTTGGGGCAGGATATCCTGTTTGTCCAAACAGAGATTTTAGGAAACTTATTTAGTCATTATTTTTACAATTCCGCTTGGTGCCACCAGTGGCACAGAAATAACACACTCCACCTTTAAATTGGTATAGACTGTGATTTCTGAAACACCACCACTGTTAGAAGTGAAAATACTTCCATGACACATTTCTTCTGTGAACACCACCTAATGAGTGAGAAACCTTACTCTCTCAAACAACCATCTGGATGAAAATTAGATATTAGGTATTAGATATTAATATAGGATAATGTACTGTGACAAAACTCATTGGGAAAACCCTCATTTATAGATAAATTTTTCTTTCCTACTATAAGCACTTGTATAAGTGTGTGTGTTTCAAATATGTTCAAAATGTTTTTTTGAAAATGTTTAAATGCAGAACGTTTTTTGTGAGGTTTAGGTTTAGGGTAAGTGGATAGAATCTATAGTTTGTACAGTATAAAAATCATTATGTCTCATTATGTCCTCATAAGGGTAGCTGCACCAGTGTGTGTGTGTGTGTGTGTGTGTGTGTGTGTGTGTGTGTGTGTGTGTGTGTGTGTGTGAGCCTGTAAAACAGTCTCTGATCAACGGAGGGATCAGAGAGCCGTGGTTCCTTAAAGCTGGAAGTATTTAGTTGCTTTAGGAGGCTCAGTGTTTTTGAACACTTCTTCATATGCTAATGAGGGAACTTTAATTAAGGGTTCTCGTTAAGGACTCGTTTAGAGCCCTTGCGGGAGCTCGTTAAGGTACACCTGCCCCAGGATTTTACCTAATTAACAAACTCCAAACCAAGTAGAAAAATGACCAACGCTGAATTCTAGCAATGAGTTTGTGAATACAGGCGTATGTGAAAGGGTGTTTTTCTGTAAGTGTCTGCTGAATAGTAAGCTCTGTCCCCCGGTGTTGTTTGAAATGCACTCGTAGTTTTATCTCCATAATGACTCCATCAAATAACCTTATCCCTGTGTTACAATTCCTCAGCTGCCTATAATTGTCTGGTTCTGGTGAGTTTGAGGGCAAATAAAGCCTGTTAATGTTTATTTGTTTATCTTTATACAGTTTGAATGTGCAGTCACAAGCACGTGAGAGTGTCAAAGTGCATGGATATACGCTGTGGCTAATTCTGACTGATGTTCTTCTGCAGCGCTCAAATATGTAATTAATTCAGCAGAGCCTATTAAACCCTCATCTGACTTACATCTATGTGTGTGTGCATATGTGCGAGAAAGTGTCTCATTTTGCAAGAGACCCTTGGTCAGCATTACTGGAGCCTTTGATTTTCTAGGACTCCATGATCACAGGTTTAATTTATCTAAAGAATTTTGACTTTCTGCAGTCGGCTGGGTTTACATCGACTGTATACTGATAGATCTGCAATATGAGTGAAGCATAAATTAGAGGTGGCTGATCGCCTTGAGCAGACCTGCGGTTAGGCCGATAAGATGCTTTGCTTACATACAGAGAATCATAACATCTCTCATCTATCACATACACACTCAAAAATCAATTAGATCACACATACTAATTGTGTTTCGTTTAAAAAGGATAATTTCCATGTTTAAAGCACACCTTTAATTGTGAGCATGTCTGTGTACCTGTGAATGTGAAGCTTTGTCTGTGGCATGTGGTGGACTTCTGAAATTAGGCAAAATAATGTCAGAGGGTTAGTTATCCCAATGTAACTTCCTATTTAAGTTCCAGCTGACATTTACAAATCTTTTAGGTTAAACCCATACAAATCTGAAATCTGATTTATCACAATATGTGATTTTAAAATGTAGGCCTATATGATGTAACAAAGTCACATTCTTGCTCAAAAATGCAACAACATATGAATAAAATACAAAAAAAAAATGTTTTCCTCTATGCAACACATTTTTTCCTTAAATCATAGTTTATTATCATCTCATTTGAATAGGTTATGTACATATATGCCCAAAAAATAATGAACAATATAATATGAGAATATATCTGTTAATTTCCATATATCAGATTAACAGGAAGGCATAGGAAATATCTTTTGACTTAAACTGTAAATTAGCATTAAATACTTATATTTTTGTAAGTTCATATTAACACTGTCTCTTAAAGGTGCTGTAAGTGATATTAGCGTTCTGAAGCTTTCAGGTGACAGAGCCGTTGAATTGACCATGCCTCTTAATTCCAAAACCCAGCCCTCCAGATTAAATTTTGTGATCAAAACAGAGCAAAAGAGCAGCATTGTTTGTTCTAGTGGCTGTCAAATTAAACAGTGGCACAATAGCACCCTCAACTGACAAACATTATGAATCATAGCCTCAATGGTCTACTTCAAAGGCAACACTATGCGAATGAGCAAAATGATTGACAGGTGAAAAGTGTCAATGTCCATGGCCCACTGTGAAATTTTTGTTTGTTGTATACAAAGTCTAGAGCTGTCAAAGAGACCGGTGAGATATCTCAGGACACAGGCCCTAAAAAGAGGCAGAGTTGCAAAGATCAATTCTGTCTAGGCTGATGTCATCACTAATAAAATTAAATGTATCTCATGTCAAATCAAGACTTAATATTTGAGCTTTCTTGTTTGATTGACTCTTTTTAATCATGACAGTAAATACACACACACAAACCCACACTTTAAAGTCTGATCTCTGGGCAGCAGACATTCCTCACACCTCTTTATGCTCTCATCCTTGAACCATTTCATCACTTTATTCTTAGAATTCACCTCACACACAATTCATCTCTGGAAAGATGAAAATAACAAATATATTTATGTGCCGAAATCTCACCCTGAGAGAAGTGAACCAAAAACATATATCAGAAACCTGTGACAGCAGTTAAAAAGCATGAATATCAAAAAGGTTTACTCTTGACACACAGACACTGATGCAGTCACACACACCAAATAGTACTTCGTCCAGTTAATTATGTGCCATTGTAAACATCTGGCTTTTAGATGCTTTTTTGCGTTAGTTTTACTGTATGAACATCCAGTTATATCAACGCTATCCATTAGTCTGGTCTGATTACATTTCTGTTTGGACCGTCAGTTATGGTTTTCCTATTCAGTTAATGATTTATAATATAGCACAGTTTCTTTTAATCTCATGTTTCATCCATGCTTTACATAATAAATGTTTGAAGCATTAATGCCATCATTTCTTATTTATCCTCTTTCTCTCCCCTCTCTTTTTATATGCTGCCTTAATTCACAGAATAGACAGAGAGCAGAATACCACATTTTTTGTTCATCTAAGACTGCTTGAAAAAGCAAAGTCACAAAAGGCTGCTATTTTGGTGAGATTTTGTGGTGGTGTTATGAAGATGTTTTGCACATACATACATACTATACATACCATACATACCATACATACACACACACACACACGGCTAAAAGTTTGGAATAATGTACAGATTTTGCTCTTATAGAAAGAAACTGGTACTTTTATGCAACAGTCTGGATTCGGAAGTAAATATACCATTTATTTTTTCCATAGAAGAATTGATTTTTAATGATAAGGTCCAGCATTCAATGGTATAAACTGTTGAAGCCATCAGTCTGCATTATTTCTTTGGATAGCAAAATTTCTGAAGAACAACACTACTTATGATCCAGAGACAGAGCCATCAATCAGAGAATCCTGCCCAATGAAGCACGCCAAACAAGATTAGTTGCGACCACTCACTTCCATTCTACACGCAATGTGAATGACACAATCGTATGATTTTTAAAAAACAATTCTGCTTCAAATCAAAGTTTGTAATGTTGTGACTGACCTCAGAGCCGCTTGGTTTGGTTAATAATTTCTAAATCTTTTAAGAAGGATTTTATGAAATCCCTATGGAAAAAAAAAAAAAAAATGGGAAAAATGTTTCTTGAACCAGAATGGCTGAAAAAGTGAGCAGGTCCAGTTATCATCTAAAAACGTTTACTTTGAAACTTTGATAAAAATGTTCTCTAAAAAACATTAAATATGTTAAAAAAAATAACTACTATATGGCTATGTTTTGAATGGAATACTAGTGCACTGCCAGTAACAACTGTATAATATCAAAAAATTTTAAAGTAGTATGTGAAACAGTACACATTTATACACTGAAAAAGATTTTAAAAAGTATACCACATTGTTTTTAGTTTAATTGTGTGTAAAAAGGTTTCATCTGTCTAAAGAATGAGTCAAGGAGGAATATTGCTTACAGTTTTCAAGTTGACAGCATTGCATAGTGCAGTATTCCTTGCAGTGCTCTCTGCTTTAATAGTGTTCATTTTTGTAGACTATCAAATTCCATGCAAACAGAAAATCCTGGATCTATCTATCTCCAGAGAGAGCACAAATAAACGTCTCTTCTCTAACTCTGTGTCCATCTGGGCTTCAGGGACATAGGGACATCCAACAGTATTACAGGGGCATGATTCCCTCTGATTTTATTGGAACCAAGGTGTATGTGTGTGTGTGCGTGTGTAAGCCTAGCTTTATCCATTACAGAACTCATCGTGGAGGCCAAAGGTTCCTCCTGCAGAGAGAGGGTGTAACCTGTTAAAAGCAGATAGTGAGAGACAAGAGAGAAAAAGTGAGAGGGAGAGAAAGAACATGGGGGGTGAGGGGGCTCTGTTTGTAATGAGCTTGGCATGTGTCCAGTCTCAAAGCTGTAAGCTTAAAACTCTCCATCAGATTTAGTGAGTGTTCCAGGTGTGTGTGTGTGTGTGTGTGTGTGTGTGTGTGTGTGTGTGTTTTACGATTTAAAGGACTCTCTCCATCTGATCTCATCACTGAATCACAGAAAAGCTTTCTCCCTCCATACTATTCCATGTTCTCACTCTCCCTGTTTTACTCTACTTTTCCAAGACAATTACTCTCTCCTGTCAGAGCATTTCTGCCCTTTCTTAAACTGTGCTTTTCACCTGCCTCCTCGTCTGTCTGTCTTTCTGCTGTCTTTCTATCTGTCTGATGGCTCCCTGCTGGCACTCCCTGTGCGTAATTGTTTCTCATTTTTTTTTTGTATCTTCTTGTTTTTCCTTCTTGGGTGTCTGTGTTTATGCCCATGTATGCCCTGCCCTGAGAGAGAGAGAGAGAGAGAGAGAGAAAATGCAAAATGAAAAAAAAATATATCAGACAGGTTTTTATGTCATGTAAAATGAGAGACTGATCCCATATTAAAAGAGTTTGCAGGAATTGCTTGTCATGCCTCCACTCGGATCAGACCTTTCTGTTCTGTAAACTCAGTTTAGTGAAGCAGTGTAGACTTACAGATCAAATAATTGACAGAGATAATCTTACAAACACACACACACACACACATTCATTCTAACAGTCTTGACAACTCATGGAATTCTTTCTAAAATATTAATTGTTTATGTTGACTCATGTACAAATCTGACATGTTTATTCTCTGCTGTATTCTGAGATAAGCTGTGTGTGTGTGTGTGTGTGTGTGTGTGTGTGTGTGTCCTACACTAAAATCTTTAAAGTTTCATTGCTTTACATCGACCCAAATTCCCTGCCAGACTTTTGGCATTGACTTAAAGGAATGTTCCGGGTTCAATACAATTTAAGCTCAATCGACAGCATTTGTGGCATAATGTTGATTAACACAAATTTATTTAGACTTGTTTCTCCTTTTCTTTAAAAAACAAAAATTGAGGTTACAGTGAGGCTCTTACAATGGAAGTGAATGAGAAGAGTGAAAGTAAATGTGGCCAATTTTTGGAGGGTTTAAACAGAAATGTGAAACGTCTCGGGTTACTTGAGTGTAACCCTTGTTCCCTGATAAAAGCGGAACGAGATGCTGCGCTGGAAAAGCACTTTGGGAACAGCTTTAGGTGTGACCAGCTGTGAATATGTAGGATATGTAAGAATATACTTAACTCAAGGTCTGGTCACTGGAGGCACACGGTACTTAGGCTCAAGACTGAACACATGAGTAGAAACCAAAAGACTTATATAGGCCTATGCACAGGTGAAGGGAATGAGGGTTAATGAGCAGAGGGTTGAACCGGGTTAGGGGCGTTGGTGCCATCTGCAGGAGTGGAGAAGAGCATGGCATGGGAGATCCAAGGCGAGCGCCCTCTGCTGGTCTGGAGGGGAACAGCACCCCAAAGAGGAGATCCCTTACAGGAGTCCCTCCCCTAGCAACGGCTCCTGACGTTCTTCAGTCAATTCCCTCGGGATCGGTGAAACTCTGTGATGAGCGACAGATCGAGGATGTTTCGAGCGGGAACCAAGGTCCGCTCCTCCAGGCCATAGCCCTCCCAGTATACCAGATATTGGGTCTTCTCGACGGGTCCCCCCTATGGATCTTTTACCATCCAGCAGTCTACGGACAGTGTACGCTGGTTGGCCATCAATGATACGAGGTACTGGGGCAGGCTTCATAATTGGAGACAGAGTGGAGCAAACAACAGGTTTTAACCGAGAAACATGAAAAGGGGGGGTGAACCTTCATGGACCTGGGCAGACAGAGATGATAGGAGACTGGGTTGATTTTCTTGAGGAACTTGAATAGGCTGATGTAGTGTAGGGCTAGCTTTCGGGACACCACCACAAGTTCTCGGGTTGATAGCCATACTCTTGGCCCTGGTCGAAGCGTAGGTCCCACCCTCCGGCGTCGGTTAGCCTGCCTCTGTTGTTGTCAGGCGGCTCTCAGTAATGCAGCACATGCTCTCTGCCAGGAACGTCGGCACCGGCGGACCAGCTGTGTAGCAGCAGGGACTTCAACCTCTGGCTCTTGTCCAGGAAACAGAGGGGGGGGGGGGTACAGACATTCAAAGGGAGACATGCCTAGGGAAGAATGGAAGAGGGTGTTATGTGCAAACTCAGTCTAGATTAATCGAGGACTCCGCGTAGTGTGGTTGTCAGAGACCAGGCATCTAAGAGTCCTTTCAATGTCCTGGTTAACTCTCTCTGTCTGGCCATCGGACTGGGGTTGGAAGCCAGAAGACAGGCTAATGGAAGACCCGATGAGCCAACCAAACACCTTCCAGAACTGCGACGTGAACTGTGGGCCTCGGTCAGAAACCATATCCTGCGGGAACCCGTGGATCACGAACACATGCCTCAATAACAGTTCAGCTGTTTGGTTAGCCGTGGGGAGCTTGGGCAAAGGTAAGAGGCGACAAGTCTTAGAGAATCTATCCACCACCACCAGGATTACCATATTTCCATGAGACTGAGGTAAGCCCGTGATGAAATCCAAGGAAATGTTGGACCTCAGGATGGGCAGTGGGTGCAGCAGGCCTTAAGGGTGGGTCTTGGGTTCCTTGTTCTGGGCATAGATGAAGGCCCGGACGTCACTCTGCAGTTTGGGCCCCCAGAACCTCCTCTGGACAAGCTTGCAAGTCCTGGTAGTTCCCGGGTGTCCAGAAGGGAGGGCAGCATGAGCCCACTGCAAAACCTCAGAACGGAGATGGTTAGGGACAAAGAGTCACCCTGGAGGGCCATTACCTGTTCCTGGTTCCTGCAATTGGGACCTATTGACGGCCGTCTCGATATCCCACTGGATGGGTGCCACCACCCTGGAGGTGGGGAGAATGGGTTCTGGACAGGACTCCCCCTCTGGTGGCTCAAACTGTCTCGAGAGAGTATCAGGCTTGAGATTCTTGGAACCTGGACGATAGGAAAGAGTGAAATTGATCCGGTTAAAAAAAGAGGGACCAGTGGGCTTGTTGGGAGTTCAACCTCAGGCGAGGTTCCTGTGGTCTGTCCATATGAGGAAAGGGTGTTTGGCCCCCTCCAGCCAATGCCTCCACTCCTCCAATGCTATCTTAATGGCCAGCAGCTCCCTGTTCCCAATATCGTAGTTCCTCTGAGTTGGGGTTAGCCAATGTGAGAAGAATGCACATGGGTGAAGCTTATTATCCCTCTTACCCCTCTGTGACAGGACAGCTCCTACTCCCAAGTCTGAGGCATCCACCTCCAATACAAAGGGTATCTCTGGATCAGGGAGGGTAAGGACGGGGGCAGATGTGAAGTAGCTTTAGTTTGTTGAAAGCCGTCTTCCACTCATCCCTGCAGGATCTCAAAAGCCGTGGACATGAGGGGGAGAAGGTACCGGTTCTTGATGGTGATACGGTTAAGACCTCGGTAGTCTATGCAGGGTCGGAGGCTGCCATCCTTCTTTTCAACAAAGAAAAAAAACATCTCCTGCAGGTGAGGTGGAAGGGCGGATGAACCCACTGTCCAGAGATTCCTTGAGGTATTTCTCCATGGCTAATCTTTCAGGACTAGAGAGGGAATAGTCTTCCACGAGGTGGGCAGGTACTGGGAAGCACCTCGATAGCGCAATCATAAGGTCCATGATGGGGCAGTGAGGCAGTTCTGTCTTTACTGAAAACTTTGTGGAGGTCTGCATACTCCGGGGGTACTCGGGATAACTTGGGAAGATTGGTTAAAGACTTGGGTTTCTCCGGCTCCATCTTGAGAGGAGCCAAGACTTCCTTGGACAGGGTCTCAGGAGCAGAGGTACAATTCCACCTTGATATATCTGGCAAGGGTTCTGGGACACAGCAGAAGGCGGAATCAGAGACACGGCAGTTGGTTCCCCATGTTCTAACAACCCCTCGGGGCCAGTCAATGTGAGGGTTGTGATCGGTCAGCCATGGGAAGCCAAGAATCAGAGGAAGCTTAGGAGAGTGAATCAAAAGGAATTGTATCTGCTCCTGGTCTTGCCCCACCCTTAGCTGGAGAGACGGGGTACTAACCTGTCCGGAACCCAGGGGGCTGCCATCCACTGCTGTAATATTTAGAGGTCTTCATAGGGTAACAGACTGAATAGAGATGATGAATCACAAACCTGATGATGCTGAGTGCCGTGGGTAAGGGTGGCGTGGAAGGTCAAACCAGAGGTGGCCATCCTGGCTCCCCTTCTCCTGGAAGAGAGTTGGCTTTTCCCGACAACTCAGGGCATGCGAAGCGAAAATGGATTGACCTGCCACAATAGATACAGCATCTGTCCCTCATCCATCGGTTGCACTCTGCTTGGGATATCCTGGTTCTACCCAGCTGCATGGGTTCCTCAGGGTCGCTAGGGGATGAAGGCAGTTTAATAGGGTTCGCAGACTCCAGCAATCTGACCTCCCACTGTCGCTCCTGTTGGTGTTCTCTAAAACGATGGTCTACCCGGATGGCCACGTCAATGAGGGATTCAAGATCAGGTGCGGGATCTCAGAATGCCAGCTCGTCCTTGAGCTCAGGGGACAAGGCATGGTGAATGGTTGCTCTCAGGGCTCATTGATCCCATCCACTTTCTATGGCAAGGGTGCGAAACTCGATGACAAACTCTGCTATACTCCGGGCACCTTGAGAGTGGTGAAGTAGGCGATGATCCACATCTCCCTTGCTAGCTGGGTGAAGGAAAACTCTCTTCATCTCAGAAATGAAGTCTTGACTATTGGTAGTAAGTTGAGATCTCTGGTCCCATAAGGCTGAGGCCCAGTCCAAAGCCTTCCCTATGAGAAGGGTTATGATTTAGGCCACATTACTACTGGCGGGAAAGCTGCTGGGCTGGAGCTGGAAGGCCAGGGTACACTGAGTTATGAAACCGCTACACCTCTTGGGACTGCCATCGAATCGTTCAGGGGCTAGTAGTCTGGGCTCAGGTGGTACAGAAGACATAGGTCTCGGGATGAAGTGACTTGAGACTGGCAACTCAGAAGGTGAAGGATCTCTGACAGAGCCTGGTAATGCCTCTGAAAGCTAGTGGCTTGGTTTGAGAGGGCTGACAGAATCTGTTAAAGGTTAGATGAAGACTCTTCCACTGGGCTCACTTCCATGGTTCAGTCTTGCTGTAACGGGGCTGCCGTATGCAGGGATCGAACCCGGGTCTGTAGTGCTTGAGTGCTTGGTGTTCTACCACTGAGCTAACTTGAAATTAGCAAAGTACAAATAAACTGGGAAAGCCGAGCTTCCACAAAAACGAGAAACAAAATAGACACAATGGTGAAGGAAGTACAACAAGGATAAGACTTAACTCAAGGGCTGGTCTCTGGAGGCACATGGTACATAGGCTCAAGACTGAACACATTGGGTGACTCAGAGAGAAGTAGAGAGGACATTGTGCTGTCTGAGAAGAGGCGAAGAGGTCCACTTCTGGCCTGTAAAATCTCACCCAGATTTGTTCCACTACCTCGGGGTGGTATTGTCCACCCGCATCAAGACATTGCAGCCTCTGGAGGAAGTATTTCAGGGCCAGAAATACAGCCATCAACTCGAGACAGTTAATGTGACAATCGAGCTGATGACCCTCCTATTCCCCTTGAGCTGCATGACCACTTATGATTGCTACCCAGCCCGTCAGGGAGGCATCTGTCTTTAGAAACCTGCGATGACAAGACGCATCTAGAGTGGGACCCAAGGTAAGAAACCGGGGTCTGAACCACATAGAAAGGGAACGAAGCATGCGGCACGTAATCATTATTTGCCTTAGGGGACTGGCCCTTGGGTGAGATCCCCTGGCTTTTAACCACAGCTGAAACGGTCTCATGTGCAGAAGGCCCAAAGTGATCACTGTGGACGCAGACATAGTAGTGCTTCACTTGTATAGTGACGGCTAGGCAAATCGTATCTTTGATCCATTGTTTTCAGCAGCTTTTTAAAGCCAGTTTGTTCAACTGTTGCAACAGGGACCATATCTTTAGCAATGTGGTAGGCTACCACCTCCATTATATCTTGGCACTTGGCACTTTTCTTTTCATATATGAAAAAAATATGAGAAAATTAAACATTTAAAGAGGTTTGTTTTGGGGCAGAAGGCTTACCATTTTGTCTTGCAACAGCACAACCTCCACGAAGTTTAATTCATACTTCATACTGTAGTTTATGTAGCTGTTGTAAATGGTGAAAGAGGTTTGTAGTGCTTCCAGAACATGTTGCGACATGGTTATTGCACTCTCTGCATATTACCTTGCTCTGTTGCTCATCTGACCTTTAAAACCCAAACCATCTCCAAATGATTGAGCCATTGTTTTTCTTCTTACAAACCAGCATGTTGTGTATCTTGCCTTGTGGCTGTGTTGTTCTCCATGTTGCACCAGAAACCGGGAGCAAGTGAGTTGGGGTGGGGTTATATGTGGAGTGTGAGAGTGGAGAGACTCAAAAACTAGTGAGTTGCTTAAGCTTAAATATGTTCTAATGCAACATCCATCTGTCCATCTATCTATATATATCTCGATACATTGCCCAGTCCTACTAGCACTCTTAAAATAGCGCCCCAAAATGCAAAGAATCACAGCACAAGCTTTGGCTATGAAACCTGTATTTTATGAGGCAACCTTGGCTGTACAGACAGAGCTGTTAGTGGCTGTGATTAATTACAATATAGCTCATACATTTCTGACACCTTTCTCTCTCTTCGTTGCTTTTTCTGTCTGTTATTTATGGATCTATTACCTTTAGAGTAAAAAATGCTTACAGATAAAATGCCAACATTTCACGCACTACATCAAACATGCTCTCCAAGAGGAAGCCCTGAAGGGTACGTCACCTTCAGAAACAGTTCTCACACTGACATCACACCACTGTAAATCACTCACACATACACAAACTAGACTTGACATTCTTAGTAGACAAACTACTATGGTTTAAGAAGGATGCAAGCAGTGAACAAAATATAATGCAAAAATACACAAAGATACACAAAGTTATAAATAGTTCTTAACAATTACAAATATAAATGCTCAAATGCATCTCTTGTACACTAATGCGTCCTACACAATACATGACTTTAAAAGACATCTGATCATGATACCATTCATATTACATCTGTCTGTCTTGTCATGGAAGTCGTAGCATTTTCAAATTACACAACAAATTGGTGATAGGGGTGAACACATTACAAAACATTTCACTATTGACGAATCCCAAATGACTGGACACCAAATTACTTTTCACAACAGAGTACATGTGCGAAGTGATATGAGATATGAAAACAAATGCATGATCATATGTTATGCACTTCAGAATATGAGGTGTATGTTTTTAATCTCCTGAAGACACCATATATTTTATTGGTTACAATATGAAAAAGTACCTCCAACTGAAAAATCTACCTATTTGCTTACCTGACTGTCCAAGAGAATTGGCAATTTCTCTCCAACTCTTCTCTTTCTTCACCCGGTTGTGGGACAGTTCAGAGGAAACATCAAATAGGCACTGGTGCTCCTGCCAATGTTCCACTAATTTGTCCTCCATTTCTTCGGTCCAATGAGACTTTCTTGATACCGCAGCCATGCTAGTTGATGTTCTGTTGTAGGTACATCAGGACTCCTCCCACTGAACCTTCCCGCTCAGTTTCTTGCTCTCTCATTGGCTGTAGGTCAACGCTGTAGTTGCATTCAGACAAAAATTATTTCACATTGCATGATTTGGAATCGCAGACAGGTCCAGATATTTAACATCCTAGATATCTCGCTGACATTGGCGACACGCCGGTGCTTCTCTCAAATCACATTGTTGATAATTCATACATTGCGATCGTCGCTCATGGGACCGAGCTCTGCTTTGTCTGTGATTTCAGGCTTTTGTCGGTGATCTCCACAAAACTGTCGGCGAGCGAAATTCGGCATTAGAGCTACACATGACATGCCTACTACCTGCTGTCAATCACAATCTCTAATCAACTGTGTCGAGGAAAGCTTATTACAGGTTATTGACATACATCAGTCCTGTCACAGTCTGTCTGCACCACTTTCTTGGACTCTTATTTTGAAGTTCTCTCCCTCACTACATTTCCAACAAGTCACTGCCCTAATTACTTCATCGTTATCCCCACCTGTATGTCATTCCCTCGTTTAGTTCCTAGTGTATATATATATCCTTTAGTTTTGTCAGTCTGGGTCAGTCCTTGAATTGTGCATTATGTTTGTAGTCGTGTATTGCTAGTGTTTTCTCTACTCCAGTGTTTGCTCTACTCCAGCGTATGTTCCACTCCAGCTTTTGTGGTTAAAGGATTTAAAGTTCCTACTCCTACGTCTCCCATCCTCCTTGACTCCTTAGGACCCCAATCGTTACAAGTCCAGGGTCAGACATAAATTTTTACATTAGGGGGAATTTTTTTTTCTTAGAATTTTCTTTTTCTAACATTATAAAATTACTTTTATTATGTCAATATAATTAATTCACTTTGATTAAT
Organism: Moxostoma hubbsi; assembly: GCA_032164185.1. NCBI lineage: Eukaryota > Metazoa > Chordata > Actinopteri > Cypriniformes > Catostomidae > Moxostoma > Moxostoma hubbsi. The sequence goes on from JAVLUX010000023.1 coordinate 11,396,319, forward strand.
GTGACACTGTTGGCCGTTACCAATCAAATTAAATCAACATCAACTAATATTTGGAGGGCTAGGTATTGGCTCTGATTTTCCAATTTGATTTAATTCAATTAGATTCCAAATGTTAATTCAATTCAATATCAGTTGATTTGTGAATATATAATTTACAATGTTAAATGCCATGTTTCAATTATTACATATTGCCTGAACTCTACACTGCGTAATGTGCATTGTGTTTAAACACATTCCTGTTATTTATTTATTTATTTATTTTGTCTCATTGACTTATTTCCAATTACTTTGGTTAATAAGTTTATATAGACTTCATATATAGAAATACCAATATAATGCTTTGACACAGAGGAGAAGGTGAATGCATTTATCGAGATTTGGAATGAGGATCTTATTAAACAAAACTGTTACAAAAAAGGGTTTAGTCATATTTCAGTCACACAGTAAAAGTGGTAAATGTCCTGTATAAGTAAGTTTTCAATTTATTTATGTATAAATAAATTAAGTTTTAATTAACATTAGGGTTATTTAACATATCAAAAACATTTTAAATATTTGTAGCAATTGGTAAAATTATATTTTTAGATTTCTCATTCCTGAATAACTTACTAAATATATAACATCCATCCTTCCCACACTTTTAGCCTCTAGCAGGTGAGGAGGCTTTTCAGACAGATAGCAGAATAAGTGAGATGGGCCGATGAGCCCATCGAATAACCCCCGTTCATTTCCGACCCTGCATCGGTCATATGAATTGCATAAATAAATATGGAATGAGTAGCCAAATTTGTTTATAGACATTTCTTCTTTTAAAATAAAGTGTTGAAAAATAAACTCACAAATTTGATGCCTGTATTGTATCAGACTGTACATTTCTGCCTGTTAATGTGAAAGTTGTATTTAATGTGTGGCATCAAAGTTTTCATTTTAGAAATAAGGATATTGAAAACTAGATGATATTTTAAAAAATTTCCTGGTTATTTTCATAGCCGCCATTCCCTGATAGAGGGAACAAGACATTGTGTCGTTGTAATAACACTAGGGGTCGCGCTTGGGAGCCCCAAACACCTGATCTTTGAGAAAAGACCAATGGGAATTGGCGAGTGGAATTTGCATGCCACTCCCCTGGACATACAGGTATAAAAGGAGCTGGCTTGCAACCACTCATTCAGGTTTTATGCTGAGGAGCCAAGACAGGGTCAGCTGGTGATTCTGAGTTGTTTCAGGGGGGGGCACAAGATCTCATTCCCTCCATCAGGGAATGGAGGTTACGAAAGTAACCAGGACATTCCCTATCTGTCACTCACTCGAAGTTGTGTCTATGTAGTGACACCAGGGGTCCCTATACGAAATGCCACAACTAGCTGAACTGTGTTATGTGGACTGGTGGTGCGAGACAGACAAACCATTGCGTTCCCACAGCCAGCCATCACGTAACCTCCTCCAACGCTCCTACGAGCATCGGACGGTTCCCCATACCTCAGGGACAAGTCAACTGCCCAAAAAATGGGGACCGGCTGCCACAGCTGTGGCCTCTTCTCTTCTTATTTCTCCCCAAAAAAAGAGTGGTGTAGGTTGCTACTGGTCGTTTAGATAAATTTTACTATTAGAAATGATTAATAATTATCAATTACTAATTAAATTAAATAATATAATTTAATTCATTAAATTCTGTCCTTGGGGCAAGAGAAAAATTATAGTAAGTGTCTGATCCAGTCTCATAAATATCTACCCTGAAGGTTGAATATTTTGATTAATATTCAAAATAATCAAAAAGGGAAAAAAACTAGTCAAATTATTGCCATATGAATCCAACAGTAATCTGGTTACAGTTGGCTTCTAACAACAACAATTTAACAATACTGAAGTAATAGGGGAGTTCTTGACGTGGCAGAGGCTGGCTTCAACACAATATTGAAAGAAACAACTAGGAATACTTATTATAATATAACAAGATTTTTTTTATTCAAACAGCACTGAACATCGCCAATACTATATGAATATAACACAAAAACATTGAAATCCTAACTAAATAATGGAGCTATATACCACAAGAATTGTAGGCTTCAACGTCACAAGCCTCTAGCTCAGCTATTGCTGCAGTATCTACAGTTATTTTGCGGTCCACTCCATACTTGTGGTATGCCAGCGTTTTGGTGATTCTCTGTTGCAAGTACTGCAGGACCTTTTTGTATCTTTGTATTGCATGCTCTGGTAGAAACACTGGGAGAGGAAAAAGGTGCATGATTAGTAAGTAACTCAAATAAGACTATCAACTGTTGTGACAATATCAATCACATGGAGTTCACTGCCACATATGGTAGGACCCCCATTAGGTCCTGATCTCATCATTATTGAGTCTGGGATTACATGAACAATGTTGGTTACACCGAATGTTCATTTAGCTTTCTACGATGTTAATTGAGAAGCGAAAACTATTTATGGCATTGGTTTTGATAACATACTCTCTAGACAAAAGACTTTTCCCCAGTACTTTAGGACACCATTATAACAATGATGACCATTATGACAATGACAACATACCTCTTCTGCTTTTTTGCATTTTGTGTTTTGCTTTCTTCTCTGATTTTTTTTTTCTTATGTTTCCTCGCTTTGTGGGGTGAAGAGGAAACAGATGAATCAGAGGTGGAATAAGATATAGATTCATCGGAAAAGGATGAAGAGTCAACTTTTTTTTGTCTTTTTCTTTCTTGCCCTTCTTTTCGCCACCTTGTTTTCTTCATGCAGGCTGTCTACTTCATCGTAAGAGTCAGGGTTAACAATCAAACTTGGGGTTTTGGTAGAAGCTCCTTGCATCTCATCCTTTGACAACACTGATAAGAAATATAAACAAAACTACATTTAATTTAATTTTAATTATTTGGCATCCTACACATGTGAGCTACTACATTGATTAGCACAAACCAATGCATTTGGACAAGACTTGTGTGCTTGTAAATTGTTTACCAATTGAAATACTCTTACAATTTAAAATAATTACTTAGCATATATAAATCTTCAAAATACAGCACAGTAAAATATAAAAATGATTTTATTAATTTAGTAGATGCTTTTATTCAAATAAACTTAAAATTGAAGAAACATACAAACCAAAATGATAAATTGTTCTACATTTACCTTTGGTATCCATCGCCTGTTTGTGTGTCATTTAATTTCATATTTCTTATACAAAGTCTGCATTTCATCCTTGACTTGATGAGTCTATGTTTTTGTAGCCATTTAATTAACCTTTTGAGTGCATCACAAATTGAAACAACTTTAGTTCCAAGACCCATTATTTAGATAGATATACACAAAATAGCTCTGACATAAATAAAGGGGGAAAAAACACCTACAACCTCTGATTTAGTTGGCGCCTTTTTAGTGTTGTAGAACTTTTCATTTATTTTCCATGTATGCCGTATGCAGAGTGTCTGCTGCCTAATGGGCCGAATGAAATGTTAATAATAAAAAAAAAAAGCAGAAATATACTGGTTATCATGTAACCACTTTAAACAAAGCAGAGCTGCGCAACTTCCTGTTTTCTGCTAGTGAATAGTCCTGGTAAACCTTGGTTACCAGTTTAATGAATAAAATGAAAACTGTGGTAAATATTACTTAGATTATACACATTTGAATACTTAAAAATACAATATATATATATATATATATATATATATATATATATATATTAGGGCTGTAACGATATGCAATATGAAATCGAAATCGCGATACGCAGATCCACGATCCTGTATCGCGATGTGAGAAGGCAGAATCGCGATCGACACACCCCTTCCAACTCCCAGATTTATCCTTCCTGTCCAGATCCAATGCTACCACATCTTTAAATTACTATTAGTATTATTTGAAGTTAACATTATAAAATACGTAGACCTACACCACAAAACTAGTTGAGGATAAATTAAAAATGTATAAATTTAATAAATTTAATTTTATCTGTAAGCGTCCTGCAATTGCATGTGCTACCTTAACCTTTTTCATGTGACGCGTCACGCGAGCTAGTTGAAGAACGTGAGGAAACATGGCAACAAACCCAGACATCGCGGACCCTCCTAATACTTTTAAGTCAGCAGTATGGCAACATTTCGGCTACCCGGTGGAGAACAAGGATGGCAATCGTGTTGTCGACAAGACCCACACAATTTGCCGTAAGTGTTTCAAGAAGCTTCCCCAACTGGCCGGCAACACAACCAACATGCAGAAGCATATCTTAAGGCACCATCCCGACATCAGTTTAGCTCGTCCACAGAAAACAACCCAACAGCAGCAGCCTACACTGCCTAGTTTATTCCAAGCAAAGTTTCCAGCCAATTCAGATCGAGCACAAAAAATTACTGATGCAATTGGAATTTTGATGTCACTGGATATGCGCCCCTTTTCGGTAGTTGAAAACGAGGGATTCAAGTATTTACTTAGTGTGCTCGAGCCCCGTTATGCATTACCAAGCCGGGCGCATTTCTCTCAAAATGTGCTACCAAAACTTCTGGAGAAAACAAAGGCTAAGGTGGAGGAAGGGTTGAGTACTGCTGAATCCATCGCAATCACCACCGATGGATGGACGTCCCGTGCCACAGACAGCTATATGACCATAACGCACACTATATTACGGCCGATTGGCAAATAGCAAACCCCGTCCTCCAAACACGCGCTGTGTATGAGAGCCATACAAGCGACCATTTATAACATTCGGAAATACTTAAAGAGGCTGTGATAGATTGGAAAATCAGCAGAACAAACGTCCCCGTTCCCGTGACAACAGACAACGCCAGAAATATTGCCATTGCTGTCGAAGCGGCCGGATTTTCACCGCATATACGATGCTTTGCTCACACTGTTAATCTGGCTGCGCAGAGAGGGATGGGCGTTCACCACATGTCCCGACTCCTCGGCAGAGTGAGGAAAGTGGTCACGTTTTTCCACCGCAGCACAACAGCTGCAGCTGTGTTGAAGGAGAAACAGGTGATGCTACAGCTGCCCTTACACAAGCTGGTCCAGGATGTGGCTACTAGGTGGAACTCAAGCCACGACATGCTCGAACGCTACCTTGAGCAGCAGGCTGCTGTTTTCTCTACATTAACAGACAAGAGTGTCAAGAAGATCATTAAAGACATCGTCACTCTGTCTGATGATGATGTGAAACTAGCTGAGGACGTGGTGCAGGTTCTTAAACCTTTGAAAACTGTGACTACCCTCATGAGCACTGAGCAGATGCCAACTATTTCAATGATCGTGCCATTGAAACACAGAATCCTGGCCTCCATGAAGCACAGTGTCTCTGACTCAACAGTAGTGAAAGACATCAAAGCTGCTATTGCACATGACTTTGAGGACAGATACCCTGATTCGGATAGGGCACTAATTCAGTTTCTTCATATGAGCACTGTACTTGACCCCCGTTTCAAATCTCTACCTTTCCTTGATGAGACCACCCATGACACAATCTTCAAGAGTCTGACTGAGAGAATTCTGGAAGATTGTTCACAGATTGTTGAGGTATTTGATTGTTTAAATATTAATATATTAAATAAAGTGCTGTGTAAATCAATTAGGCCTATTTAATTAAAGTCAGTATTTATTTTAAAGTCAGTATTTAAATATAGTCAGATAAAAAATACTTAACTTTATTAAACTAACTTTATTCATGTAATTGTCCTGGATTTCATATCCTCCATTGTATCTAACATTATGTTGCAATTGTGTAATGGATTTTGTCTGTTAGGCCCAGACTTCAACGGAAGAGCAATCAGAGACAGCCTCAAGCTGCAGTAACTGTCCTCCTCCAGCCAAAAGAGCACCAATGATGGCTGAACTGTTTGGAGACTTCTTTCCAATGGAACAGGCATCGTCATCATCCAAGCCTTTGTCTGCAGTGGTGGATGAGGAGGTGCAGCATTACAGAGCAGTGCAGAGCCTCTCATTGGAGTCAAATCCACTTATGTGGTGGAAGGACAACCAGAACCAGTTCCCCCATTTAGCCAAGTTGGCTAAAATGTACCTTGGAATCCCAGCCACATCTGTCCCCAGTGAGAGAGTGTTTTCCACTGCAGGGGACATTGTCACAGCACAGAGAGCAAGCCTCTCACCAGACAATGTGGACATGATGGTGTTTCTGAAGAAGAATTTTCAACTCCCTTAAATCAAATCCACAACGAGTTTGGTTTTCTTAAGAGAAAGAAGTTGTTTATTTGTTTAATGTTTACTTACTTGATTTGTGGTTTACAGCACAGACAGTAAGCCTCAGTTACCTCAGTGCGAAAAAACAGAAACCATTTAATTTTCTTTGTAAATGTAAGATTGATTGAAGAAGACTTTTCAACATGCTTGAATCATCTCCTCTATGGACTTTAGTTCTGTTTGTTTTTCAACAGTATTTTGTTACAAAGAAAACAGAAGTGTTATAGCTTTGGCTATATAATTTATTTTACTTAGGTATATTAATAATTTGCTTAGTTAATATTGTTATTTGGTGTTCAGTTTATACAGGTTTTTCAAATGTTATTTAATAAAATTATATATTTTTCCTCAAAATATCTTTTGAACTGTTTTGTCCCCACCCCTCCGCCGCCAAGCCATCCCATATCGAGGTTTGTATCGTATCGTGGGTCAAAAATCGTGATACGAACCGAATCGTGGGTTTGGTGTATCGTTACAGCCCTAATATATATATATATATATATATATATATATATATATATTGTATTTTTAAGTATTCAAATGTGTATAATCTAAGTAATATTTACCACAGTTTTCATTTTATTCATTAAACTGGTAACCAAGGTTTACCAGGACTATTCACTAGCAGAAAACAGGAAGTTGCGCAGCTCTGCTTTGTTTAAAGTGGTTACATGATAACCAGTATATTTCTGCTTTTTTTTTTTATTATTAACATTTCATTCGGCCCATTAGGCAGCAGACACTCTGCATACGGCATACATGGAAAATAAATGAAAAGTTCTACAACACTAAAAAGGCGCCAACTAAATCAGAGGTTGTAGGTGTTTTTTCCCCCTTTATTTATGTCAGAGCTATTTTGTGTATATCTATCTAAATAATGGGTCTTGGAACTAAAGTTGTTTCAATTTGTGATGCACTCAAAAGGTTAATTAAATGGCTACAAAAACATAGACTCATCAAGTCAAGGATGAAATGCAGACTTTGTATAAGAAATATGAAATTAAATGACACACAAACAGGCGATGGATACCAAAGGTAAATGTAGAACAATTTATTTTATTTTTTTTTAAGTAAAACTACAATTGATCATGCTAAATTGTATATTGTACGATATTGAATTTCTAATCTAAATGCTAGATGTTTACGGTGGTTTCAGGGAAAGACGAATACATAGTCAGAAAGTGACAAAGACATGCAGGGCAGGATCAGTTTTTGAGAAAAGCAAGATCACCTTACAAAACTGGATGAAGTTCATGTACCGGTAGGTAATATAGATATATTTAATATCCTCAGTTACACCGTGTCTACACTACGACAGATGTAGTGCCATGCCGCAACAGCTTGAGGCTGTCTACACTGGACGTGACAAAGCGACCGTTGCAAATCTATTTGTTTTTATGTTAGAAGAGTCACAAGTGCTTCAAGTATGTCAGAAATAGAATGCGGCATCAGTTTACTGTCGGGAATTTGTTGTGTCGCATCCAGTAGACCGCATCACTGATTATATGGGTTCTACTTTATTTTGTCACGCCGGTCACGTCTGATGTAGACACGGTGTTAGTTTAATCTGTGCATCATAATCTCTAGTTAAAGCATGGTAAAAAAAAGTTATGATCCATATGATTTTCAAATTTATTTTCAGATACTGTCAAGGACTAAGATTAAGGCAGGTCGACATGATGCAGGATGGCATAGCTGGAAGTTCAGCAATTCTTTATTAATTACTCATGGGTTCTCTGTATTTCCCCTTCCCTTCAGTCATTGCCTTACATACAGGAATAATTTACCCAAAGTTAATGAGATACGTGCTGAGGAAAACAAGAGACACACACACTATACTGTATATAAATCATAAACCTACCTGAGGTAAGTCGGCTAGTCACTCATAGTGGGGATGGGGGTTCCATTCCGTAGTTGATTTCTGTTACAGACCACACTCACAAAGCAATTGACCATACAGGCCAAAATTATTAAATTAGCTGTAATGACTAATTTTGGTAGTGTAGTAATTCCATGAAATGCATATTGCATTTCCATAGTAATAATAACATTAGTAGTAAGGAAGAAAGGGCCACAACCTGATTATTGTAATGGCTAATTGTGTACAACTGCTCATTAGTAGTTTTAATAGTTATTTCTTCTGAAGCTTAATTAGTAGATAATTAAAAGTAGTTCATCAGGAGGCATGACTGAATTCAATAGTTATTGATTAGCTAATTGTTACTTAACACAATTATAAAATTATATTACATACTGATTAGTTAACACATCTTCCATAGTAGTTAATAGTAGTGACTTAAAGGGATACTTCACGTCTGGGAAGATGAATGTGTATTTAAAATTGGTCATTTATATAGTATAAATGTGAAATTATTTTTGAATTTGAAGCATTCTAGACTGAGAAAAGGCAGAAAATGTATTTTTACACATGTGGCTGAAAGACAACAACTCCCAGAATGCACTTGCTTTGCTGCCCTTACGAGGCCACTCCCAAACCACAGGCGGCAGTATCTGAAAATATTCAACTAGGCTTGCTTTGATACATCGTGACTCTATAAATCGTGAGTTAGTTGATAAATTGACTGACTACGCGGGAAGAACATTATAATTCTGGGTGTCCAAACTCTGTGCATGACGTCTTAGTAACAAAAAGAAAAACAAACAAAATACTACACTAAGCCGTCCGTTTGTCCCTTCGGGCTTTGGCTGGCGTTTCCAATTTATCTTCGGGATCCTAAAATAAGTTTCCAGGACTCCCCTGTCCATGTGTGGTACAAAACTTGGGTGCTCAGTTATACATGCTCAAGTTAGCGGTGCTGTTTCATCAGCGGATTCAGCGATCTCGTCCAGAAGAAAACAGCATCGCTGAAATTCGCGACAGCAATAGGACTCTCTATCTGTTTCCATAGGCGCACAGCAAGAGCACTGACACCACCAGTCCGCCCCAACTCGAGTCTGGCCGGGCTCATCCTCCTGCCTGAAAAGCAGGTCTTGCTCCCCTGCTAGAGCAGCTGCTCCGGCTGCCTCTGTTCATCGCTGTATTGCGGCTCGTACAGGTAGCCGCGAGCATCAGATTCTCGCAACAGATCTTCGAAGTCCCCTTCTGCCATTTCAACTTCAAAACTACCTTCCGCCATCGTGATTAGCCTACTTGTATACAAACTTTCTACACAGAGCAAGAGCCTGTTATCTTAGCTTCTACAGAAAGATGGTTGACACTATCTTCACATTCTGTGAGTGAGATCCCGCCCCATATGGGCGTGGTGAAAATATGCAGAATACTGGCTGTAGTTTTAAGCCTCTGTCCCAAAAATCCTCCGATGACGCAAAATGACGATTTTTGCGTCATTGGAGGATTTTTTTCCAGACTAAAAATAAATAAATCTCTCGTCTCAGGGGGATATGAGGGGGGGGGGGGGGCTCGGTAATTCGAAAATACTACTGGTTTTCTACTGATACAAAGCTTAATGCTAAATCCTGAAGTAACCCTTTAAGTGTTAATGAAGAATTACCTATTAGTTCTGCAGTAATTCCTTATTAGTTATGCATTAAGTAAGATACAGTATTCTAAAGTGTTACCAGGAACAGACAAAACAAGCGGGAGAATTTGGAAAAACACCAGCCTGAGTCGGACATAAACCGCTTTGCTGCTCACTCTGAATCGCAGGTTCAGATCACTCAAACAACATTTCACCCAAAATTGACGATCTCACAAATCAACATAGCCAAATAGCGATCAGAGTTAAACATACAAGATTATACTCAAAACATCAAACATTCAGCATCAAATATACTATTTAGTTGTACAAGAAAATTCACAGTTTCAAAACTAAATCTGCCCAGATATCAAGCCTTACTTGGGAAATCCTGTGTGATTTCAGCAGGGTTGTCCGTTTGAATTCCTGTTGCATTGTGCGGTCAGGAGAAAATGATCTGGAATCGGTCCTTTGTCTTACGCTCGTCAGCGAAAAGACATGTCTCTGCTTTGTTCCTCGGGTCCGGTGACGGAGAGAAATGCAGGTGATGGTCAACGTTGATAGAAAACGAGGGAGAAGGGAAGCTGTTCGCCTTTCCATTTTCTAAATAAATTCACTGTTGTTTTGCAGTGAAAATGAATTGAATGAACCGGATGTAATAAGTATACTACTAGACTGGAACAAAGCCAAGTTAATCTTACTCTACCATGGCCAAATGGTGAGGCTAGAAAAACATGGTCTTTTTGTCCTTTGTCCAGAAGGAAGGTAAACTCCTTGATATGTGTAGCTACGCGTCTCTTTAACCCTCTGGGGTTGACGGATGCACCGACGCGTCCTGCTGGATTTTTTCGTCATTACAGCGGAAACAACAAAATTCTCTGTCATTTTTGGCCCTACTTTTAAATAAAACAATTCAAATTTTAAACAAATATACTCCTGCAATGTAATCTGTATGAAACAAAGCGATGTACAGTTTTCCTGGCTCAGCAAATTCTCTAATGTGATCACACCCACCAGCAGAGCACGCCATTCATACGCTATTGTGCTGAGATGATCAAATCAAATGATAAACGCCCCCGACTGTGCCTTAAAAAACAAAGTCATTCACTTTTCTGAAAGACAGCACGATACACAAGTGAGAAAACTCCTGGATATTGGCGAAGAGTTACAATTTTCCTCAGAAGAAGAGCAGGAGTCTGATGAACATTTGTATTTTGAAGAGTGACTTGATCAGCCGAGGATACAATTTCGGACGAGTGAGTCATTTAGTTTTGATTAGTTGACATGTACATGTACAAACGTGTACATATTTTACTAGTGGGACTGTTTCCTCTCTTGCCAGCCAGGATTCAGAGTATTGACATTTGAAATATGTCCTAATAAGCAAGTTTTAGTTACATTTAAATGCTGTTTCGGCTAAAGCAGGCATTTAAATTTTATGCTGTATGATATAAATATGATATGTAATATGATATAAAAATAATATGAATGTTTAAATTACATTTTATCTAGTGTTTATGCTGCCTCAATATCATCAACAAAGCTTGTGCTTGCAAATATGGGTTCATGTGTAAATGAGTAAAATGCACTTTAAATATGCCCATATTAGAAAATCACCATCTTATAATGATTTCTGAAGGATCATGTGACACTGAAGACTGCAGTCAAGATGCTGAAAATTCGGCTTTGATCACAAATTGCATTTTACAATATTCAAATATTACAATATTCAAATAGAAAACTGTTCTTTTAAATTGTGAAAAGAGTTCAAAATATCAGTTTTTACTGTATTTGGGATCAAATAAATGCATCCTTCTTGAGCAGAAGAGACTTCTTTTAAACAGTAGTGTAGGTCTAAAATTAAGTAAAGTCTTGAAAATGTATAGTCAGATTACTTCTTTTAACTTTTTTTTTAACTCCTAACATTCATTCTCTTGCTGTCACATTCCTCATTGATAGAGAGGGGGATTTTGTCTCCTCAGGTGTGAATTACAATCCATATTCATGATAGTTTACGCCTCCTCGCATATGACCTTTCTAACACAGTGTCTTACAAAAGTTCAATTACTATATTGTTTTGTATGAATGAGTGATCAGGATGGTTTTCACATCATTTTGTTACAAAAAAATCTAGGCTACAAGATCCAGTTCTCAAAAGGCTTGTGGACAAATTTTTTGTATGTGTTATATGGCCTTATTTCAATTACTTAGAAAAGCAGTTTTCAAAAACCATGCATAAACGTTATTTTCTCAGAAATACAAACATGTACACACGTTGCTCACATATTATTCAGCCCAGTTTGTGCTGAATACAGTGTTATCAGACTTCAGCCACTAATGTGTTTTAAGCAACTGAAAAAAGCACAAATGTCAAGGCATGTCAAAACTTCTCCAAGGCCCAAAACACCCTCAGACCCCAGATGGTTAAACCTGGCTTAGAAGCTGGGCACAGAGAGACCGAAATCAAATCTGTCCACTAGTTTTGTTGACAAGATGACGTCATCGGTCATAGGCCACTTTTGACCAATGGCGTTTGAGGTTGGATCCATGGGTGGGAATTCCCATCCAGCTGAGAAGCACTCTGGGAAACCGAGTTCAATGCCTCACCTTTGATCATAGAACAAAGGGCCATGCGGTCTCCGCTGCCATTTTGATTGGGCAAGGCCCTACAGTGGAAATCATTCAGCTGGGGGCCAAAAGTGTCCACATTGCCCAATGGGGAAGGATTGTGTGGAAATATGTCACATGGACTCTTACCGAGTTCTGTCGGCAGTGTCGCATGTGAGTAAGTCCCCGTGGTAGGTCCTACCCAGAGGGGAGGAGCTCTACAAACACAGAGAACAGCGGTAGAGGGGACACTGCCCAAGGAATACGCCAGTTTCCCAGCGGGGAAACCGTCTCGTGGAAGATACATCACATGGGGTTACATACAGGCAACCAGTGCATGCGGAACACCTACCCCAGTACAGGGCCTATTTAGCACACGTACTGGTCCGGCATCGAATTTATCCACAAATACGCCTGCCACAGGGCTAAGGAGGAAGGACATCCAGGGTCCATGATCTCATGAACACGGTTGGGTGGTTAAAAGTGCACGTCTCCCCCTCCAGGAGGGGAAAGGCGCTATACTCAAGTGGTACACCCAGCCAGTCGCCCTGTAAATTACCTGTTTGTACATGACAACACATGGGACGAAACCTTGTAGAACCTTGTGACGGTATTTGGTGTTGCCCAGCCCGCAGCTCTACAGATGTCTGCTAAAGAGGCACCATTTGTCAGGGCCCAGGAGGCCGCCACACTCCTAGTAGTGTGTGCTTGTAGCCCTTGTGAAGGTATTGGGTGTTTCCCAGTGTTTCGTATAGAGTGTGAGGTCTGAGAACATAGTCTGGGTAGGCCATTAGGGTGCTACTAAGATGACCTGCTCCTCGTCCTCCCTGACCTTGCACAGGGTCTGTGCAAGTAGGCTCACTGGGGGGAACGCATACTTGCGTAGCCCCCGGGGCCAGCTGTGTGTCAGCGCATCTGTGCAGAGGGGAGCCTCAGTCATGGTGTACCAGAGTGGGCAGTAGGAGGATTCCCGGTCCAGGAGCCAGCAGCTGCGTGCCCATTGCACACGGCACCCCAGCCATGCTCTGAGGCATCTGTCATAACCACAATGGGCCTGAACACATGCACTAAGGGAACCCCTGCTCGCAGAAATGCAAGGTCTGTCCAAGGGCTGAATAAGCAGCAGCAGATCAGTGTGATGGCCATGCGATGTTCCCCGCAGCGCCATGCCCATCTCGGGACTCGAGTATGAAGCCAGTTCTGAAGCAGTATCATACGCATCAATTCAAGCAGCATGACTTCCGCTGAGGGCGCGATATGCCCCAGGAGCCTCTGAAATTGCTTCAGTGGAACAACTTCAGGCAGTTTAGAACCGACTGCATCCACTCGCTCATGAGGCACGCAATCATTGAGACTGAGTCTATCTCCATCCCGAGAAAAGAAATGCTCTGAACCGGGGAGAGCTTGCTCTTTTCCCAGTTTCCCAGGTCTTTTACCGAAGGATAGGACTTTATACTGGTACGCCTGGCACTCGAAGGCAAACCACAGAAAGGGCCTATGTCAAGGTAAAATTGAGATGTGGAAGTACGCGTCCTTCAGGTCTACCGCCGCGAACCATTCTTGATGCCGGACGCTCGCTAAGATGTGGGTGAACGGCATCTTGAACAGGAGTCTGTGCAAGGCCCGGTTCAGTACTCACAGGTCTAAGATTGGCTGCAACCCAGTGCCTTTCTTTGGTACAATTAAGTAGGGGCTGCAAAACCCCTTCTTCATCTCGGCTGGAGGGACAGGTTCTATGCAATCTCCGAACACATGGCAGTGGCATTTTCGCCCTTCACTGAGGTGAAACAGATGCCGTTGATCCCAGGCGTACACCTGGCAAACTGAATCGCATAGTCGAGTCGGGCGGTCCTGGTCAGCCACCGCAATGGGTTGGAGAGTGCAAGCCACACCTCCAAGCTGTGGGCAAGGGGGACAATACTGTCAGACATACCGGTGGGTGGGGCCTCATGGCAGGGCGGAACCTGAGACCCCATGTTGAGGGGGCTCGAACCCTGAACTCGTGGCCATACTGATTCTAGGGACATCGAAGCACTTACCTCCGGATACCCACCATCGGACTGTTCAGGGACGGGGGAGGACGAAAATCTTCCTCGTAGTCCATCACAACCGTGCTGGCGTGGGTGTGTTTGTGCCACAGCTGGGTGCGCAGGGGCCACCTCCGAAGCGCCGTGCCTGCCGTAAAAGTGCGGTGTCCAGCGGTCATGATAACGACGGCTGTGAACACCAGGTGTTTGACCCAGAGAATGAGGATACTGCTCTTTTCTTGAAAATGTGGGTACCTCAGCCCCTAGGGCATGTGGTGAAATCAAAAGAATTTTGCCTCTTAACTGCCGAGAACTGCTGGGCAAAGTCCTGGACGGTGTCGCCGAATAGGCCAACCTGGGAGATGGGGGCGTAAAGGAATCGTACCTTGTCAGCCTCCCTCATCTCGACCAGGTTGAGCCAAAGGTGGCACTCCTGGACCACCAAGGTGGACATTGCATGCCCGAGAGTCTGCGCTGTGACCTTTGTCACCAAGCCGCTAGGGTGGCTTTCCCTCTGAGGAAGGAATGCCAAGACCGCAACGTTGTCCGGTCCATAAACGCTGTGCCTGCGTGGGCAGTGGTCAAGCACGTGAGACAGCGATTGTTGCCGTCGGAAGCAGAGAGGTAAGGACCGCAACCAGGAAATACTTACAGACAGACAGGCATCTTTAAAAAGACACTCCATCAGTGCCACTCTTTTAGTAGTAAATATGCTCTTTCGTTAGGAAGAATATACTCTTTTCACTGCTGAATTGCCCAGGGGTGTTCTCTGCACTCCACCGGTGCACGAGGTGGAGAAACTGATGGAGAAACTGGATCAGCAGAGGAATTAAGCTCACTGATCACAACCACTTGGCTCCGAAGAAAAAAATCTGAATGAGTTCCTTTTATACCCAAATGTCCTGGGGAGTGGCATGCAAATTACACTCGCCAATTCCCGTTTGTCTTTTCTCAAAGATTAGTGGTGACTGGGACTCCCAAGAGACACAACGTCAAGTGAGTAACAGATAGGGAACTTCCAGTTCATTCATCACAGTTGAAATGTAGAGTTCTGGTAGTTCAACTGATAGAGCATGGTGCTAGAGTAGCAACGCCAAGATCATGGTTTCGATTCCCAGGGAAAAAACAAACCGCTAAAATGTATACCTTAAATGCACAGCAAGTCGCTTTGCATAAAAGCATCTGGCAAATGCATAAATATGCATATAAATGTGAGCGCAGCGTAGTTCTAGCGGGAAGACTAGCAGCTGTACATCATCACACTATTAGCTGGGTAATTCCTAGCCAATCGCAGGTAAGCCATTGCTTTATAAGTCTGCTCCCAATCTATCACATTGCTGTTTCAGTGCGCTAAGATGGCAACCTCCACCACCCCACCACCACCAGTTGAGCCCCGTTCCGCACGGGGGTAGGCTCCTCGCCCCTGCCTCCTATCTCCGGCAGGATATGATGTTCCGAGTACAACTCCCTCGTACCGCCGGACGGGGCCTACGCCAAAGAGAGACATTACTTTTCTGTTCTACATTCATCAAATAAATGGCATCATAAACCTCACTCAAGCCTGCGTGTCTTCCCGATAGAAATGTAAGTTAAATGCATCGCCTTGTGGGATACAGCCCCCAAGACAGTGTTCACTGTTGTGTACTACACAACATACATTTAGTAGTTCATCTGTACTCAAAATGAAAACATACTGGCACACATACTGCATTCTGCTAAAATAGTAAGTGTAGTATGCTATTCTGAACATAGCCATTGTGATAGGTTTGTTTTTACTGCTCCCTGTGCTGAAGATTTCTGGGAGAAGGTCCAATAAGCAATGAAGGAACTGATCACTCTCTTATTGCCTTGGCCACCCACACCAACAAGGATGCTTTTGTTATTATCACTTCCAATTACTGACAGCTGTGTTGGTGTGAAGGCAAGGTTTTACAGCAGTTGGACAGCTGGTTTAGAGAGAGAGAGAGGGATTACTGCGTGAACACTGGTGAACTAAGTAGCTGGAAGTTCTTGCTGAAGTTCCCTGTTCCTGAGTTGTTTTTCCCTCGTGTTGTAGTTATTGTTATTTTTCCTTCTATCTGTCCTTGTTCTCACATTCCTTTTTGTTTTGATTTGCCAAGGCCCCTATGTGTGGGTGATATAGTATCAAAATGCCTTAAAGAACTGAAAATCAGTTTAATTCTTTTTTAATATTGAATACAATACATTTTGTCAATATCAGTAGAAGAACTTTCCATTTGAAATCAATATACACAAATGAATATTGATTCTGTAGCTCAAATAAAAGAGCATGGTGCAAGAAACATTAAGGGCATAGGGTCAATTCCAAGGGAACATGCATAGTGATTAAATGTTAACCTTCAATGCACTGTAAGTCACATTGGACAAAAATATCTAGCAAATGCATGGATGAAAAAATGTATGAAGTATACAATACAATAGAAAACATTTACACACAAGAAAAACTAACTTTGCCATACACTTTGCATAACTGACATTGCTGGACGCAATCAGAGTGTGAATTACCATTTTAATCATGGTATCTTTCTATTTCTACTTACACTAATAGTTTAATATATAAAAAAAATTGGAATGTAACATCATTAAGAACTAACAATTAACAATATTGTATGTATAAATGATCATAAACCAAGAATTCCAAGATGAACAAATGCATGAAAAAAATATTCATTGTTATTTCGTGAAACCTAATTTGGAATGTAATACACATTACATGTGCATGTGTTAACATAATTAATATTAACGTAATGTGTATAATGAAATCATAAACCTCAACAACAATCCCCTAAACCCCCCACCCCCCACTCTGACCCTCCTTATGGTGTAATTGGCACCCTATGTGCAATTAATCGCAATCGGAATCAAATTCTAAACAGAAGCATGTGCAGTTTCTAAATTGCAGTAAGATTGCATTTTTTATCCTCAATTCTGAGATGTTTACATTGCTATTCTGATTAGTGCAGATCTTTTGCACACTGATGTGAACTCTGCAATCAGAATGCAGTGCACAAAAAGGGAAGGTGACATTTTTTTAAAGAAACTCACAAAGAAAGGACTGAAATGTGTTTTTGAATATTAAAATGTGATTATTTTTTATGAAAATTATGTAAATAAGTACAAATGTTGTCAAAAATCGCAATTAAAATCGAAACACAATATCTATCTAAAAATGTATATGAATAAAAAAAAAAATTTCATACACACAACCCTAACTCGTAGCTGTAAGTTATTTCCTACATATGATGGGAGTTCTTAAGAACAATTAGAGCCTTTGCATCAAGAGTGTGCCTATTACACACAAAAATGTCTAGATAGGCAGCTTACTAGGATTTTAGACACAGCCTAACTGTTGTGAGACTATTGTATCACTGCTAAAAACATTTTATGTATACATTCTACCTCTATCGCTGCTGCTGCTGCTGCTGCATTAGACACTGAGATTACTTTTATTGCAGGTCCTGAATGTGAAAGCCCCTCCCTTGAGAGTTGCCTATACGCTTCCACCCAAGACTGACACTTAACAGAAAAAAGTGCAAGGCAACATAATGAATTTAGACAGTATCACACAATGTTCCAAAGTGCATCTGGAGATGTTAGTCTCCAAACATCAGTTCTCTGACATTAATAAATTAATTCAGCATTGGAATATGGCATAAATGTGTGCCCTGTGGTCCAACACAGGCTACATCTGATGAAAAATGTAGTTTCTGGTTCATGTTTTGTAAAGGATAAAGCTCAGGAACACAGTAACTGTGCTGAATTTACCCCAGAGGAGCGTTTATTGGAAGGGGTGGAGGTGAGCGTTAATGGGTTGCTTCTCTTTTGTTGGTCTTCATGTGGAGCTCTACTATCAATTCTCCTCCCTGTCCAATAAGTGGTGATATGCACAAAGAATACAAATCGCCACAAACAAAAGAAGAATGTGAAAGGTGAGTGTGGATATTAATAGTGAAAAAGGACTTAAATATTGATCTGTTTCCAGGGTTAGGGAGTAACGAAATACATGTAATGTGATAAGGTATTTAAAATAGAAAATATAACTGTACCACTATATCACTTTCCACTACAGTTACAATTTAAATAACTGGTAATTAAAATACAGTTACATTCAAAAAGTATTTTGATTGCTAAAGAGATTACTTTGCATTTTATTGTAATTTGGTTAATTTAATATTCAGTTCTTCCAGATGGAAAATATTTATACATATAAATCAAAAGTGCATTTGAACAGCGGGGACACACTTTCTTATGATGTGCTACATTAAGTTGAAGTTTAAAGCAGAAGAAATAGAAATAAAAGCTATTTCTAGCCATTTTGCATGCACATATTACCAGGCACAATCATATTTTTTTATTAAGAAAATTCACATTGGATCATAATTTATTTTTTCAAGTAAGACCTGTGATACTAGGGCAAAAATCATATTCTTGATCTAATTTTTTTTTTATTGTTTTCCTGTAACAATATTGATTTATCTTGTTTTAGAAACATCACTGCATAAGATTTTGTTTTTTCAGAGAATGTATTTTTAACATGTGTATTCTGTCTTACTGTACTGGCGAGTTATTGACGAGTTTTTATAGTCAAAACAAGTGAAAAAAAAAAATGAATAAAAATCTACCAGTGCTGAAGAAGTAATCCAAAGTATTTAAAATGTATTACTGACCTTGAGTAATCTAATGGAATGTTACAAATGATATTTTACAGCATGTATTCTGTAGTGGAATACATTTCAAAAGTGACCCTCCCAACCCTGCCTGTTCCTAACCTACACCAATCATATCACTTTTGAAGGCACTGATTTAACCAACACCATTCACTTGCATTGGATGGATCTACAGAGCTGAGATATACTTCTAAAAATCTGTTTGTGTTCTGCTAAAGAAAGAAAGTCACATACATTTGGGATGCTTAAGGGTGAGTAAATGATGAGAGAATTTTCATATTTGGGTGAACTATCCTTTTTAAGCACAGATATGTTTTCTGGTCTTTGCATATGCATATGCATATGCATATATATATATATATATATATATATATATATATACACTACCGTTCAAAAGTTTGGGGTCACATTGAAATGTCCTTATTTTTGAAGGAAAAGCACTGTACTTTTCAATGAAGACAACTTTAAACTAGTCTTAACTTTGAAGAAATACACTCTATACATTGCTAATGTGGTAAATGACTATTCTAGCTGCAAATGTCTGGTTTTTGGTGCAATATGTACATAGGTGTATAGAGGCCCATTTCCAGCAACTATCACTCCAGTGTTCTAATGGTACAATGTGTTTGCTCATTGGCTCAGAAGGCTAATTGATGATTAGAAAACCCTTGTGCAATCATGTTCACACATCTGAAAACAGTTTAGGTCGTTACAGAAGCTACAAAACTGACCTTCCTTTGAGCAGATTGAGTTTCTGGAGCATCACATTTGTGGGGTCAATTAAACGCTCAAAATGGCCAGAAAAAGAGAACTTTCATCTGAAACTCGACAGTCTATTCTTGTCCTTAGAAATGAAGGCTATTCCATGCGAGACATTGCTAAGAAATTGAAGATTTCCTACAACGGTGTGTACTACTCCCTTCAGAGGACAGCACAAACAGGCTCTAACCAGAGTAGAAAAAGAAGTGGGAGGCCGCGTTGCACAACTGAGCAAGAAGATAAGTACATTAGAGTCTCTAGTTTGAGAAACAGACGCCTCACAGGTCCCCAACTGGCATCTTCATTAAATAGTACCCGCAAAACACCAGAGTCAACATGTACAGTGAAGAGGCGGCTGCGGGATTCTGGGCTTCAGGGCAGAGTGGCAAAGAAAAAGCCATATCTGAGACTGGCCAATAAAAGAAAAAGATTAAGATGGGCAAAAGAACACAGACATTGGACAGAGGAAGACTGGAAAAAAGTGTTGTGGACCGATGAATCCAAGTTTGAGGTGTTTGGATCACAAAGAAGAACGTTTGTGAGACGCAGAACAAATGAAAAGATGCTGGAAGAATGCCTGACGCCATCTGTTAAGCATGGTGGAGGTAATATAATGGTCTGGGGTTGCTTTGGTGCTGGTAAGGTGGGAGATTTGTACAGGGTAAAAGGGATTCTGAATAAGGAAGGCTATCACTCCATTTTGCAACGCCATGCCATACCCAGTGGACAGCGCTTGATTGGAGCCAATTTCATCCTACAACAGGACAATGACCCTAAACACACCTCCAAATTGTGCAAGAACTATTTAGAGCAGAAGCAGGCAGCTGGTATTCTATCGGTAATGGAGTGGCCAGCGCAGTCACCAGATCTGAACCCCATTGAGCTGTTGTGGGAGCAGCTTGACCGTATGGTACGCAAGAAGTGCCCATCCAACCAATCCAACTTGTGGGAGCTGCTTCTGGAAGCGTGGGGTGCAATTTCTCCAGATTACCTCAACAAATTAACAGCTAGAATGCCAAAGGTCTGCAATGCTGTAATTGCTGCAAATGGAGGATTCTTTGACGAAAGCAAAGTTTGATGTAAAAAAAATCTTATTTCAAATACAAATCATTATTTCTAACCTTGTCAATGTCTTGACTCTATTTTCTATTCATTTCACAACGTATGGTGGTGAATAAGTGTGACTTTTCAGGAAAACACAAAATTGTTTGGGTGACCCCAAACTTTTGAACGGTAGTGTGTGTGTGTATATATATATATATACATGTATATATATATATATATATATATATATATAATAAAAAATGCATAGGACATGCCAATTATGGTTTAATTATTTCTTTTTATTGAAGATAGTAAAAATAATTAAAAGGCACGCCTTGCAATGGAAAGCAATGGCATGGTGTCGCTCCTCTTAAGTGGCAGTGTGTGTGTGTGTACATGCAATGCTGTTATACCCAGTTGAGACCAACAGCTTTGATATTTATGACGTAGGCTGATGAAAGAGAGCAATCGGCACTCTGCATGAGCACTGTGTGTGCGTCTGTATTGATTGCTGGATTCTGACGGGTTCACTGTTGGTGGTCTTCTAAGACTTAGTGCACACATCTCTTAAAACTGCTAATAAGGTCATATTGGCCACACAAGCACGCAGACACACACACACACACTAATATAATTACATTTAATTTAGTTAGTTTAGATAGTTAGTTCTAGTTTAAGAGAAATAGGATAATTTCCCCTTGCCTGCTAAACAACACAGCACTATTCAGTATTCAAAGCAAATGTTTTTCTTCACCATTTTTACAATTGCTACAAAAGATTGTATTTTAGTATCATGAAGTACATAGTATGCATGTGTGTGTGTGTGTGTGTGTATATACACTCACCTAAAGGATTATTAGGAACACCTGTTCAATTTCTCATTAATGCAATTATCTAATCAACCAATCACATGGCAGTTGCTTCAATGCATTTAGGGGTGTGGTCCTGGTCAAGACAATCTCCTGAACTCCAAACTGAATGTCAGAATGGGAAAAAAAGGTGATTTAAGCAATTTTGAGCGTGGCATGGTTGTTGGTGCCAGACGGGCCGGTCTGAGTATTTCACAATCTGCTCAGTTACTGGGATTTTCACGCACAACCATTTCTAGGGTTTACAAAGAATGGTGTGAAAAGGGAAAAACATCCAGTATGCGGCAGTCCTGTGGGCGAAAATGCCTTGTTGATGCTAGAGGTCAGAGGAGAATGGGCCGACTGATTCAAGCTGATAGAAGAGCAACTTTGACTGAAATAACCACTCGTTACAACCGAGGTATGCAGCAAAGCATTTGTGAAGCCACAACACGCACAACCTTGAGGCGGATGGGCTACAACAGCAGAAGACCCCACCGGATACCACTCATCTCCACTACAAATAGGAAAAAGAGGCTACAATTTGCAAGAGCTCACCAAAATTGGACAGTTGAAGACTGGAAAAATGTTGCCTGGTCTGATGAGTCTCGATTTCTGTTGAGACATTCAGATGGTAGAGTCAGAATTTGGCGTAAACAGAATGAGAACATGGATCCATCATGCCTTGTTACCACTGTGCAGGCTGGTGGTGGTGGTGTAATGGTGTGGGGGATGTTTTCTTGGCACACTTTAGGCCCCTTATATATATATATATATATATATATATATAGGTTATCCTAGAGTTCTGCCTGTAGTCCTGTTACACTGTTGTTGTGGTGACATTTATCATTGTAAATATCAAACTCCGGCTTTTTAACATGCAAGTGTTTGACCCATGCTCTTTTCCTTTTGCTTGCTTTCAGACAGTTAAACTATTTGCTGAGAGAGAGAGAGATTTCCTAAATTGTCTGAAAAAAGATACAAGAAACAAGTACTACTGTGTGTCACTGCATTGATAAACATATTAAAAAAATAGTCTGTGGATAGCTGTACAATAGAACATTATCAACGTCCATTACTATCTTGTTGAACTTTTATTTTACAACCATTACTGGAACCTTTTTTCTTTCTGTCTTTTTTGTTGTTATTTCAATGGATACTTTATGTATTGTAAGTATAACATACTGTGCATCCATGTATAATATAGTATACTACCTTATTAAAAGCAAAAAGTTGAGAATGTGAAATTGAGAAATGTGTGAGAGCAAGAGCAAGAACATTTCAAAGTGAGGAGTCAAGTTTATCAGTTATTTGCATACTGTGTGCCCTATGGCAATGGTGCTCGACTGGTGGGTTGCAGGTCTTTTCTGACAGGGTTACCGAAAGCTGGCAAAACACAATGCTAAATGCAAATAGTAAAATGCAACCAAGCAGTCAGGATCCAAAAAAAAAAAAAAAAATAGGTTTATCAAGTTTTAAAAGGAAGGCTATAACATTTCCCTCATCTTTAGTTATATTTGTCAAAGACCAGTCTAATCAAACAAATCAGATTCTATGATATTTTGTTGCAAAAAGTCGCTTGGCAAAAGCTAGCCAAATAAGGCAGATGCCAACATGGGTCAGGTTGTGTGACATCCTCTAAAACCATGAATAAACCTACACAAGGCACAAGAAAATACAACCCAGACTACATTAAATAAAGGCTCACTTGCAACAAGGTTAAACATGGTTTGTGCTGACCAAATGTGTTTTGTGTGATGAATTATTGGCTGCCAAAAGCAGGAAACCATCGAAATTCAATTATTCAACTATTTAGGTACTGTGATGGGCCGCTACAGTCCAATGTAGAATCTGGACCCTGAAGCAAAACCAGTTGGGAACCACTGCAATAAACACATTTTATACTGTGTTGGGTTGCCATATGATGTACAATGTACAGTTGGGGACCTGAAGCACAACCTGTTTAGAACCACTCCGCCCCACAAGACCAAAACACAGTAACAATAACAACACTGAAACTAAAAAACAAAAAGGCTTCAAAACTTTTTGAATTATCAGCCAATTGTAGAGGAATTACAATTTCTTTGAAAAAAAAAATAATATATATATATATATATATATATATATATATATATATATATATTCATACATTTTTTTATGAAATGCAAGACCTGCACATCACTCCTTTCACTTTTGGGGTACATCAGCAACAACATGCATTGTGTTCATTCATATACTTACCCACCACTAGATGGGTACTGAATTTTTGAGCCAGGAGGGGCATAAAATAACCCAACAGCACCGTGAATGACTGGTGGAAAGAGTGCAAAGACACATGATTGAAAATCAGGGTTATTTCAGCAAATAATGATTTCTGAACTCTTACTAAGTTAAAACATGAGTATTTTGTTGTTTATAATTGAATACAAACTTTTTTGGGGGGGTGTTTTTTGCATTATTTGAGGTCTGAAAACACAGCATATTTTTTATTATTTTGACCAGTTTTCATTTTCAGCAAATAAACTGTCTAAATGACAATATTTTTATAAAAAAAAATAATGTGGGGAATTTAGGAGAAATGTTGTCAAGTAGTTTATAGAATTAAACAAAAATGTTAATTTTACTCAAACACATACCTATAAATGGTAAATCCAGAGAATCTGAACATTTAGAGTGGTCTCTTCATTTTTTTCAGAGCCGAATAAGTTCCTGTGTTTAGGCTTTGCAGGGCAGCACTGTCCTAATGTGTCCTCTTGAGTTATGAGTAATTCATCCTTACCACACGGCACATACACAAGCACACAAACTTTCTTATAATCCTAACAAAGTTGCTTTATTCCATATTCATTCAGGTCAGCCACAGTTGACTGCGATTCCTGGACTAAACTCTTCAATACCATCTCTTGCTCTCTTTCTCTCCTACTGTATTTCTTTCTCTCTCTGTCCATTTCTCTGTATGTCTGTCTTTCATTCCTTTTACTCTTTTTTCTCTTACTCTACCCTCTCTTTCTCTTAAGCTTCCGAATCTGTCAAGGCCTCGAGAGGCTTAATCAGTGTCAGAACAGCCTTCACTAGAGCCTCCAGCTGTGGACACATTAGTTTACACACACTGAGATGCACATACCGTATACACGTACATATGTGTCTTTTGTTTCCCTGCAGAAGAAACTCAACTGTTCAAACTGCTGGACACAGAATTAGATTGTGTCTGAGAGGGTGCTATGGGGAAATGTGAGGGCAAAACATCACCAGAGGACCCACACACACTGACATACACATGCTGCCCATGTTGAAGATGATAAATATAATGATGTATCACATACTGAAGCATAATTTAGATGTGAGTGCTTGACTGCTCAGTTTTAGAGGTGCAGGGCTACATCGAATGCTTAGTGAGCACAGAGCATCCTCCAGTGGAAGAAAAAGGATGTACACTGTCATTTGCATTCTGGAATGAAAGTGGTCTCATAAATGGGAATCCCAGGACACATACAGCCACAAACACAGGCATCTATTCACATGTTTCCATTCTAGAATCAAGACCCATACCGACACACAGAGACACTAGCACACACACTAAAATACACACACACTCTTTGCACTCTGTGTTCATGCATTCTTGACAAGCTTAGGCAAGAAACGGATAATCAATGTACAATGTAAATAATTTTACATTTCAGAATAACCAATTACCAGAGGCTAAGAAATTGTAAGTGTTAATATTAGCATTAGTATCAGTAAATATAATAAATAAATAAGTAAAAAAAAAAAAAATGAAAACTAATACATTTTTTGCAGATCTTAATAGAAAATGGGAACAAACTCACTTTTTCAGTTGTTCAAGAGTGAACATTTTATTTTTAAATGCTGGTAATGGGTTAATAATGTTATTTTTATGTTTGTTTTTTTTCATATAATTTTTTGTGATAGCAAAGACCAAAGGAATGTTCACAGTACATTTTCAGAATAAAGCTACTTTAAAAATTACTAAATTATCTGAGATGGTGGTGTAACCAGTCTGTACTGCTGTCACTATTTCTGTGCTGTGCATCAGGAAGGGCCAGCCCAGCTCTCTCCTTGCTGTTGGAATTGAGGGTTTATTCTGTATAAAATAAAATAAATAAGTACAGTACAATGCAATTAAAATGTGTCTCTTGCATGCAAACCTCACCCCTCCTCAGTAAACCAATTACAAGCTTATTTCAATATGATTTATTTAAAGCAGAAGTACGGAATTTGAGCTCTTTAGCGACATCTGTGGTTAAAACCTCAAATTGCATGCAACTTGGGGAGGAAAAATTTATGCAAGTTGTGTGATTCATTCGACACTCCTATTCTACAGCATGAATCTCATGGTTTGAGGTTACATGGCATTGCCTTTGATCATTGAGGTTTTTTTAGCTGGAGTCATGACATGTTATTTCCATTTTGATATTGTGTTATTAGTTTAAACATTTAGAACCAAGGTATTACTTACTTTGAGGAATATAAACAACACTCCTAATTCTATTTGAATATAATTATTCAAGTGTTTTATCCATAACACTTTTATGTTTGTATTTTACTGCATGTATCAATTTAACAGATGAAGCTTGTGATTTGGCTGATATGAGTTCAATTGAAGACAATACATTTTTATATTACAATCTACAGCCTCAGTGGACGATGCAAGTGAAACGTAATATGTACTGCAAACAATAAGACAAATGAAAAAACACAAAACAAGGATATACAAGGAATAATGACAGTGATGAAATGATTAACCATGAATATAATATGCAGAAATATGCAATATAACAATTACAACAATAAACAGTTTATTTGGCAGTCAAGTTATAATAAAGAGATGGTTACATGATAAGCAAATTAATCTGCATTACTGTGCTATGAATTCAGTCCATTATACACAACATGAGATGAGCATATATTCATGGGGAACCACCAGTATACACATGAGTAATAGTCAAATCATGAAAGCATGACAACCAATATAAGCTTCAACAATCCTACCAGAAAACATATCTCATTATAGCACGTAAACAACTTCGGCAAAGAGATATAAATCCATTGGGAGAGTGATGACACACAACTGCTGTCCTGAAACTGGACAGACTGAAAAACTGTTGCACTCGCTTCCTGCCAAGGAGCTCTAAACTTCCAGCTTCCTGACACTCACGTGGCACAGCTGCATCTTCTTTCTGAGCTTATGGACATGATGTAAACATGCAAGGACAAATGACATATGCCTGCGATTTCTCAGTGTGCGCTTTTCTTTCAAGAGTTAATCGTAAAACGCAGAGCAGTCAAGTCCAAAATTAAGACGTACAAAAAGCATTGCCTTCATGACTGTTACTCTGAGTTGTCGGTGTCCATGCTGCATTCATAAATGAGAACACATGCTCCACAGACGCAGATGTCTCAGGCAGGCATAAAACAAACTCCACGACATTGGCTAAGACTCCGAAGTTGATGGTCTTGCTCTCCAGCTCACAAAAAAAACATGCGTCCATCTCTCAAACACGGCCATCTTGTTCATATTCCACTCAGTGATGTGATGAGTGACAATAATATTTGCACAAGCCTACTCATCAAAGAGTGTGGTTTCGTCAGTCAAACTGAGAGCGAGGATTCTGGAGTAGAAGTGTTCGAGGCTGCTCTGAATGTCTTTCCACTCTGGGATGTCTCTCAGTAGGACCCACTCAAGATTTTCTGTGTTCTCCAATGAGCGGCTTTAATTTTGGAATTAATTCACTGATGTTGAATAAAAGTTTCTCACTGCACAAAATAAATCATCCACTCACATGTCACCAGCTTCAACCAGGGCATCCAACTGCTTCTTAATGTCAGAGGGTATGAATGATTCTTCCAGCCTGGCCTGCAAGACTTTTCTCAGGTCATGAATTTGCAAAGCTATGGCCGTGCACAACACAATGATAAACAAAAAGGCCTTCACTTGCATGCACCTTGTCAGATTCTGAACTTTGCTTCTGCATAGATCCAAGATGGTGGCGTAGTAGCACGCGGCGGCTGCTCCGGATCCAAAATGGTGCTATTTTTGTTAAATAACCCAACTTTTGTGGCACATGGACATCAGAGCAACTGGTGTTCGTGTCTACCATCGCCAGACACTGGTCAAATATAGGATTCATGAAAAAACCAAGCTGCATGATGACCTGCAGGAGGCGCTACGCAAACTCTGCTTGCTGCGGAGACCAGGCCTCCGGTCCATGGAGTCGCCTGATGCGGGTGGCTGAAAAGAGGACGTCGTATGTGGTGTGTGAGGAAGCGGAAGCGCGGAAAGAGGGCGGGGGTCCATGCTAGGCTAAAAACAAACCCTAGCCGGCCAGCTCTCCCATCTATCCTGCTCTCAAATGTTTGCTCCCTGGACAATAAACTGGACAACATCCGACTCCAGCAGGCTACGCAACGTGAGTTTAGAGTCTGCTGCATCTTTGTTTTCACGGAGACGTGGCTCAGCGACAGAGTTCCGGACGCCACCATTCAGCTGGACGGGCTCGCCTCGTTTCGTGCCGACAGAAATGCAGCTCTGTATGGTAAGACTCGTGGTGGTGGCTTGTGTGTTTACATCAACACGGAATGGTGTAAGAACTCTATGCTAGTCTCTAGCTACTGATCATTGCTGGTGGTGCTTGTGACTGTTAGATGCAGACCTTTTTATTTACCACAGGAATTCACCACTGTTATCATAACCGGAGTTTACATTCCCCCCAGCGCTAACTCTAAGGAAGCGCTCTGTGAACTGTATGGGGCTATGAGCGAACTGCAGAAAGCTCACCCTGACGGACTGTTTATTGTCACCGGAGATTTCAACCATGTGAATCTCAAGACAGTGCTCCCTAAATTCCATCAGTATGTAGACTTTGAAACGAAAGGGGCGAACGTGCTTGATCTTGTTTACACAAACATCCAAGGCACGTACCAGGCAGAGCCCCGCCCCCACCTCGGCTACTCAGACCACAGCTAATTCCAGCATACAGACCGCTCGTCAGACGCACAAAACCGCTCTTCAGGACTGTTTTGAGTGTACTGACTGGCACATGTTCAGGGAGGCTGCAACATATGGCGACTCTACCAACTTGGAGGAATACAGAGCATCAGTGACCAGCTACATCAGCAAGTGCATTGATGATGTCACTTTCTCCAAGACCGTCACCACACGCTCCAACCAGAAGCCGTGGATGACTGCAGAGGTGCACGCGCTGCTAAGGACCCGAGACTCCACCTTCAGAGCAGGCGACAAGGCAGCCCTAAGAACAGCGAGGGCCAAACTGTCCCGGGCCATCAGAGAGGCAAAGCGCGCACATGCCCAGAGAATCCACAGTCACTTCCAGGACAGCGGTGACATGCGGCACATGTGGCAGGGCAGCCAGGCCATCACCTACAGGACATCAACTACAGGACAACATCAGTTGCCTGTGACAAATGATGCCTCCCTTCCAGATGCGCTGAACGACTTCTACGCTCAGTTTGAAGTGCAGAACGACATGGTGGCGAGGAAGACCATGCCTCCACCAACGACCAGGTGCTCTGTCTTACCACGGCTGCTAGACCAGACAACATTCCTAGCAGAGTGCTCAGAGGATGTGCAGACCAGCTGGCATATGTTCTTATCAACATTTTCAATATCTCTCTGAGCAGCGCCGTCATTCCAACGTACTTCAAGGCCACCACAATCGTCCCCATGCCAAAGAAGTCTTCAGTGTCATTCCTCAACGACTACCGTCCCGTCGCACTCACACCCATCATCATGAATTGCTTCGAGAGGCTCGTCATGAGGCACATTAAGACCCAGCTAGCCCCTCACTAGACCCACTGCAGTTTACGTATTGTCCAAACCGTTCAACAGACGATGACATCGCCACCACCCTCCATCTGGCCCTCACCCACCTAGATAAAAAGAACACATAGGTTCGAATGGTGTTCATAGACTTCAGCTCAGCATTCAACAAAATCATTCCCCAGCACCTGATTGGAAAGCTGTACCTGCTGGGCCTGCACACCTCCCTCTGCAACTGGATCCTGGACTTCCTGACTGGGAGACCTCAGTCAGTCCGGATTGGGAACAGCATCTCCACCACTACCACACTGAGCACTGGGACCCCACAGGGCTGTGTGCTCAGTCCACTGCTGTTCACTCTGCTGACTCACGACTGTGCAGCAATGCACAGCTCGAATCACATCATCAAGTTCGAGGATGACACGACCATGGTGGTTCTCATCAGCAAGAATGACGAGTCAGCATACAGAGAGGAGGTGCAGTGGCTAACGGACTGGTGTAGAGCCAACAACCTGTCTCTGAATGTGGACAAAACAAAAGAGATGGTTGTTGACTTTAGGAGAGCACAGAGTGAACACTCCCCGCTGAACATCGACAGCTCCTCTGTGGAGATCATCAAGAGCACCAAATTCTTTGGTGTTCACCTGGCGGAGAACCTCACCTGGTCTCTCAACACCAGCTCTATTACCAAGAAAGCCCAGCAGCGTCTCTACTTTCTTCGAAGTCTGAGGAAAGCACATCTCCCACCCCCCATCCTCACTACATTCTATAGAGGGACCATTGAGAGCATCCTGAGCAGCTGCATCACTGCCTGGTTTGGGAATTGCACCGTTTCGGACCGCAGTGTGAATATTTACATGTTTCCATTGATCATGGTATAAACAAATATGAACCATTTATTATCCACATTATCAACTTATGAAAATGAATATTAAAGTGGTCCCCTGTGAACCAATTATTGTGTCACCAATATTAATAAACAATAAAAGGGTAACTTAATATACAGTATCTCACAAAAGTACACCCCTTACATTTTTGTAAATATTTGATTATATCTTTTCATGTGACAACTCCGAAGAAATGACACTTTGCTAAATGTAAAGTAGTGAGTGTACGGCTTGTATAACAGTGTAAATTTGCTGGACAGAGGTATACTGTGAAGTTTTTCTGAATGAGTTTCCAGCCCTGCTAAATGCTTACCCCCTTGCAAATGCAGTTATATTTGCTAAAAGAGTATATCATTCTTAGGACATTTAACCATAAATAATTATCCAATGATTATAATAATAATAATAATAATAATAATAATAATGTATTTCTAAATGCCTGTTAAAGGTAGGTCAAACTACATTTTTAATTCAATCATAATTTTTTAAACCTCATGATGTTCCAAACCTTTGTGACTTTCTTACAACACAAAAGGAAATGTTAGGAGGTGATGTAAGTCTCAGTCACTCTTCACTTTTTTGAATCCATTTTTTTAGACAGTTGTCAGGGTTCAGCCACTTCTGTTGTTTGTGTTTTTATTATCTTCGTGGCTGAGCTCTGACACACGTTTATTGTCTTGTCTAGTCTGTGTGAGAATGCAAGGCTCACCCTTTTGGCATTGTCATGCGCTTTCTTGTCTTGTTGTTTATTGGCACGAATTCATTGCTGTTACAGTATGTTATCCATGCGCAGTGGCGGATTTAGGCATGGGTGACATGGGTAGTTGCCCATGCCTAAATCATACATATGCCAGTCATACATTTTATTTACTTAACACAATTTCATTGTCTCTTCAAGTTCAATACAAAATCTACCCACCAACCTTAATATTAACAAGTGTTTCTTATGATAAAATCAATCATGTAGTCCCTATCATGTGGCGCCTGCACCTGCTTACCATTTCTTGATGCCATCGTCCTGTATTGGGTCCTGTTTTCACCGAGACTCACTGCTGCCGTGATGTAAAAAACTGTCTAATATCCACCTGAAAAAGAACAAACAACTCATTTTAACATATTATAAAAGGAAGCAGCTGGCTAAAGGCGTTGACTTTGCTATACAGAGGACTAGTGTGATCGGAACTGGATCAATGTCCTGCTGCTCCAGCCTGGACCAACACCGCTGGATTTTCTTGAATTTTACCAAACAGCTTCTTTTAGCTGTTTCACTTCTTGGACTATATATTCCACCATACATAGCTAAATATGTAAAATATGCTTAATGTTGTCAAATGTGATCATGATGTTCTCATTTTATTTGGAAAACATTGCACTTCCAGAAATATGCCTTTCCTCTCCCACCACAAAAAAAAAGAAAAAAAAAAAAAGAAAAAGAAATGCACAGAAACAAATGATAAACTACATATGAGTGTGATACAACTGGTGTTCGTATTTTTTCATATTTAGATCACGTCCCTCGAATTTCTGATCTTGACTTTAATTGCCTTCTGAGTCCTGAACTGACACCCGGCACTGCTTCGCTACCATGCCGCCAGCAAACTTGACTAGTCGTAGTCCTGTCAGTCATGTTTTTTACTTCTTCTTTTTTTCTTCCTCTTTCAAATCAGTTGTTCAAGCGAAACGTTGAAACTGAAAATGTAGCACCAAAAAAAAATACATAAAATTATATATATATATATATATATATATATATATATATATATATATATATATATATATATATATATATATATTATCAGGGGCTATAGAAAAAACATTCAGGGCTATAGCCCAATAGATAGGGCATACGCCCTTGTCTCAGATTATGAAAAAAAAAAAAAAAAAATACATAACAAAAAAAGACGCAATTTAAATATATATTTTTATATAGCTAATACGCATAGGTGTTCTAGAGTTGATTGACAGACGATGTTTATCTCTAAAAGGTGATTGGCTCTTTTGTCTGTAAGGCGGGACTTCCTTTCAACATCTGTTGACCGTTGTGCGTTTCAATATTTCCTATTAATTTTAATAGATGTGGCCCGTCTCTGCTAAATATCCTCTGCAGTAACTCACAGCAAACTTATGACAGTAGAGTGCAGCGCGGGCTGACTGCGATGATGTCACCATTCATTAGCATACAAACGGCAATGCAAAGCCAATCGCAAGAGTGTTTTAGTGGGTGTTTTAGTAGGCACCATATTGATTTAATACAAATATGAGGTGTCTAATCTTTTTTACACACTCTTTCATTGTGTTATATCGTATAAATATCCTATTTTCAGATTTTACCTGCTAAAACAACGAAGGTGTGTCTCCATCATTTGAGTAAAAAAAAACGGTAATCTGCTTACATTCTATTAGATCAATTTACGGGCTCCTCAGAAGAATCTAACAGTATTAATCAGATGTTTACTTTCGAGCTTCACGCAAGCTAATTCATTTTCATGAGGGAATCCTTTACTACAGTAGATCTCCCAAATCCCGCCTCTTATGTTAATGCGAATCCGGTCTCGCTGAATGGCAGCACGTTTGCATGTGTGTCTGTGTACTGCTTCAGTACTCTAGGTAGGTCACTACTAGAACCAGCGGAGTATCTGTCCGATGCCTGAAATGCAGAACTACTGAAGACCAAATCACGGAATATCAGAAAAAATTCACTGTTCCTCAAATGGGTGGGCAGATATCCCGTAATAGTCTACATGGTGAGTGATAATAAAATATAATTTTTCATCTTTCTTTAATTGTATAATCTCTGAAAGAAGTGTACTGGACTCATATATGAATATTAATTATTATTCAACGTTGTTCTCTTTATTTGTATTTGCACATTGTCCAAATCCATTACTTCTCCCACTGTTTTAGGACATTATTTTAGTCTGTGTAAATATAAAGCTAATTATCATTTCTACCGACCAACACTAATACAAATCCATACACTAACGTTAACACTAAAGCAAATGTTTTTGCATTAAAAATAAATAAATAAATAAATAATAATATATAATTTAATTTCTTTATGAAAAATTTACATTTAAGCACACACCCAACCTAGTTGCCCCCAAATAAATCTCCCACTCTGTTTTAGATTTGCATAGGTTTTTCTCTCTTTCTCTGAACAAGAAAGAAATGGGAGTAATAGAGCACTTCTGCTTTAAATAGTAAGTAAACGAAGTTCACACTAAATCAACCTGACACTTAGGCCAGCTACTGCCTGGAGCAGAGAGAGAGAAAATCCACACACATGATGCGATATGACATTATAATCAAGACAACATCACTAACACCCTTTCGAACCAAGATGAAAAATAAGTATATTGATGTCTGTGACTAATGATAGACTCTTGGTGGGCGTGTCTGTGTGTGTTCGAATGTGCCCAGCATCAGGTGTATTGATCATTTATTGGTATCATGGCAATAGAGGTCAGGTATTTTTGGCCGGAATATTACCCCTATTAATATCCCACTTGGCTTGCTGTGTGTGTATAATGATGCTTTTATAACACTTACACAAATATACTCACACCTGCAACTGCATGCCCTTTAGGTTAAAGTCTGTGAAATCAGTCTCATGCTTGTGCAACTGAGTGCTAAAGATTCAATCACTGACCCGCACACAGTGAAATGTCAACACCAGTTAATTAAAGAGGAAAATGGCTGAGAAACAGCACAATGTCCTTGACTTAATGCTTTGGAGAGGTCTGGGAAAATATGAAAGGGAGCTGGGGAGGGAGTGTTTGATCACAAGCCAGTCTTATCTGTGTGAGAGAATCAATTAAGCAGTTTTGGTGCTCTTCAATGGTTATTTGTTTTTGTTTAAAATTATTAAAAATTCTTTATTGTTTATTATACCAGAACTGAGTTTTTTATCACTCAACTACAAAACTCACACTCCACACTCCCATTAAAACTGAAAACTTTAGTTTAATTGCTGCCTTAAAGAAATATTCTGGGTTTAATACAAGTTAAGCTCAATAGACAGCATTTGTGGAATAATGTTGATTACCACAAAAATATTTATTTAAAAAAAAAAAACAGAAAAAAAAAAGCAGAAATCGTGGTTACAGTCAGGCACTAACAATGGAAGAGAATGGGGCCAATCTGTAACTGCTAAAATACTCACTATTTCAAAAGTATAATACATGAGTTTTGAGTATGAGTATGACAAATGACAAATTCATGGACTGAGATGCTGTCTTAACAGTTAGACACACAGAGCTATTGATTTACTAATGTGTGAGTGTTTGTGTGTATTTGGAGACATCACCTAATTTTGGCACCCTGACAGACTTCTGAATAGCAGAAACCTGCATTCTGTCTCGCTCTTTCTATCTCTGTGAATTCTTTGTTGTCTCTGTTCTTGATAAAGGTTTACATAGTTGTTTGTCAAGTACTTTCTGTGTTCTGTTCACACAGCAGAGCTCTTAGAAAGAATTACAGTACTTTGACCAAATTTACACTGCTGTTATTGCCAATTGAATATAAACAATGTAACTCTTTTATGTTCCTCTACCAGAAGGAGGATCCTTTTACTGCCACCCTCTGAAGGAGAGCATGTATCCAGATCCACAAGCCCCTTTGCCACTCTCTTTCCATGCCAACACAAAAGGTTCTCAGATCCTAATGGACAAGACACAGCGATGCGTGCGCCGAATTGCCAGCTTCTGTAATGCCATCACTTTCACCAACCGACCTGTCAGAATCTATGAACAGGTCCGGCTGAAGGTATGGTAACCCAACTCTCACCCCACATACCATAGAGTAAACCACATTGTGTGGTCCCAAAATAGCCCTCACATATCACTCCATCTCAAACTTTCCCGACGTGGTGTAGGGAAAAGAGAATTCTAGAAATGCTAACATATGAGGTTGTGCCGTTATCTTGTTTTGGTGAATAAGGTTGTTTGGGAATGCTGAAAAAACAAGAATAAATGTCTCTGATAAACATCCCCGCTGATCTCTATTTATAGCATCACGCCAGTCACACAATAGCTTCTTTAACTTTTTTGTGTTTGTAAACATTCTTTGAATATGCAAAGTGTTAGTGGTCTCTTTTATTTGGTCACTTCATGCATGTTTCTTATTAAATAGCTGTCTAATTATGAAAAGATCAAGTCCTTTTTTGAAGAGGGGGTTTGAAAAACATACAAGCAATGACTTGGCCAAGTGTCAATGCATCTGGTATGTTTAGGCCACATACGTAATTTTTCCTCCTCGCTAACGGAGCAAAATCAGCATACAGAAGTTTGAGAGCCCTGCAAATCATGCAACAAAGAAAATTTGGCACATACTATTACAGCGGTAGCTTTTTTGTAATGCAATCCTCAAATAAATTATAGATACATCCTGTTTTTATGAGCCCCATAAGTGCATCAAACTTTTGTGGCCTGGCATTATCATCATCACGGAAGTGAACTAATCATATTTGCATACACCACATGGAAAGTACAGTAGATTTATATCTGTTTTGCAGTGGCATTTATGTGGCCAAGTTTAAATTGAATGCTCATAAACAAACAAATAGCAACAGATGCATAAAGTGAATAAGTGTAAAACAGATGTTTCTTATTCATTCTTGGCCTTTAGATCACAAAGAGACAAGGTTGCTGGAGTGGCGCACTTCGAGTGGGGTTCACTACGGTGGACCCATCTGATCTAAGTTCATCCTGGCTGCCACGATTTGCTTGTCCGGATCTGGTTTGCGAGAGGGGATTTTGGGCCAGAGCGCTTCCCGAGGAGCAGTGTGAAGAGGGAACCGTTCTCTCCTTTTGGTTGGATAATACAGGGCAAGTGTTTTACCAGGTTAATGAGTGCTCTGCGATCTTCTTCTTTAGTGGTGTACCAGCTGGAGAGAAAGTATGGGCGATCATTGACATTTACGGGCTGACCCGTGGAGTGCAGCTACTTGGTGAGTCCACATTTCTCTCCACTCTTATATGAAATATTCTGTTTCATAAGTTTATAATGTCTCTTCTAAACTAAGAAGCCATCAAACTGCCTGTAGCTGGCTTGCCGGAAGTTTCTGTGCAGTAACTCTGTAGAGATCAAATGACATGCCATTCAGAGTTTGCTGTTTAATGTTGGGCCATATCTTAGCTGTGCTTCAGTGACCATGTACTGATTCCTTGATGAGTTGTAAAGGTTTGAAGCAGATGCACATTTAAACGGTTTAAATTCAAACCCAAAACATTTAAAAATAGGATCCAAGATGTATAGCCTCTTATCCTAATTACAAAAATGCTCAATGGAAAAAAGATCAGAAAGATTGGAATGTGATGCCTAGCAACACTTTCTCTTTTAAAATGGAAAACGTATGCTTGGGAATTCCTGAATGCTGGCAAAGTGAGAAAAGTGGGAAGTTGAACAAAATCAATTAATTTAAAGTCTATTTGGTCACTGAATTAATGCATTCCAAATTTTAAACTTAACCCTTGGCCATTAGGAACAAGGCCAGATTAGTTTAAAACATGGAATTCTGGAAAAATAATCATAAAAAAATAATTTTGTTGGAAAAATAAAACAGATTTTAGTAGAGCCCTATGTAACACTCAAGTAATGCATATTAATTGATAAACAAAATATAAAAGGAAACATGCATTCCTTTTAATGTATTGTTTACAATGAAATGTATCTTTAAATAGGCTAAAGGGGTGTGTTAAATAGCATATTAACATATTAGTATATTTTTGCTGTAATATCGAAATTCGTATTCAGAACCATTAAATTTCACTGGTATCGGTACCAACGACTTAAATTTTGGCTTTGTGACAACACTAGTGGGAACCCTGTATTGAATTTCTGTCATGTCCTTGCATAACACTCATTTCCCTGAGTTCTTAAAAACAGTCGGATATTTATAGCATTCCTAACTCATATTCTGAATACTGATGCCATAGTATTATATTATTCTGCAGTGTTCCTTGATTAGTTGGCAGCTGTAAAGTGAGCTGACCTATGTGGTCAGGGAGTAAACATTGGTCCCAATTGACTATTATATTAAAATTTTCATTTAATATTTTATGTTTAAGAGAACCTTTTCTGACAAATGTTAACTGATGTAACAATGTCATCAAAACCAAACTAAGAATAAAATAAGTGAGTTAGGTGAGTTAGCAGATAAAGAATTTGTAATAATTTTAGTCTTTATAATTTAATGTAGGTATAATTTGAAAATATTTTTTGTATGACTCTCTCATTTCATATGGTGGAGTAAAAATAGTCTATGTTTCCTCTGAGTCAGATAGCACTGTCATAGAAGTATAAAGTGTAGGATCATGTTGACAGACTGTGTGTGTGCGTGTGTGTGTGTGTGTGTGTGTGTGTGTGTGTGTGTTAGTTGGTTTTTGTGGTTTACAAAAAAAAACTTAATCTCTCCCCGGGTCCCAATACGGCTGCACAACCTGCACTGCTGGTAGTTATGCCACTGCTCGGTTAACATATTACTTGCTTCGTACACTGTATTGTAAAATGAAAAACTAGAATATCTACTACATTACAGTTCAGTTTTGACATTTATGAAACTTCTCTGGAATCCATGTTGTGCGCAAAGTTTGGATGGGGTAGTGGTACATTTATTTTGTACTCACAACACATGGAGACATTTAAAGCATTTGAGACTTGACAATTGCATCAACCAATGCACATGTTCCTTTCTTTTCATCTTCTGTTTCACTATAACCCCAATGTCACAGTAGCTTCCATGTCTTCATAATTCCTGCTCAAACTAGTCAGCGTCAGCTGAAGGCAGTTCAGCATCAAGCTTGGAAACTAAAAACAACCAAAAGAGAAACCACTACTGTGGCTGAGCAAAACTAAATAATATTCCGATTTCATGTCATCAAGCTTAGGGTATTTAACCGAGACCACATCTCAACCATTGAGATGCTGAATAAAACCAAGAAATGACAGAATCCCAGGGGGCTGCTGGAGACAGTGATGTAGGCAGTGGAGAAGTCTGCTGTGCAGCTAGTAATGCAGTGCTAGATGGAATAGCATCTCTACATTCTGACTTTCAGTTTTTAAAATCAGAAATTGTTGAGATCAACGGCAAGAGACTTGACCAGATTTTGATTTCCCTTAGATCTGATTTAACTGCCCTCAGGGATGAGAAAGACGTCACTATTTCAGCTATGAAAAGCACGGCGAGCGATCAAGCTAAAATGCTATACGAGCGTGGTGCATTCTACACTTCTGATATGGTCGCTCAGCTGTAACAAGTCGTGCTATTGCTAACAAGCTGTGTGTCGTAGCTCACAGAAAATTTACAGATCTGGAGAGTCACAGAAAAAGACAAAATCTGCAGATTCTGAATGATAAAGAAGGGGAGAAGAAGAGATGTAAGCCCACAGACTTTACTATTCTAGAATACCCACCTTTGATAGACATTGCCCACCGATATCTGCGGAAGTGTTTGGACAACGCCCCATACCCCCGTGCCTTCATTGTTAAGCTGCACTTCTTTCATGACTGGCAGGTTATCATGCGCAAGCTGCCCAGCTCAAGACTGTTACTCACAATGGGGAGAAGCTTTTGTTATTCCCCGATCTCCCCCCACCATATCAAAACAATGCACCCGCCTTAATAGAGCCAAAAAATTACTTTGGGATCACCCAGGAGTTTGTTATGGATTTCAGCACCCAGCGAAGCTACGGGTCATGCACAACAGAGAAGAAATCTACTTCAAGGATCTGGTAAAAGCGGTCACCTATGCGGAACAGCACTTCGGTGATGGCCAGCAGCCCATGGACTGAATGCTGTTCGTTTAGTCAATTTACACAAAAAAAACTGCCAAGAAAGTCCTTACTAAGGTAATACTGATTGCACTGCTGTCCGTACTATGCTCTGTTTTACATAATGGTAAGAATAATTTGTGTACCGGTCGATAATGAATTAGATGATGGGAATATTTGCCTCATGGAATGTTAAAGGCTTAAATCATCCAGTTAAAAGAGGCAAGGTCTTGTCTTATCTAAAATCACTTTACTCAGATATCATATTCTTACAGGAGACATTTCCAAAAGGTCTTTTCACAGATACCGGGTTTGTCTCTGACTAATGTAATCAAGGGGGGATTTCAACTGCTTTCTCGACCCATATTTAGACAGATCATCTACTCAATGCCCCCTCAAAAGACTAGGGACTTTCTTAACATTTACATAAACAATTCAAATATAGGGGATGTGTGGAGGTTATCTAACCTGACGTGGAGAGAAATCTCCTTCCATTCGCAGGTCCACAACGAATACACTCATTACTTACTCTCAACACTACCTAACATGTTCTAATCTCTGACCACAGCCCTATCACATTTTCATTACAGCTAACTGAAATTTCTCCATACCAGCCATTATGGTGGGCGGACCCCTACATATTTAAGGATACAAAATTTTGTCAATATTAAACAACTAAGAAAATTTTTTGATATTAATGATCAACCAAATACACCTCCCTCGCTGCTATGCAACACTTTGAGGCTGCACCATTTATTTTAAAGGAGCGAGAAACAAACAAAATAAAGCTACCCTGAAAAGTCTAGAGACACAGTTTGTGATGCTGGATAATGAGAATGTTATAAAACCTCTTTAGAATTACACAAGAAAATATTAAATCTCAGATATCAATACAATAAAATCACATCTGAAAGGTTGTCAAGATCTTTAATATATACTAGACAAAATATTTCGAGTTCGGTGATAAGCCCCACAAGCTGTTATCTAGACAGCTGTGTCAACTTGAAAGTGACAACACAATTCACATGATTAAATCAGAATCAGGTGATGTTATCACCTAAAGGAATTAAAAATCACTTTAAACAATTCTATGAATTATTGTATACCAGAAAATCATGTAAGGATTCCTCCATTATAGAGATTTTTTTAAAAGGTTGTAATTTACCAATGCTAGATCAAGACGGTAGTAAGTTTCTCAGGGCAGATTTAAGGTTGAGTTAAACAAAAATATTATGTCTTTGAAAGGAGGTAAATCTGATAAAAGGAGGAGGTAAAAATCGAGGTAAAGCCGATGGAATTCCTAGAAAGATATATAAAAGGTTTAATGACTTACTTTCCCCCTACATGATCAGAATGTTTTCTGGAGGAGGGACTACTCCCTGAGTCACTCAACGAGACAGTAGTCACATTCCTACCCATCAAGGGCAAGGACCCAGAGGAGGTTGGGGGGTACAGACCAATCTCCCTTACTAACACTGACAAAAATGTTTTAGCTAGGTCTCTTGCCAATAGAATACTCTTTTGGGGAAGCTAGTGAAGCCTGACCAGACCGGCTTTGTTGCGGGCCAGAGCTCCTTTAATAATTTTCATCACCTGTTCAACATTCTTTATTGTTCTCAGACCAGATGTACCGATCTGGTGATTCTGTCCCTTGACACCGAAAAAGCGTTTTATCAGGTGGAGTGGCGATACTTGTATGCTATATTCCAGAAATTCGCCTTTGGCGAGAAATTCATTACTTGGATCAGAATTTTATACAATTACCCCAGGGCACAAATACTTACAAACAGATTGCTGTCACCCTCTTTTGCGCTTCACAGAGGAACCTGACAGGGCTGTCCGCTCACTCCACTTCTTTTTGCCCTGGTAATAGAACACCTTGCAGAAGCAATCTGCTCAGATTAATAAATTCACAGGTTTTGTGCTAAAACTATCAAACAGAAAATCTGTTTGTATGCAGATGACGTCCTGTTATATTTAACCAAACACACGTAGAGTATTCCCAGAATCGTTGATGTTATTAAACAATTCGGTTCATTCTCTGGTTATACCTAAATGTATAACCTAAATATACCTAAACAAAAGTGAACTCATGCTGTTTGGCTTAAGGATCTCTCTCATATTTCTCTCAAAGTTCCCTTTAAAGTTTCTAAAGAAAAGTTCACCTACCTTGGGATCGTTGTATCCAAATTGTTTAGCTTCCTACATGCAGCACATTCCTGTTTTAGTGAAATTGCAAAAAAATATTCAGTCTTGGAAAACACTTACCATCTTGCTTATTGGTAGAGTCAACACTATTAAGATGGTCTTTCTTCAGAACTGTTATATCTACTGTAAAATCTTCCTCTATTCCTCCCCAAATCCCTTTTCAAGCAATTAGACAAGATTATTTAGCCTTTTATCTGGAATTATAAAAAAACACCGGATTTTATAATTAAGCCCTTTCTACTTCTGGGCTGCAAATCTGTGAATTATAACAATAATGTTAAATGACAGAAGTGGACAACTGGATTGGTTTAGTGAAGAGAGTTCCCTGTATATCATCGGTGCAGTGATATTTTCACCTGTACACTGCAAAAAAACAGAGGCAAACCTATCATTAGCAATCTAATAAGCATTTGGAATCAACTCAAAACTCACTTCAGGTTGGAGACACTATCCCTATCACTTCCTATAAACAAGGGCAACTTGAATTACAAGGGCTGCAGGTATTCGTACACCAGGTGACCTTTATTCTGAGGTGATTTTGTCTCCTTCAAAATGATACAGGGAAAATACAAACTCCACAAGAGTAATTCTTTTAGGTTCCTGCCATTTAGAAACTATGTACAATCTTATTCAGAAAGTCAAACAGCTGGCCCCTCCAGTGTAGACACTTGTCTTAAGGAAAATTTTGGCAAAGAAAAAATTACTTCCTGCATATATAATACCCTTCAGTCCTCCCAGTTACATCTACATCCTCAATTAAGGCCACTTGGGAGGAGGAACTAGAGATGGAGATTCCCCACGAGCTGTGGGCAGATTACTTCAAAAAAATTAATCACTGTTCTATAAATTCCAGACACTGCCTCATCCAATTTAAAATCTTGCACAGACTTCACTATTCAAAGACTAAATTAATTAGTATTTACCCAGATTTCTCCGATATGCGATAAATGCTTCTGAAGCAACCCTTCTTCATTGTTACGCACTTTATCCTAGCCATGATGATTTCTGTCACAGGATTTTCAACATTTTCTCAGAAGTCATTGGACATCCCATTGACCCAGATGTGTTTCTAATAGTGTTTGGGGTTCAGAGGCAGCAGATTTGATTATCTAATGCTCAAAAAAAATTTATTTATATGTGCTTTTAACAGTGAAAAAACGTATCTTAACATTCTGGAAGAAAAAATATGCATTTTAAATAAGTGAAACTCTACCTCCTCCTAGCACAT
This sequence comes from Moxostoma hubbsi, assembly GCA_032164185.1. Lineage (NCBI taxonomy): Eukaryota > Metazoa > Chordata > Actinopteri > Cypriniformes > Catostomidae > Moxostoma > Moxostoma hubbsi. The sequence goes on from JAVLUX010000023.1 coordinate 11,438,852, forward strand.
AATTTTTTTTTTGCAAATTTAAAACATTTATTCTCATATCAAGCATTTCCACTCAGAATTTCTTATGCGCAATTTCAAAATGAGCATAAAAATAGTTGGACGAAAACCCAGCTAGTGACATTCTGGATACGGCTCGAGTCCCTTATTCAATGTCTGGTCGCTTAGCAAAGTTATAGACTTTCTCTCCTGAAAAAGTGACATGACTTGAGGTATCGTGTTTGCAGCATAAACTGTGTGGGACAAATTATGTGGTAATATTCTATACTTAAAGTTAGGGGTTTGTTCACATTTTTAACCTTAAGTATGAACAATAGTAATTGTGATTCTTGCACCACTAGTTATTTACCACACCATTGTTTTAGAAGCAGTGTGTGTTTATGTACTGTATGTGTGTTTATTTATCAGACAGTAAGATGGTCCCAGCTGAATATTTCAGTCCTGCTGTTACTAATGAAGTGATGGATGACTGGCACCTGTCAAGCAACTGCTCACAGCTTGACCTACAGGAAGATCTGCCATCATTCTCAAGCTCCCCAAATTCCCATAACTCAGTGCTGTCACCTCAGCTCCACGATGACTTGCATTTTCACTGTGTCCATGGCAACGGTCTGCGATTGCTGACAGAATACATAGCAGTACGTTATTACAACAGGCATGAGGACTGCACTTTGGTGTTCACACATCGACCTTTGCGCTGTGGAGAATGCGTTTTCTTAAAAGTTTTATTGAAGTCTCAAACAGTGATACCAACTCTGAATCGTTTTTTGTCTTATGGATTCACTTCCTGTAATCCAGCCCACATTAACCCAGAGCATTTAGCGGTCAATCCAGAGGACCTGTTGGACCGAAGGGAATTCTGGGCTTTTGGCTGCCTCACTTCACCACTCATGGGTGGAGATATCATTGGCTTTCGGGCATCTGCAGAAGGGGAAGTGCTTGTGAGTCATAATGGAGGGAGAGCCTACCGAGAGATTTGTGTGGATAATTCCACTCCTCTGTGGATGATCTTCAATTTACAAACGCATATAAAGCAAATCAGCATACTGGGTAGGAAACATCAACAAAATGTACACACATATATGTTTATATTAAAATGGGGATGGGACATACAATAGCCTTATATTGTTTTAATATAAAGCTAATTATTATTACTCTAGAAGATCCCTAACTTTAAAAAAGAAAAAAAAGTATTTGGATTAATTTTACAATTCAGGACATCCCAAAATGTCCCCAAAGTAAGGTTTTGTCAATTGTAGCTCACTTTTGGGGGATGTTATTTCCCTAAACTAGCCAAGTACATACACTGACAATTAGGAACACACAAATATACTACTGTACATGGTAAAGTCTGTTGTAAAATACATACACACCCGCATCCCTATCACTCTCTCTTATGTAATACTTTTTCTTTGTTCTTTTTCTAGGTACATCCTGTGGTTACTCTTCATCTTCTTCTGAAATTCACATAACGGACATTAGTAATTGCGGTTATCCCCCAGACAATCAGATTCACAGAACAGCATTCAGGGGATTTATTAACAACTTTCAACCCCGCCCACACAGCCACAGCAGTTCTGCAGGTGGGTTCCTTTCTCATATTGTTGAAAAATGCAGCAACATGAAATATATTATAAAGACAACCCACGTATGATCAGATAATTTTTTAAATAGGGGATTTAAGGCAGAGATGCAGCATTATCATTTCCATGCTCATACACAAAGCTCATATTTTATTGGTTAGGGCATTTAATCTAAGGGCAAAGGGGGGAAAAAAATGACTTTAAAAGCAATGTGAAAGGCTCCTAAAGAATCCTTTGTTTCTTTTGAAAATCTTTTTTTTGCACTGAAAATTTGTGTTTGGTGTGAAATGGTCTTTATTTAGTCATTCATTTGTTACAGCCTTTGTCAACAGGGCTTAATAGTATATTACTCATTGCTGTGGTTGCTTTGCTTTCCAGGGACAACATCCAACTCACTGTCCTCGGAATCTCACAAAACCCCATCATGTTGTCCGATTGCTGGAGAGGAGTGTTTGATTTGCTGTGAGAGGCCAGTAGACTCAGTGCTGTATGCATGCGGACACATGTGTGTGTGTTACATTTGTGGTGGGAAGCTAAAGGAAATGTCAAACCCGTCCTGCCCCATGTGTCGCAGCCCAATCAGAGACATCATCAAAATATACCGCAGCATAACCTGGCCACCTGGCATCCAGAATTCCCTGTTAAACATGTAAATGTGGGTGGTGTGGTATAGTGGCTAATTCGCAGGTCCAGAGTGCTGGTTTGAGCACCACAAGGAATGAGCTGTGAGCTATTGTTACCTTGAGCTAGCAACCAATCTTGAGGTTGCAACAGGTGGACTGTCCTTTGTATGCTGCTTTGAAAAAAACATCTGCTAAATGACCAAAAAGTTGAGAAAACACAGAAGTGACTGTGCATGATAGTGAATGGCACAATGTAAATACTTTAATTTAACACAATGTGAAATTCAAAGATTGTTCAGCACTCTGGACTTGCATTGGGCTTGGCGTGTATTATGGGAAATTAAGCTACTATGCAAATTTTACAATGCCTTCTTCATATGAAATTTTTGTTTTTTGTTCAGTGTTTTTGTCATTCTTAAAAACAGTATTTTTAAACTAGTAAATATACAAGTTTAAAATCCATATTTACTGTAACCATATTTTTTTTTTTTTTTTTTTGACTAACTGGTATACAGTACCTTAGATACATGTATTACTCAACAACAATTGGTGTTGTTTTGAACATCAACTTGAAAAACAAGAAATAATTTGTTACAAACTAACCTTGATATTCACAAATGTTTCCTGTCATTAACGTTGACTATCTTTCATTTTGATATTAAGCTTAAAGTGACACCAAATGACAAAACCTGTAATAATTGTAACTATCTATAAATTCTGGATTCTTTAAAAATAAATGATGTGTACCTGTGTTTTATGTGCAGTAATTGGAAGTATCTAAAAACAACTTTATATATAAATAAAAGCACATCACTCAAGATATCACTCCTTATATAACATCACACTCTAAGGTATAAGGTAGGACACATTTTCTGTCAATTTTGTTTGAGGTTTATGTTTTAGTATACAAATGAGTGATTGGTAACTTACGAACTGATTACTTATTTCTGGAGAACCTTATGGAATAAATATGAACAGTGATTACTGCATATGCAAAAATGCACAGACTCGCACACCAGATTGAAATTTTGATCAAACGGCAAGACAGCACTCTAGCAGATATTTATTGCAAGCCTTGAATTCAAAATGGAATTATGTAATAAAGGAATAGCACCATGTATAATCACACAAACCAGGTCACATTTACAGTTGAGATAGATAGATAGATAGATAGATAGATAGATAGATAGATAGATAGATAGATAGATAGATATAGATGTATTTAGTTCAAATAAATGTAAAAAGAGCAACATTTAAAAAGAGACCTTCTGCAAAATAAGAGCACCATAAAGCAATAACTAAAAGCTTGTTCAGTGAAAACAACATCACGTCATCCAGCACAAGCATTCTCCATTCATGTCAATCTGTGAGGGAATTAAATTATGACTCACTCTCTTTGTGTTCTGTTATATGACACATTTGATTTTGTGATCAGAATCGAGATGGCTGCGTCTCATGCAAATATTTTTTAAGGGACATTGTTTATGATTGGGGTTATAGTCACTCTCTTTGTGTTCTGTTATATGACACATTTGATTTTGTGATCAGAATCGAGATGGCTGCGTCTCATGCAAATATTTTTTAAGGGACATTGTTTATGATTGGGGTTATAGTCAAGTTTTGAGCTAAAGATGTTAAATTAAAGCCGCAGGATTATGTTGCATGTTTTCCCATAAAAGAGCACAATTACTTTTTCACTAGTTACATCATCAGTTGTCCATCACAAGCATTTTTTTTTCTTCTATTTTTTTAAACCACCGATTATTTAAATGTAATTCAAGTTTACATTTTACCAAAGGTAAAACTGTAAAATATTCCATCTTCATCCCAACCTTTGTCCCTTGATCAGGCTTACAGAGTATGATCTCTTAGATCAATCTTTCTTTGTTAGTGAGCATAACATCCACCAAACATATTTTATAAAAATGGGAAAACACTGAATATAACACCAGTCCTCTAAGCTCTACTAGCGCCTCCTCTCAAGGAAGTTGGAGGGCACCCATCCCTTGCGTGTTTTAGCCATGTCAAGCACACGGCAGTACCACCAGCCATTGGGGTTTCTCTCCAGCACCTCAAGCCTTGTACCAGCAGTGAAGCTCATTGTCTCTGCATCGCCATGGTAATCAGTGATAGAAACATATTCCTCACGCAAATTGTTGTGGATGAGATGAGGTTTTGGCTTCACCATTGAAACAGGCACCATACGCCTCATGCTCTTCATATTACCTGCACAGGAGGAGGTGGATTGATCATTGTAGCTATGGAGTGAGGTGCGGCTAGGTAGGATTTCATTCCTCTGTCTTGGTGGAGTTGTGTGCATACTAGTTGACAAGCTATTTGTGTTTTCTTTGGTATGGGTTGTGGTGAGTACATTATGCGGTCGCACTGCGACCTGCTTCACACCGACCTTGCAGTTCTGCTGGTTTGATCTGTGGGTGCTTTTCAGGCTTTGGTTAACACGTTGCTCATTCTTTTCCAGACTTATGCTTTTACCCAGCTTTCCAACATTCACCTGCAATGCAATCTCCAGCTCTGGACAAGACATCTCCGGATGTATTCTCTCAGTGGTTTTGGCTTTTATGCCACCTGTGTCTAGGCTTTTGATTGGTTGAAGGTAGAAGGTGGGTGCCCAGCCTTCCTCATTTTCCCAGCGGATAAACCACCAGCCACTTTCGGTCTTTTCCAGTACCTCTACTTGCACTCCTGCAGGGAAGCTAAGCTCGCATGACTCCTCCCGCTGGTACGCCGCAGTTGTGCAGTACAAGAAGGAAGAACGGTCTTTGGACAGATCAGTGGAACCCATAGAGCCTTCCAAAGACACTATGGAGCCACTCTCAGATTCCTCAGATGTGCGTGAGGTTCTGTATTTTATTTGGCCTGGTTGCTCCAGGTTTGCAGATTTTAGGGGTCTTCTGAGGGAATTACAGTCTTGGTTTGCGGGTTTCGGACGTACAGATGGTTTGGATTTGGACTCATCTGCATGCTGTTTGAGTTTAGGTTGCTGTTGGTTAACTTTAGAGTGTGCATAGAGTTGAGTACAGATCTCAATGCTGGGTTCGATTGTAGGGGCATCATATTCGGGTGGATCCCACATAGTAGATGACCTATGACCTCCAGAGGGGGAGTGTATATCTGAATTGCTTTTCTCCAGAAATTTTGGGACAGATATGAACCCTCCATTTGCATACACACTCTCATCTTCCTCTCCATCCTCTTCTCCCAATGTGAAAGAAATGGTACGATGGGACAGAGGGGGTGGGGATTTAGTTGGTGCGTCTCCTGGGAAAAAGTCAAGCTCAGGGTCAAATTCAAAGCCTACGGCTGGAACATCATATTCTGGCTCTTCATACACTCGTGGACTCGATGGGGCCAAGACCTCTGACTCCACACATGGAAGTGAATTCTGCTTTTTAATTGGTGGTGCAGGTGGTGGGACTTTGGGCCGGGTCAGTGTACTAGTTTGACGGTTCAAGCTAGGCTTCTTACGTTTGTCGATGTAAGAACATGGGGCCCAACCCTCTTTATCTCCAATCTGGACATACCACCAACCTCCAGAGTTCTTCTCAATTACCTGTAAACACACACAATCCCAGGTTATCCACAAAAATACTTACTGTATACAGTATGTTGTGATAGACAAATATCATCCAGGCAGATTGATTAGCCGATATTTGGGCATTTCCACATTGGCTGATATACTTACTTGCTTGGACGATAAAAAAAAGTTAGAGCTCCTTGTTTTTATGTAAATATTTTTTAAAATAAGTGTTTGTTTAATTTCAGCTTTTTTACATACATCTATTTTAATGTCATTCAGCTATTTATTTTATATATTGGCATTATATTGGCCATCAGACACTCTACTCTCTAGAAAGGGGCAGACTGGCCATAGGGGCAGCCGTGAAACTGGGCCGAACTGCAGGGATGAGCTGAAACAGGTCGCTGCGTAATGCCGAATGGTTCGCGACATGCTTAAGAGGGCTGCAAAATGGCACCGCAATATGCAGGGGGCCGCGATATGCAGAAAAGGACAGCGACACCTCACCCCTTTTTAACAACTATGTATAATTACTACATATACATGCAAAACTAATCCAGGTACAAGGAGAACATTATAAGAGGTAAGAAATTACATTTCTACAACTGAGAAATGCAGAACTGGCTTTACAATATAAATTGTAATTTAATAATGAACTTAACCAAAAAGACAAACACACACAGGTGTCGGGCAGCTTCCCATGGCTACCCAGCCCTATGCCCTGCCACCCATAACAATTACCTAAACATCTAAGTGGACGTATTTCTGGGGGTTTGTCTGATGTGTATTTTGCTCTAAGAAGTAACTTTGGAAAGGAGGTGGCAGAACTTCTGAACCAGAACGAAAAAATACCTTTTTTGCTCAGAACAAACCAAAATGAAAAACATTTTGTATTTAGTTAAAATTTACATTTTAAAGTTAGGGTAATATACTGCATATAAATAAATGATTCCTGTCTTTCTATGGTATTGGCAGCACCAAATACTGTCTCAATTCAGTACCAATGAGCTGTTCTGTCAGCAGCTGCTTTCTAGCTCTCATGTAACATTTGTGTGCGCATGCAAGAAGAGAGCTTGAGGCACATGATTGCGGCTGTGTCTTGGAAACTGTGTTGAGTTGGTCCATCCAGATGCAATAAGTACCACATTTTTAGATATATAACCCTGAAAAAAAGGAGTAATGTTTTTTCGAGGAATTTGCTAACTATAAAGTCAAGAGCCAGGATATTTCACCATTTAGCAAAACTATTTATTAAGACACAATGCAATAAACATAGCAAACTTTAGGCGATCTAGCTATTATTTTTCATCTCTAGTACCAGTTTAGGTAAATTGTGGATGTTAAATTAACTTAAGCATCCAACGAATCAATCAAAACTGCCTCGTTTCGAAGGCTGCGTGTTAGGTAGGACGCGTTTTTTGAAGGTTTCAGTATACCGAGCGTCCTACTTAAAACTAGACGGCCTTTGTAGAACAAACAGAAACTTATTAACAAGCGTGAGTGCTTGGAGTGTGAAGTGAACAAAGTCCCTTTGGAAGGGAATGTATGAGGTAAAATTTAGGAGAATTATAATGATGTAGAGAGAAAAGAAAATACATTTTACAGGTGTAGTTTTAGTCTATTACTTTATTTTAATGATATATTAATATATTTATAAACTCTGCAAACTCTGAGGTACTTCAACTTGGGAATTAACATTACTTGTGTTTGAACATCATATTTACAGGCAAATTCGAAAAATTTTATTGAAGCAAAGAATTGTGGGTTGTGGGTCCCCACGAAGGATACACCTCATGCATCCTCCTTATTCCCGATAAAGAAGATTGCATTCGAAGGCTGCATTCAAAGTGTCCTACACGCTTTTTTGAAATGAGACAGCCTCGAGGAAGTATGCGGATGACAAAGTTTTAAAGTATAGAGGTAAAAAACATGCAATTTCTGATCTTCAAGCATTTCTCAAACAAAGGTTAGTGAGACTTTTTTAGTATACTATATACACTCACCTAAAGGATTATTAGGAACACCTGTTCAATTTCTCATTAATGCAATTATCTAATCAACCAATCAAATGGCAGTTGCTTCAATGCATTTAGGGGTGTGGTCCTGGTCAAGACAATCTCCTGAACTCCAAACTGAATGTCAGAATGGGAAAATAAGGTGATTTAAGCAATTTTGAGCATGGCATGGTTGTTGGTGCCAGACGGGCCGGTCTGAGTACTTCACAATCTGCTCAGTTACTGGGATTTTCACGCACAACCATTTCTAGGGTTTACAAAGAATGGTGTGAAAAGGGAAAAACATCCAGTATGTGGCAGTCCTGTGGGCGAAAATGCCTTGTTGATGCTAGAGGTCAGAGGAGAATGGGCCGACTGATTCAAGCTGATAGAAGAGCAACTTTGACTGAAATAACCACTCGTTACAACCAAGGTATGCAGCAAAGCATTTGTGAAGCCACAACACGCACAACCTTGAGGCGGATGGGCTACAACAGCAGAAGACCCCACCGGGTACCACTCATCTCCACTACAAATAGGAAAAAGAGGCTACAATATGCAAGAGCTCACCAAAATTGGACAGTTGAAGACTGGAAAAATGTTGCCTGGTCTGATGAGTCTCGATTTCTGTTGAGACATTCAGATGGTAGAGACAGAATTGGCGTAAACAGAATGAGAACATGGATCCATCATGCCTTGTTACCACTGTGCAGGCTGGTGGTGGTGGTGTAATGGTGTGGGGGATGTTTTCTTGGCACACTTTAGGCCCCTTAGTGCCAACTGGGCATCGTTTAAATGCCACGGCCTACTTGAGCATTGTTTCTGACCATGTCCATCCCTTTAGGGCCACCATGTACCCATCCTCTGATGGCTACTTCCAGCAGGATAATGCACCATGTCACAAAGCTCGAATCATTTCAAATTGGTTTCTTGAACATGACAATGAGTTCACTGTACTAAAATGGCCCCCACAGTCACCAGATCTCAACCCAATAGAGCATCTTTGGGATGTGGTGGAACGGGAGCTTCGTGCCCTGGATGTGCATCCCACAAATCTCCATCAACTGCAAGATGCTATCCTATCAATATGGGCCAACATTTCTAAAGAATGCTTTCAGCACCTTGTTGAATCAATGCCATGTAGAATTAAGGCAGTTCTGAAGGCGAAAGGGGGTCAAACACAGTATTAGTATGGTGTTCCTAATAATCCTTTAGGTGAGTGTAAATGACATCATGGATCTATTCAGGTTTTTGTTATAAAGTGTATTATATTCTGATATCTCATCAGAGGATGGCCTCATACCACAGAAGTCTGGGCAAAGCTCCGAATGTCCACTCACTCTAGCACCGCCCCTGCCTGTGACTAACAATCATTGAAAAATCCATGTTGGTCATCAACTACTTTGCTTTGGCAAACAGTTACTCAACAGACAACAAACATTTGAACAAATATAATTCTCAGAATTATTTTTGTTCTAAATCATCCCAAACAATTTACTTAATTGTTCGTACATCAGCTTTCTGTCCTCCACTGAAACTGATCCCGTCAGTCAAGCAGGAGTGGAACTCAGCTATGGTGTAATACTCTGCTTCAACACTAGGGGGGTGTGGAGGCTGTGGTAACTGAAACCCCTGAATGTGAAGAGAGAAGGAAATGCTGTTCAGCAAATTAAAAACCACAAAATGACCTATTTGAATTAAACTGTTTGTGCAATGGATGGAAAGAGGTAAAGAAGAGAGGAAAAATGGGGGGAAAAGACATGCAACACTGACCAGGCTGTTTTCTCGGCGGGGAGGTGGTTTTTGACTGTTTGATGGGGATCCTAGATGAGAAGAAAGTTCTTAAAATTAACAATGTTTTATATATTGCATATATATAAGAGAGAGAGAGAGAGAGAGAGAGAGAGAGAGAGAGAGAGAGAGAGAGAGAGAGAGAGATGAGGGATGATCTTTTGTAATTGCTTGTTCTATTATTATTACTTTTAATTATATTAACATGAATTATTCATAGTTAACTCTGAATTGTTACTGTACTTCATTTTATTTTACTTTATTTTTATTTGCACTCTTGGTATTTATATTTATTTCTTAACACTAAAAAGTTACATGATTTTTAATTGCACACAGCTATTCTGCTAATGCTTATGCAATACAAATGGACAGTTTTTGTTATGCAAGTATAGCACACTAAATCTGAAGCCTGGGAGAGAGAAGAAAGAAAGAAAGAAAGACAGAAAGAAAGAACGAAAAGGAAATGAAAAGTTAAAGAAAAAGAAAAGAAAAAGATATGGTGGCAACTCACTGTTCTCCACACTGTGGTATCTCTGAGGTGCAACTCGAGCAATGGCAGGAGATGGAGGGACGGTTTTGCTCTTAATTGCAGACGATGTTGCTGAACACACGCTTGTTTCCGAAACAGACACACCAGCATTCGAATCTGACACAGACACACTTGTATCCAAGACTGCGACATGCACACTTGTATCTGTGTGTGGGTTGCAGCTTGAGATGACCTGTTCATCAATGTCCCTTTCTAAGCTTGTAACTGGGTTGCTACTGCCTGTGTTAGCTGCTGTGCTAAGGCTGGTGCTGTTGTCATTGTTAGTGTGTGTATTGTTATTGTAAGCATCAGTCTGTTTTGCATCACCATTGTACTGTGTATATGAGTCAGTTTTTGAGTGCATGTATGTGTTATGGCTTGAATGCATAGATGCATTGCTGTTATGGTGTGCATTTGTGTCCATTTGTGCGTGTTTCTTGTTCAGGAGGGTGCTGATCTCCATAAGGTTTCCGATGATTTCCACCTGACCCTCCACAGCTGGTTTATTTGTCTCTGTTGCCTGGTTACCAGGCATAACACCATATTGTATCTTCCGCAAATAGGCAGCTGGGGCCCATCCTTCCTTACCCCCATAACTGAGAGAAAACGAGAGAGAGAGAGAGAGAGAGAGAGAGAGAGAGAGAGAGAGAGAGAGAGAGAGAGAGAGAGAGAGAAGGCAAATTACAATGTTATTTGGCCCTAAACAGAGATTACACGACAGCAGAATACCTGAGTACACTCAGAGATCATAAACTGAGGAAAAACATGACGAGTTACAGACTGAGCGACCACAGCCTGGCAATAGAGAATGTCCGATACAGACAGAGCTGGATGCCCAGAGAGAGCAGGTTATGCCCGTACTGTAAGGACAAATAGAAACAGAGCTGCACTTCTTAACCACCTGCCCTAATTATAATGAAATTCGAAAACACTTCTTTACCAAATTTGAAATTATTTGTCCCAACTTCAAAAAGTTGAAGAATGATGCACAAGCTCAATATTTACTTGAACAAAGAGACTGCATTTCACTAGCAGCAAAGTACATCAATTCCTGCCACAAAAAGAGGGAAGAGTCGACCAATCAGCGATGCGCCCGTTTACACACACACACACACACACACACACACACACACACACACACACACACACACACACACACACTCACTCACACACAGACAGACAAACTCTTGTACACACACAAACACCACTGAAAGTATATATACACTGTTTATTTATTTTTATTTTTTTTCCATGTTTTTCCACACTTGTTCAATACAAAAATTTTTCTACTCTGTACATTTTTTATTTTTCATGCTCATATAAATGCTTTTGCAATACAATGTACAATTTGTCATGCCAATAAAGCTCATTTGAATTGAATTGAGAGAACGAGAGAGAGAGAGAGAGAGAGAGAGAGAGAGAGAGAGTTTCTATTACCTTGTTGGCAAGTTAGCTGATATTTTTTTAGAAAATCCCAATCAAACCTAAAATGCCTTTAGGTCATGGCCAAGTTATTAGTGAACAAAATATAACACACTGAGATGTTGTGCTTGTGCAGGCAACACATATTTTAGTCCAGCTCACGCCAGTCCTCAGTCTCAATCCACCCTATTCTTCATCAGTTCCTATTTTCTTTCTCTACTCTACCATTTAAATAGATTTAGACTTTTGCTGAAAAAACATGAGTGGTGTTTGGCAATTAATGTACTGCCACAATGCATGTTAATAGTTGCCAGGGGGTTCCTCAACTGTTGCTAGAATGTTCTGAGTAGTTTTAGTGTGTTCTGTGTGGCTGCTAGGTAGTTGCTCATTGTCCCAAGTCAAAACAGCCCACCCACAAGATAATCTGTTCCATAGACATGTCTTGGGTCCCTCCTTCAAATTAGGTATTTGGGATTTATAGACCCATTGTATTCCAGTCACTTAGAAAAGTAATACCTGTAGCAAACCTCTCCAAAATGAGACATATGATTTGAGGTGTTATTTATATAGCAAAAACAGTGCTGAGCAAGTTACAGGTTTGGTTTAAACTCTAAACTCTAACTATGTGTAATAACAGTGCCTAAGCATTTAAGGACCGCTAATAAAAAGTGGTAAATGTCTAAAAAATAAGCACACATTTAAGCACAGATTATTTCAAAAAAGCAGGATAAAGTAGTAAGAGATGAAACTTGGTACCGTATGAACCACCAGCCCTCCAGATTCCTTTGGATGACCTCAACAATGACTCCACTCTCAAAGCCCAGCTCATCCAAACTTGAACTGATGTAGGACTGAACTGTGACATACCGCTCTGCTACAGAGATAAGAGACAAGCTTGTACTTGAACAGCAGCCACTAAAATTATTTCAAGACTTAAAGGGATAGTTCATCCCAAAATGAAAATTCTCTCATTATTTACTCACCCTCATGCCACCATCCCAGATGTGTATGATTTTCTTTCTTCTGGAGAACACAAAGATTGTTAGAAGAATATCTCAGCTCTGTACATTCCATCAATGTCAGTGATTGGTGGTCAAAACTTTGAAGGACCAAAAAGCATACAAAGCCAGTATATAAGTTATCCATATGACTCAAGTCATTCAGTCCACATCTTTAAAAGCCATATGATAGGTGTGGTTGAAAAACTTATCAATATTTATGCAAATATGCTTTTTGGACATTCAAAGTTCGAGCCAACAGTCACTTGCATTGTATGGACCTACAGAACTGAGATACTCTTCTAAAAGTCTTTGTTTGTGTTCTGGAGAAGAAAGAAAGTCATACACATCTGGGATGGCATGAGGGTGAGTAAATGATGAGAGAATATTCATTTCTGGGTGAACTATCCTTAAAATTACATGAAAAAAATGTGTTAATTAAATTCCATGAAATAAAAATTCTCTGCATCTAAAAACAAATAACTAACTTCAGTGTGATATTTTTTATGAATTACATTATTTATGTTAAAACTTAATTTAAAACAGTGTATTTACTGTTTTATGATTCAAAACGTCTAGGTTACGTACGTAACCTCTGTTCCCTGATGGAGGGAACGAGATGTTGTGTCAAAGAAGTGACACTAGGGGTCTCTCTTGAGCGCCGAATATGCCTCTGATGCATGAAAAAAGGCCAATGAGAAGTTGGCAAGACAGTATATGCATACCCCGCCCCTGAATATACGGGTATAAAGGCGAGGAAATACTATGAGTTCATTCAGGATTTTTCTGAGGAGCCAGCCACCCCAGTGGCTCAGCTCAGCGGCGTGGCCGGGAGGACACGACGTCTCGTTCCCTCCATCAGGGAATGGAGGATACATATGTAACTTAGACGTTCCCCAACTTTAGCTCATTTCGATGAGTGTCGAAGAAGCGACAATATGGGTCCACTTCAAATCACGCCATGGGCTGAGCTGTGAACGTGTACTGCTGACACAGGAGCGGGCAGGTATTTCACGTGCCAGCTGTGTCAGACTGCACGTACCCTTCCCCAATGCCCCATAAAAGACGTCGGAATCCTTCTAGTTACCCAAGCAGGGGAACAAGGCGACGCTTGCCAACCTGGGATGGGCCGAGCCTAGCTGGGCCTCTTTTCTCTCTATGTTTCTCTCATAGAGCCAAATGGCTGGGGCACTTACCGCATCATGGGAAGGGGGTCTTACCCATTTTCCTATTCTTTCAGGGGGGAAAAGACCCTGCGGAGACAATACCTGCCCAGGAAGGGTGAGGTAACGTGGCAAAATACATAACATGGGCCTCTTCGGTCACATGTGGGAAAGAATGGCGCGGTGGTAGATCCAGCCTCGAGGAGGGAGGAGTTGCTACAACACGGCGACCGGAGGGCAGCGAGAACTGCCTAAGGGAGATGCGGGTCCGCTCGTAAGGGGACCATACCGCGGAAAATACACAAAGGAGGAGTCCGAGGCTGATAGTAGGAGGCCTGATCTCTGGAGCACCTTTCTCAGTGCAGGGTAGATTTGAGATACCCGCAGTGGATTGGGTTGGCGAATTCCTCCACTGAAATGCGGATCCACAGGGCTAGGGAGGAGTCATCTAGGGAGCCGAGTGAGTGGGATCTCCCGGGAGGGAAAAGCACACTGTGCAAGCGATTCACCCGGTCAGATCGTCAGCGTGTACGGAGTTCTACCAGCTTGGACCTGAGAAAACACGGGACGTGACTGACTCAACCTTGAGGTTGTAAAACCTCGCAAAGGTATTGGGTGTTGCCCAACCCGCAGCTCTGCATATGTCTGCCAGAGAGGCGCCCCTAGCCAGTGCCCACGAGGAGGCAACACTCCTTGTTGAGTGTGCTGGGACCCGCAAGGCGGGGGGGGGGGGGGGGGGGGGGGCACGGCCTGGGTGTGGTAGGCCAACAGGATGGCGTCCACCATCCAGTGGGAGAGCCTCTGTTTGAAGACAGCGTTCCCTTTCCGCTATCAGACAAAGAGCTGCTCAGAACGCCTGAAGTCGTGCGTGTGGTCCACCTAGGTGCGTAAGGCAAGTACCGGGCACAGCAATGAAGGGGCTTGCAGGTTCACTACCTGGTCTCTATAGGGTGTGGTAGGAACCTTGGGCACATAGCCCGGTCACGGTCTTAGGATCACATGTGTGTCTGCCGGACCGAACTCCAGGCAAGTGTCACTGACAGAGAACGCTTGCAGGTCCCCGACCCTCTTGATGGAGGTGAGCGCGATCAGCAGGGCCGTCTTTAGAGAGAGGGCCCTGAGTCCGGCTGATTCTAGCGGCTCGAAGGGGGATCTCTGAAGACCGGCGAGGACCACCGAGAGATCCCAGGAGGGGAACAGGCTTGGCCGGGAGGGATTTAACCTAGGAACTTAGGAACTGATGACTAAGTCGTGCTTTCCCATGGTGAGCTGCTACCACCTCTTAAGGTGTAGGAATAAGAGCACTGACCTAACTGTGCACCTCTGTGGGTCTTCAGTCTGGGAAGAACACCAATTTGCCAACAGGCGCCACTTTAGGGCATAAAGTTGCCTGGTAGAAGGGGCCCTGGCTTAGCTGATCGTATCTACGACGGCAGGTGGCAGACCAGCTAGATCTTCTGCCAGATGCCAGAGCGTGCCCCGTCCCTGAGAAAGAAGGTCCTTCCAACATTGAGGTTGCTGGGGATGTGAGTGGCATGCAGTGACCTGAGTCGGTGCTGGCTCCAAAGGAGGAGACGACGGGCGTGTTGTGACATGTGGCGGGAGCGTATGCCGCCTTGTCAATTTATGTACACTACCACAGTGGTGCTGTATGACCTGATCAAGACATGTTTGTCCCAAACTAACGGGAGAAACTTCCGCAGGGCAAAGAAAACAGTCAGCAACTCTAGGCAATTGATACGCCAGCTCAGCGGGGCCCCTTTCCAATGGCCCGCAGCTGCGTGCCCATTGCACACGGTGCCCCAACCCAATTTGGAGGCGTCTGTCATGACCAGGACGCATCGGGACACCTGCTGCAAGGGTACTCCTGCCCGAAGAAAGCAGAGGTCTGTCCAGGCTTTGAGTGTTCGGCGGCAGGCGGGGGTGACTATCACACAGTGCGTGCCACGGCACTATGCTCATCTCGGGACTCGAGTCTGAAGCCATGGAGGATGCCATATGCCCCAGGAGCCTCTGGAAAAGTTTTAAAGGAACCGCTGCGCCTGGCCTGAAGGTGGGCAGGCATTTCAACACTGACTGAGCACACTCGTTGGTGAGTCGTGCCGACATTGAGACCGAGTCTAACTCCATGCCGAGAAAAGAGATGCTCTGAACCAGGGTGAGCTTACTCTTTTCCCAGTTGACCTGAAGCCCCAAATGGCTGAGGTGCCTGAGAACCTGGTCTCTGTGAGCGCATAATAACTCTCGGGAGTGGGCCAGGATGAGCCAGTTGTCAAGGTAATTGAGTATGCGGATGCCAACTTCTCGGAGCGGGGCAAGGGCTGCCTCTGAGAATTTGGTGAAGACGCGAGGGGACAGACATGCCGAAGGGGAGCACCTTGTACTGATATGCCTGGCCTTCGAACACGATCCGAAGGAAGGGTCGGTGTCGAGACAATATTGAGACGTGGAAGTACGCGTCCTTCAGGTCTACTGCTGCGAACCAACCTAGGCGCTGGACGCAAGTTAAGATGTGTTTTTGCATGAGCATTTTGAACGGGAGTTTGTGCAAAGCCCAGTTGAAAACTCTCAAGTCCAAGATCGGTCATAAGCCACCACCTTTCTTGGGTACAATGAAGTAAGGGCTGTAGAGACCCTTCTTCATTTCGGTTGGAGGGACAGGCTCTAACGCGTCTTTGAGTAAAAGGGTAGCGATCTCCGCGTGCAGGGATTTGGCATGCTCGCCATGTACGGTAAAGTGGACGTCCGTGTAGGGGGGCAGAGGCCTGGCAAACTGAATTGCGTAACCGAGTTGGATGGTCCGGGCCAGCCAGCATGACAGATTGGGAAGTGAATGCCATGCATCCAAGCTCCGTGCTAGGGCCACCAAGGGGACGATTATTTTTGACGGACCCGGTGGGGCTTCGCAGCGGGGCGGAGCAGGTGTTACGGTGTCGGGAGGCGATAAAGTGTCCCGAGGCTCTGGTGCTGAGAAAAGACTCGAAGCACTTACCTTGCTCCACGCACCCGGCAGGGAGCGGGTTCATGACTGAGGAGGAGGGCCAGCTGGGGAACAGTCGTGGGGCTGAGGGCGGAGTGTCCGTGTCCAGAGTGCCGGGACTGTTGAGGTGTGGCGGCAGAGTGCCGTGAGAACGGCATTTGCGGGCCAGGTGACCCAGAGACAAAGGAAATAGCTCTGTTATTGAGAATGTGGGTAGTCGGGGCTGCGGCAAATGAAATAAATTCAACAAAGGATTCTACTCCCGGCCCTCCACCAGGGAACGGAGTGGTCTGCTTACCAGCTCCGGAGCTAACGTCTTGGTCCCTGGGTTGTCCGTCTCAGGAACGCCTGGGAGCCTTCCGGGTCCTCGAGGGGGTCCTTGCGACGGGGGGCGTCTGCTTCCTGCGGGGCGCTCGACATGTGGGCTGAGAGCTGGGTCCAGGTTGGGGGCGGCTGGAGTGGCATGCTTTCTGTTGAAAGTGAGCTGCGACCGCAACGTTGACATGGTCATGCTCTCGCAGTGAGAGCATGAGCCATCCACAAATGCTGCCTCGGTGTAATCGCAACCCAGACACACGAGACAACACCTGTGGCCGTCTGAAGTGGAGTGCACTCTACCGCATCCAGGAACTACACAGGGGTGGAATGGCATCTTTATAAAGATGCGTCCTGAAAAGGACATTCAACACCGCTGTGTATTGCTCTTTTAGAGGAAAATACTCTTTTACAGAGAAAATCACTCTTTTAAGAATTAAAACTCTTTTAATTTTGCGCTGTCGAAGCGCCCAGGGGCACACTGCACTGCCGTGCAGAGAACGAGAAAGCCGCTGATGTGCGCCGTAGATCCAACAGCAAGCAAAGCGTCAGAGGAACAGGAACAGGTGTGTAACTTGCAGCTGACAGCTGACATGACCAAGGCTCCGAAGAAAATTTGTGAACGAACTCATAGTATTTCCTCGCCTTTATACCCGTATGTCCGGGGGCGGGGTATGCAAATACTGTCTGCCAACTTCTCATTGGCCTTTTTTCATGCATCAGAGGCATATTCGGCGCTCAAGAGAGACACCTAGTGTCGCTTCTTTGACACGACGTTGAAGTGAGCGACAGACAGGGAACAAACAGTAAATGATTATCTTTTTTTTTTTTTTTAAAGGTCTTGCTTGAAAAGGGTGCTTGTGCTTTCTTCAAAATAAATGCCTCTTGGTTGGATATTTTGTTATCTAATTTATTTTTAAGTGTGGCTTATATGTCCAAATACGTTTTTGGCCAACTTTCTATACTGCATTTCCACTTAGATTTTTGCTGTTCTGATGTAGCACTGGAAAAACCGAATGAAACATGCAGACATTGCAGAATCTCTCTACCGCAAGCGTTATTCACTCTAATACAGGTCAGCGTCTGTTGGACCCATTTGTGCAGTAAAGATCTTTTGGAAAAAGAGATGGGAAATTATCTGACATCTCTGCTGGAAATGTACAACACAAATACCCACTTCCAAGCTGTTCAGTGCTCCAAGAAATATAATTAAAATAAAACGTTACATTTTCAATAGCCAAATCCCCCCAACACATCTACTTATGCAAACATTGATTATAGTCCCAATAAGGAAAAAATTACAATGCAGCCAAGGACACAGAGGTGAACTAAACATTTCTGTTTAATGTACAGCGCCTATGCGGTTTTCACGTAACAAACAAACAGAGGTTGTGCCATGTGCATGCGCGGCCAACACAAAATGAACCAATCACTCTCTGAGACTACTCGTTCTTCTGAGTCACATAAAAGATTAGTTAAAAATTAACTAATTGTTCATGAATGACCCACCACTATGTTCCGTGTCCAAGCTAACATTGCATTAACTTGCGTCCATAAGAGTTGGTTTTGCCCAGAAATCTCTTGTAATCAATGCAATTTAAACTGTTAAGAGGCCAGTATGTTTGTTTTACACAAGACAACAGCTTCGATATCTGTTGTGAAAGATGTACTCTGTTTGTTCAATGGTTCTTGATTCAGTTCAACAGCAATGTGGGGATTAAATTGGTAGTTTGACAGTTTGTGTTTCTCTTACTCTCTCCATTCGATATTCTATGACTATCTCTGTGTCCAGTGAGAGAGACAAGGTATGTAGCAGGAACCCAGCCTTGTTCTTCAGCTGTTCTTATAAACCACCACCCTAAAATAAAGGGGAGAGAGAGGGGAGAGATAATAAGAATATGTTATTGAGCACACACACTGATATAACTGATTCTAGCTGTTCATTTGAATTGGGTCATGTCTAGTCCTGCACACATCAGCATGAACATATCATTGTAGATCTTTAGCAACTATTTTGAAGTTAAAGCAATTTGGCAAACTGTGTGTATGAGTTCCCTGCTTACAGTAAAAAACCAGAATTGGTGGACACCAGCTTATGTTGTGTTTTGGGTGCTTGTCCCCCAGCATGGTGTGCTGATGTCCCCACAAGGCTGATAAACTAGCTTTACCTGTTTCATTCGAAAAATCTGCTCAACCAGCTTTACCAGCTAGTTTTGCTCGTGAAAAGCATGGGTAGGTTCCACCAACTAGACCATCACCAAAGCAGCACTAACCAGCCTAGACCAGCATGTAAATTGCATGCTGGTTATGCTGGTCTTGTTAACAAGATAGACATTATTAAAAAGAAGCAGACTATACTGCTAAATTATTATGTTTTTAATGAATGTTTGAGAGTAAATATGATGTGCTTTTGTAGTTATGCAAACATTATTGCAAATACACACTTGCACATCAGATGAGTGCTTTGGTTTCTGGGTCCTTTAAAGCACCAGTACATACTGTAAATGATTTTCCATGAAAGTTAAGAAGTAAACTTTTTTAAAACAAGAAACACGCTACTCAATTGAAGAGAAGTCAACATGTTTATTGCTAGATGCCTGAAGAATTACACATCTAGTTTAATGGCACTGACATTTAAAGTTAACTTTATTGCACCGCCTGAGTACTGGGGGATTTTACTGCACGTTAAGTATGTAACAATTCATAATTGCAATTCATAATTGCCTATATGGTTTTTGCATCCCTGCTAATGTCACAAAATAGAAAAATATTAAAGACCATAAAAATGTTTATGCTGAATACGGGCATGCTGTCAGTGGTTGCACACACCTGCCACAAGTTAGTGGTCACAGTCTTATTAGAACAAACAAACAAACAAACACACACACTCAGATAGGTTACCAGATGCCCTGTTTATAATGCTGTGTAAAAAATATCTGCTGGCTCTTTACCCAGCATGCCATACAGGGGCAGATCTACCAGTGTGGCATGGGATGGCAAATGCCATCCTAGGAAAAAGCATTGCCACCCCAGCATAAGTTTCTAAATAGTTACAATTAGCAGAATAACGTGATATGCATGCATTTTGGATTTTAGTCCAGATTGCCGGTTCTATATGTGAAGCATAGGAACATTTGGAATTTGTTGATGTGTTTAATAGACAATGTCTTGGTGCTCTGGAGATAGAACTGATAGCAGGTTGACTATCAAAATATGTCAGATATCTTCAGTCTTTCTAGTAGCAAGTAAACATGCCTTCAGTTTGTGTGTGTCTGCGCATGCTTCAAAGACTTAGAACAGAATCTAAACATTACATACTAATGTTTGAAACAGAGTCTTGATAACAAAAATGAGAAACCATTAATGGAGGAGAGAAAATTGCAACAACAAAAGAGACAGTGGAAGAGAGAGTTAAGGAAGGTTTGCCAATACAGCTTGTGATGACTTTAACATAAAGAGTTCAGCTCCACACACACACTTACTGAAGAGACATCAGCACACAAACAAACATGCTTGTGCATGTGGACACACACACTCTTTTCTGCTAAGGAAAGTTTCTGGAGGATCCATAAAGATCTTCAGTCAAGTACGACTTGCTGGCTGTGGTGGAGTTTTTTCCAGACACACATGCGTGCGCACGCACTATTTTAACTCCTCTAAAGTTCCAAAAAGAATCCCTATCACTTTTCCAGACACACACACACACGTGCACATGCTATCTTAATTCCTTTAAAGCTCCATGGTTACTTGCTTTTTAATTTTCTGTCCTTGCATGTACTGTATATAAGTATAAGTGTATTTCAATTTAACATACCATTTATAATTTTCCTCAGACAAACTAGTTGTCTCAAGTGTGCAATGAAGGCTGGAAACTTTACATTTGCTCTGATTGAAATCCAGATGTCATCTTTAAACTGTACGCTTAGAGCTAATTTTTGCGGGAAAAAAATAAAAAAGAACTACTTTTCTAACATCTAAACATGCAGTGGCAAAAATTCATTTTTTGCTCCTGTTTATACTTTTAAGGGCATTTATGTTGAATTATTGCCTTTGAGACTTTTTTTTGGGGATTTAAATGGGTCATTCTGCACTTTTGGGCAAGATAACAGATTTCACTGTTTACTCCTTTAGGTTCCAGAGTGGTCAGTTAATAATAACATGACACAACTATGACAACAGATCTGCAAAAGTTCAAATATTGCATGAACAGCTGGAGATCATCAGAATATATGTTTGCACAGCACAAATTATTATGTCGATATCACACTTTAAATGTCTTTAGAGAAATGTTCTAGTAAGTGCATTTTTACAAAATTTCAAAAACTATGATTGGATGAGCTGCATTTCAGGAAACAGTCTTTCTAGATTTAAAAAAGGATTGGTTCTAGTCACACAACCAAGATATATAGTTTAAACTATTCTGTCAGACTGTCTACCTCTGATCTCAATCTTAAATTAGTAAACAAACACACTTACACATGCAAAGATCTTTTCAATAGGTGAAAGGTTACAGTTTTACTCCACAGCTGGATGTTAAATTGCTTGAATAACTTATTTTTTTGGGGGTACTTGTGTAGTTTTGTTAGAGTTATGAGCAGGCACACACACACACACACACACGTGTGCGCGCACACACTCTCTCTCAATTTAGTGTTAATACAGATTATATTTATCTGTCACTCACCATTCTCACTCTTCTCGATCACCTCCACTCTCTCTCCTGCTCTCAGGTTGATCTCTGTATTTCCCTGTCTCTGGTAGTCCGCTGTCACCACACAAACACACATACACTCCTCAGCACCCAAAGCTTCTCCACGATCTCTCCCTGATGATGACGGGAAAAAACAAGCTGTGAGCCAGCTGCCTCTATGCCCGCGTCCACCTGAACTGCGCTGCGCCATTCACCAACACTTACAAAGTCCCGGCCAATCAGCATGCAGTAATTGATAAATGGGCCATCCAAGAATCCTCAAGAATATGGGCCCAGGAACAGATCTGTGGAATTAGAGTCTCAACAAGCAAAAATGTTGAATAAGAAATCAGTTCCATCCAGTACTAAAGTTCCATGGTAAAGTGTTTTGAGCAACAACAGTTCATCTTGAGGCACATCCTACCAGCCCAGAGCCCAGAGCTCACATGGGCTCCGGTGTCTTGCAAGCTTCTGGGAAGGAGGAATCCTATGGAAGTTGCATATCTTTTCTGTTGCAGGACAGAGGCTTCACTGAATAATGGAAAGAAGTAAAGGGGGAAGAAAGAAAGAAAGAAAGAAAGAAAGAAAGAAAGAAAGAAAGAAAGAAAGAAAGAGAGAGAATGTTAAGGGGTAGCTGATGAAGTAGTGAAAGATGAGATGAAAAAAATAAACCAAGAGCTCAAGGTATGGAGGCGGGGCAATAATGAAAGGGGAAACGGATGCCAGTCAAATGATTTTCCACCCCTTTAAAACAGTTTTAAACAGAAACATATGGCCTATGAAAACAGAGCATGCACACATGCACTCAAAACACACTCAGCAGGAACATTCTCTCCAACTTTACTTTATAAACATATCCTCTATCTATCTATCTATCTATCTATCTATCTATCTATCTATCTATCTATCTATCTATCTATCTATCTATCTATCTATCTATCTATATTTATTTATGGAGAGCAGATATATACACTTACAGAGAGCTGGGATGAATATTACCATATTTTGATATTGTTTGCAATGAATAAGTAAATGTTTTTGGAGAATTTGTAAAGTTGATTCAAGAAGACCTGAAGACAGAAGGTTTGCAGATGCAGAAAGCTGTATCATGCTTTATACACTCAAAGACATTTGCTCAATAATCAACCTAATTTCAATTTGGAATCTAAATTAGTGATGAGTACAGCAATCAGGGTGTCACATGCATCTAAAACATGCACATGATACAGTACAAACCCACAAAGTTAAAATGAGTGAAGGGGAGGAAGTGCACTAAAATGTGCTACTAGTCAACCAGATTTTTCTCATTATTTTCTAATTTATTATTTAAATATAATTAGAATGCATGCAATTTTATGACCTGATACTGACGTATTGCAATATTTGTACTTTTAAACATTAGTTTCCACACTGTGGGAATATTTAAATGGATAGTTCATTAAAATTCTCTCATCATTTACTCATCCTCATGATATCCCATGTGTGTATGGCTTTTTTTCTTCTCCAGAACAAGAAAAATAGAATAATATCTTAGCTCAGTAGGTCCTTAAATTGCAAGTGGATGGAAATTTCTCTTTTGAAACTCCAAAAATCACAGACAGGCAGCATAAACATCATCATTACGACCCCAGTGGTTAAATTAATGTCTTCTAAAGTGACACGATCCCTTTTGGTATGAAAAAAATATATATATTTAAGATCTTTTTCATTCTAATCTAACGTGATGGTAAGCTTCACGAGAGGGTGGAGCCAAAGTGGTTTCTCAAGTGACGTTTTCACGTTGCCATGATACAGACATAATCTCACATTCTCTACTCAGTTGAGACATCCAGGATTAGCACACAAACGCATCATTGTGAGTAAAGAAACAGATAAATACAGATCTAAACCAAAACCAACCAAGCTACAGTACAGCATTCCTCCTTCTCATTTGAAAACAACGCTGTTATTCTTGCTGTGACGCACATGCCTTAGTTCTTGCATGTTTCAAATGCCAACATGATTATGTCACACACACATACTGCTCCTGACAGGAAGCATGATGTAGAGTTAAAAAAGTACTTCAATATTTATATTTTTTGCACCAGAATGATTGTGTCGCTTTAGAAGAAATTAATTTAACATCTGGTGTAATATGATGATGTTTATGCGTACTGTTTGTGATTTTTGGAGCTTTGTGTTATTTGCATTGTATCACGTGACTTTGACTAGTTTATGCATGTTACGTGTACGTAACAATTTGGCTAAAGAATATTGAACAATGAAGGGTTGCTGCTAGACAGTCTTTTGACCATGGAAAAAAAGCATAGAATTCATGTTTTAGGAACGTGAATAAGTGTAAAGAAGTTTTTGTGTTTGATTTTCTCTTATAATGAAAAGACAAAGTAAAAGTAAACCTTTACAAGTCAAGTTATGGATTCACGCGTCAAATCCTTTGTGCAACACCCTTGTGGATATGACAAAGAACGGAAAATGGCTCAGATCGCCATTACAACTAGGATTTTAAGAACCCACTCAGCTGAGATATTTTTCTATTTTTCTTCAAATGTGTTCTGGTTAAGAAAGAAAGTTACACAAATCTGGAGTGGTGGTGGCGTAGTGGCTAGAGCACAGGGCCACCATTGTGCCCTTGAGCAAGGCACTTAACTCCAGGTTGCTCTGGGGGGATTGTCCCTGTAATAAGTGCACTGTAAGTCGCTTTGGATAAAAGCGTCTGCCAAATGCATAAATGTAAATGTAAATCTGGGATATCATGAGGGTGAGTAAATAACAAGACAATTTTCATTTTTGGATGAACTATCACTTTAAGTGAACTGTAAAATGTAGTAACAAAGTAATTACTAACTATAAATGAATTACTTTTAGTTCAATGTAGTGTAATTCATTACATTGTAAATTATTGTAATCAGATTACGGTTACTGACTTTAATTACTGATTTAAATTACTGTGTCAGTAATTGACTGTTTTTGTTTTTTTCAAGGCCTTGCATCCCCTAACGAGTCATAGTAAGGGAGAAATGTGTGGTGCATGCATGTATGAGTTGAGTGTGACTAGGAGAAATTATAGACATTATTTTGAAATCATTGAGTGGATAAATCTTATCTGTGGAAAGAGTTTTAGAAAGCAACTTATATGTAATGTGATTACTTTTTTGGTGAAGTAATCAGTTCATTCAGTCATCTGAATACAGTTTTAGAGAGGTGATTTTTAATGGATTGTTTTTTTTTTTTGTTTTTTTTTAGTCATTTACCCTACTCTAATTGTAACCAGAAGAGCATTTGAAGGTAAAGGAGTGATTTAAGATAAATATGGCAAACTTTTTGCTGTTCATTCCTATGAAAAAATATTTACTGTACCAGAATTTACCCAACAATTTCCCATTTAAATTCACATACATTTTATCCTAAAATCTTGAGGTTGAAAAAAGCTAGATGCATAAAATACACTCATTAACATTTAAGGCATTTAGCAGACACTCTTTTCCAGAATGATAATAGCTTATTTAAGTTACTGGAACTTAATGTAAGTATATTTAGTCCCTTTTTTCCAGTCCTCCTCCACCTCAAAGCTCCCCTCATGCAATTTGACACACTTTAGTCTTAACAGTGTACCTGTAAAAGGAGATGTTTAATTCCTTCACTTGCAGTCTTTTTCTCTGCTTTGTTCTCAATTTCTCTCTTTCCTTCCCTCACACTGCCCCTACCCGACCTCCTTATTTCACCATCACGCTGAAACCATTTCCTTTCTGCCACGTCAACGGCCTCCCTCTGAATTTTTTTTTTCCTGAAAAATCACAGAATCTCTCTCTCTCTCTCTCTCTCTCTCTCTCTCTCTCTCTCTCTCTCTCTTGCGATTGCTCTCTATTACTCTCTCCCACTCTCTTTCTGACCTCAATATATTATTTTACATGTCCTTCATGTCTTTCTGACTTATTTCTACTGTATGTATTTCATAAGGAATTCAGCTGACCTCCAAAACAACTCTTTCTCTATAAGACTGCACTGTGCAGTCAAGTCATCAGAAAACATCAACCATTTTAAATAGTTCTCACTCGTGCTTTTTCAGTGGCTGTAAGCACATGTGATGTTCTCAGTGTGTGAGTGGGTATGTTGTGTTTTTGACCAAGTATACTTTTGGGCAAAAATGTACAGAATAAGGATGCATCTGAAAAAGAAATAATGTTTTGGAGATGTCCTCAGGGCAAAATATCCTTATGTCACGTCAAAAATTCCTTCCAAATATAAGGCTTGTGGGTTTGTTAAAAGTAATGGTAATTAATTTAATATAAGAACAATGTCTTCATAAAAATCTGAAAATGCAAAAGGTTCATTTGTTTGTGAATGTGGAATCTTAGAGCCTGGAGGAATCATGGCTCCATTTACACCTGATTACAGCAGTATGCTTGCTTGTCTGATGCTGCTCTCCTCACCGCCCCAGCTCCAACTTTTCTTTAATTATACAGGTCTTGAAAGGAGTTTTGAATTCAAGCAGAGTCTCATCAGATAAAGAAAATGGTCACCTAAAAATTACAATTTTCTCATCGTTTACTCACCCTCATGCGATCCCAGATGTGTATGACTTTCTTCTGCTTAACACAAATGAAGATTTTTTTTAAGAGAATTTCAGCTATAATATTTTTAAAGCTTTAAAAGCACATGAAGGCAGCAAAAAAGTAATCTCTAACACCAATGGTTAAATCCAAATCTTCAGAGGGGATATGATAGGTGAGGGTGACAAACAGATAAGTTATTTTTTTCTCACATTCTTCTTTTTTTTTTTTTGTTGGCAATTCACATTCTTCGTGCATATCAATACCTACTTGGCAGGGAGGAGAATTCATTGTAAAAAAAAAGACTGAAATATTGATCTATTTCTCAGCCACACCTCTCATATTGCTTCTGAAGACATTTAACCACTGGAGTTATATGGATTACTTTTATGCTGTCTTCATGTGCATTTAGGTGCTTCTAAAGTTTTGTACCTGTTCACCTGCATTGTGAGTAACTACAGATCTGAAATATTCTTCTAAAAATCTTTGTGTTCAGCAGAAGAAAGAAAGTCATACACATCTACACCCATGGCCAAAAGTATTGGCA
This sequence comes from Moxostoma hubbsi, assembly GCA_032164185.1. Classification (NCBI taxonomy): domain Eukaryota; kingdom Metazoa; phylum Chordata; class Actinopteri; order Cypriniformes; family Catostomidae; genus Moxostoma; species Moxostoma hubbsi. Next base: position 11,465,572 of record JAVLUX010000023.1, read on the forward strand.
GTGATATACATTTTGTGTTTTGCAAAGTTTGTTGCTTCAGTATTTATAGATTATTTTTTATATGGTATACTAACACTGGGCTAGTTGTAACATTGTCAGTTTGACCAATCAGAAAAGAGCTCCGGTGATGTCATCAATATCGTAGACACCAATTTCATTTTCGAGCTCACATGAGAAGTGGCATGTCTCTGTTAGAAACACTGTGAATTTTACAACCAAAAAACTGGTAAGAAAGTTTTTTTTTTTTTTATTAAGATTATTTTTTGCCTAGCGTTCATTCTATTGTAGATACAATGTTGCATCTTATATCAACTAAAGTAGCCGTTTCTCTAGTTTAATTTGATGCTTTGCATTCATGCTAACTTTAACCCGAATACCTTAAACAGTTAGCTATGTAATGGCTGGTTGTTGTGGGGATTGTTGTACCAGTTCATGAAAAATGTTACAACCATCCCCTTATGATGACTTTATACTTAGTTTTTTGTACTTTAATACTTTTCACCTTTTTTCTAGCATGCCTAGGAAGTGGAAGCGTAAGACAGGGGTAAGACAGCAGTCAAAAAGTCTTCAGTGAGGCACAGGAGGAACTCTTGACAGAGTATTTGACGGAAGCAGCTGATCTGTTCTATGGGTTAACCCCTCGAGAGGTAACAATGAGAGAGGCATAATTAAAAAATGGTGCACTCATATGTTTAAGGAAAATATTTTACTCCACAATTATTATTCCCATTATGAAGAGCTTTTCAGCAACACTTATTGTGGCTTGTTTATTACCTATTGCTCCAAGGGGTCATACAACATTCATGAAGATAAAATGCTTACTGATCACTTGCTTTTAGGTGAGGAAGTTTGCATACCAGTTGGCAGTGGACAATAACTGTAAACACTCCCAGTCATGGGTGGAGAAATCCATGGCAGGAAATGACTGGTTTTCAGGCTTCATGAAACGCCATCCAAATCTGTCCATCAGAACTGCACAGCCAACTAGTTTGTCACGGGCCACAAGTTTCAATCATCCAAATGTGGAGAGATTCTTCAAGAATCTTGGAGGTGTGATTGAGAAGCACAGCTTTACTGGAAATGATATTTGGAATGTGGATGAGACGGGTATCACAACTGTCCAGACTCCTGATCATGTAATCACACGGCGTGGTGTTAAGCAAGTTGGTGCAATGACATCAGGAGAAAGGGGTGTCCTAGTATCTGTAGCTTGTGCTGTGAATGCACTAGGAAATGTCATTCCTCCAGCCTTTGTCTTCCCACGTAAAAGATATAAAGACCACTTCTTAAACGATGGACCACCAGGTAGTGTTGGGTGTGGTAATGGATCTGGATGGATGCAGGAGGAGGATTTCCTCATCTTCCTGGATCACTTTGTTAAGCATACAAATGTAGGTCCTGAGAGGAAGGTGCTACTGTTGTTGCACAACCAAAGTTCTCATCTTTCAGTGAAGGCAGTCACTTACTGCAAAGAAAATTGGATAGTGCTCCTTTCTTTCCCACCCCACTGTTCTCATAAACTACAGCCCCTTAATCGTAGTGTCTATGGTCCATTCAAGAAGTTAATCAACACAGCCAGTGATGCATGGATGAGAATGAATCCTGCAAAAACAATGACAATCTATGACATCCCAAGTCTGGTCAGGATTGCATTCCCCAATGCTGCTACGCCAAGCAACATACAAGCTGGTTTTAGATGTACAGGCATCTGCCCTTTCAATCCAGACATTTTCCAGGAGTTTGATTATGCACCATCACAGGTCACAGATCGCCCTGAACCATCTCCCTCTCTGGCCTCCATCTCAGCTGACCAGCCAGCCCAAGCCTCCACCTCAGCTGATCAGCCAGCCCAAGCCTCCACCTCAGCTGACCAGCCAGTCCAAGCATCCACCTCAGCTGACCAGCCAGCCCAAGCCTCCACTTCAGCTGAGGCAGCCCAAGACTTTTTCGCAGTTGACCAGGCAAGTCAAGTCTTTTCTCAGACTCAGCCAGACCTCTCAACTCAAGCTGCTCAAAAAGGTTTCAGTCCTTCTGCTCTATGTCCATTTCCCAAAGCAAAGCAGCCAGTGGGAAGAGAAACAAGATGCAATCAGAAATTCAGACAGATACACCTGTGAAACAGGCACTTGAAGAGGAAGCAAAGAAGAGGACCATAAAAAAAAGTGTAAAAAAAAGAATAACCCTGCCAATTGGAAAGTGTCAAAAGAAGAAAACAAAGCAAACAAGCAAAAGGCCCAAGACCAATGATCAAGAGGATTCTGAAACCTCAGATGATGAGAATTTCTGCATTGTGTGCATGGAACCATTTGCAAACTCGAGCCCAAAAGAAATGTGGATCAAGTGTGTAAACTGTCAATTCTGGGCCCACAGAGCCTGCACTCCAGGGGCAGCCATCTACATTTGCCACAATTGTGACAGTAATTGAACCTGTGACACATAAACATTCAGGAATAGAGTCCACACACACAAACAAACACACACAGAAATAGTTTTTCAGATAATGTTGTTTTGAAAAAATAAGAGATTTTCTGTTCACTTTAAATTGTTCAGGTAATTCAAAACAATGTCTTCTTTCTTCTTTATTAAAGTTCTTGTATAAATATATTCTTGTACAGTGTGGATCTTATTTTAGCAAATTACCTCTCCTTGTCACATCCATCCCCAGCTAATGTTACAACTCACCCCAGTTGTGGGGCAGGTTGTAACAACGGAACTCTTTGTATATGACACTAACTCACATAATCTATGATTGTGTAATAGATGTCCAAGTCAGTTATATTTGTAGAAGACAGATATGGGTAGTATGTATAAAAATTTGAGAGACCTAGCACAGGTGTTACTTTCATCCCCGGTCTCCCCCTATACATTTTTGGGTGAACTATACCTTTAATCATGCGTGACTGTGAATAGTGAATTTCTGCAATGGCATCTGTAACTAAAAACTGTTGATTTACCGAGTGCACCTTTACGGGCACAAAGTGGAGGTCAAAATGTTTACAGAAATTTTAGAGTAAATACTACAACACAGCCTCTAAGAAAGAGCTTACTGAATCCTTGATTTTTGTTCTGTTTTTTTATTTTGTTAGTTCCATAGTTTTCTGTGTATTTGTAAATGTGTCCAAACAGTTGTACACTGAATACACTGAAGTTGGAGCAGTAATCCACACATAAATGCTGAACTAATTGCATTAGTGCAGTAAAGTTAGTTTTTGTTTCCAGAATTGCTTTTGTGACAACCTCTGATGCTTTTTTTATGTGTGAAATTGATTCAGTTTTATTTGTAATGCCAAAGTTGCTAGAGAAAGAACATTTGAAGTGCCTTTTTTATTTTACAACAGACAAATAGCAAGTAACACACACACGCACACACAAATCATACCAATTATGTCAAAATGGTACACGCTTATCCTACTTCAGAATCAAAATCAGAATCAATTTGGTTAAATATGAAATGTCCAGGATTGGAGTTTTAAAAATTCAAATTCAAACCTATTTAAAATACAATGTAATATTTCATTTGGCAAAAATCACACTTATAATTCAAATTCAAACGTCTATAATTCAAATTTACACAATTCAAATTCAAATTGTTTTGTCATTTATCTGGCTCCATATTCAGACAGAATCAGAATGAGGGTGTAAAATCCTGGGGATTTTAAAAAGTGTAAAACACTTTACTAATGTCATACGTGAACAGTAAGGAACATAATACAATAATAAAAAAAGGCATATCATGACCCCTTTTACTCCCTCAAAGGCACCCTCAATGGGCGTGTCATGTGTGATGCCACTCCTGTTTACATGCTGTTTGGGCGTCACGGGCAGCATGGTAGTGAGTAAGAAGCCGAAAGGTGATGTGGCGAGAGATCACAAGGCTGGGATTTCGATCTGTTTAGCGTGGATAGTTTAACACAACTAGATTATTTAAATAACCGCAAGGACAAACAGGGTAAGACAGGCGCAAAGCTAATATGACAAGCGATGGCACTCACACACACACTTCCATACACGCATCCACGCGGTCGGAAAAACAGATTTGTCATGGGTCTCGATACACCTGCTTATTGCGCTTTGTCAGGCAGTTTTAGCGTGGTCTGAACGGCCCCATATATGTGTTTGTGTTGTCTTAATAAAAAGTAGTCGTTCCTTGATATCGCAGGTTATGTTTCACGGTCGTTCTCTGATCTGTGTTTAGTGTCAAAGATAGACTCACGCGCCTCTGGTACAATGGACATCGGAGCCAAAGCTACAAATGCGACTTTCACGCGGAACACCACGAAGAACACTTTCTAGACGTGTGATATTACGTAAGGATGCATTGTCCTAGAACGAGTATGTATATGATTTGATTTGACTATACGGTTCTGTTTAACAGATGTTGTTGATAGGGAAAGAAACAGGATTTGTTAACAACAGGCTGTTTGTTCATGCTTCGTTTTGTCCCTGAATCAATAATTGGTCTTGGTACGGAGTGGCATTCTGTTTGAGTACGTGTGTATACACACCCAGTATGTATCATCTTATGAACAACTTCATCTATTCACCCTCACGCTATTCCAAACCTGTATGACTGGTTTCTATGGAACATTAAAGTATTACACATATATTGGCTGACTCGGTTTTCCATTCAGTAAAATTGACAGAGATTTGTACTTTCAAGCTCTAAATTTGACAAAATGCACGCTATTATTCATCAGTTATGTTCCAAATCTTCGAAGCTATTATATAGCCTGGTGTGATTAACATAATCACATTTTTATTCACTGAAAATCTTCTCCATTGTAGCTCACAAATCTCATTTGTTCTTTTGTACATTCAAACATAGTATCTCAAGATGCATTAATGATGATGATGATCTCAGAGATGTCAAACACTATTGGTTTCCGTGTTTCATGACTGTAATGTGATGCGTTTGAATGGCTTTAATTGACCGCAATTGCAAATGAGATCTGGGAACAAAAAATGACTGACATTTCAGTCTGTTCCACAAACATACAAAGCTATTGTATGACTTCAGAATCCTTGGAATATAGCGAATGAGTGATAAAGACGTTTTGACATTTTCGACATGGCATTATAAATGACCATCCATTTTTGTTGTCAGCAAAACTGGGCTATGCAATATGGATAAAAAAAAAAAAAATATCACAACTTTTATATATATATATAGATATATAGATTTTGGGATTGTGAATTTAATTGCGGTTGTCTTCAAAAACACATTTCACAAGGAAAAAATTGTCTAGGCATTAGATGATTTCATCAGTTATTTCTTTGTCTTTTTGTTTTTCTTTATTCACAATTTCTGTTTCTGTTTGCACATTGGTGAGGTCTCATCAGTGTGTGAAATATGTGCACCAATCACAATAGCGAATTAAACGTCACTGAATCAGTATAATAAAATAAAAAATTTAGCTTGTATCCGTTTAGAAATTGCACATATCGCAGTTTTATTGCAATTTCGTGTAATTGCGCAGCCCTCATGCAAAATATATCAGTTTGTGTTCCATTAAAATAAATAACATGTGTTTGTTAAGACATAAAGGTGAATAAAAGCATCAGAATTTTTATTTTGTGGATGAACTTCTTTTAAAAGCCTGATGGTTATGAATCTCGCTCTCATTTTGGAAATTCTGAAATTCAGCCGTTTAGATTATGTGTTGATGTATTTATCCATAAATAACGGATGCCATTTTTGTTTTAGTTTTTTTTTGTTGTGTCAATAGGTCTAACGTATAGCCCTGATAAGAGATTTTACTCTGTGTGATACAAGTCAGCATTTTTATAAAGTCATCAGTGTTATCAGTTCCTGTCTATCTGCTAACAAATTGCAAGTCCTTTGCCTTGAATTCCAGTGCAAGCATTTTCATTAAATTAAGCAAACTTCTGCTCTTATAATCAACTCTAGGATTTGAGACATTCATTCAAGTACTCCACTCATCTTCAGTTCATTCATTTAGACTTAATTTAGTTTCCTCACACATACAAAGTATGATCATGTAGCTCTGATAATTTGTGCAAACCCCCTCACTGAACCACTCTGATTACATTTCAGACATTCTTTTAACTGAATACAGAGGTTACATGCAGTCACTGATAAGCAAGTGTATAGTGTACTTGTGACCGCAAGTAATACATACACATTTATTCCAAATTTGCAGAAATTGTTGGAAATATTAATAATAATGGCTAATTAATCAGCCTATATAATCAGCTATATCGGTCTTTCACTAGATTTAAAATTCAGTATGTCTGTTTAAGTTCAAAGGATTACTTAAGGAATATCAGAAATAAAAACCTTGTTTTTGTGTTTACACTTATACTTGGACATACGTACAATCTCCCCTTGATGAGCTGTACATAACATTGCATTTTATCGTACTGTGCTTTTAAATTTGGATGAGGGTTCTGCTTGTGACTAATTTTTTCCTGTCTGCAGGTATGCCACGGTCCAGGCACGTTGGTGTGGAAGGTTGGAGCAGTAAGCAGGTAGCCAACTGGTTGAGGGATCAGGGATTTCATGAATATGTGGATCTCCTGTGCTCTAAGCACCGTTTAGATGGAGCCAGCCTACTGTGCCTTAGTGAGACTGATCTACGGTCCCCTCCACTGGAGCTTAAGGTGCTGGGTGACATAAAGAGACTGATGCTGGCGGTGCGGAGACTACAGAGACAGCACACGGCCCTTACATGCTTGGGGTCAGAGGTCAGTGGATTGTCTCCTATAAACACTAGGGGTACGGACCGTCCCGTATGTAACGGTTTTGCAGAACGAGGGTCAAGAGACTATCAACACTGTAACGGGGTCGGGGCGGTCACCACAGTTGGCGGAGAACATAGCAATGGTTTCTCTAATGGGAAACGTAAGCAGCATTCCGGTCGGTTTGATCCGGAGTACTGGAAGACTGCACTCGGGGCCCTCTATTCCATGCTGGTGTGTGGAGTGACATCATTCGTAATGGTGCTAGTGCATGAGAGAGTTCCTGACATGCGGACATACCCGCCACTTCCAGACATATTTCTGGATAGGTAAGTTAGGTTTGCATGTATTTTTATAACAGCTCTGTGTTATATACTATAGCTCCATCAGCACAGAGCTCAGCTTAATGTAGGGTTTGATGAAGTATTGAATGTTCTATATTAAATATATTAATATTTATATTGTGCTTTTTATTTGGCCTAATAACTGTGCCAGTTCCATGGTGACTCCTTGTGTCATGTTTTCTGATTATGGTTTTTCAACTGCATCTCTGATTTTAAACATTAGCAAAAATATAGAAAAAGTTTGGACGTTTGATTAATTATATAACTTGAATAACTAAGATTAGCTTCTAGACAGCTCAGAAGGCAAGAGAGTTGACGAAACAGTGAGGAAGGTCTATGCGCTCTGAACATACACTTGGAAGTCTATGGACTAGCGCACATGTGTGTGTTCAGCTGCATTAGTGAGCCCCCTACATTTCAGATCTGTTTATTGTAATTGGAGGTGACAGAGGAAAATATCTTCTTCCTTGTACTTGCTGCCATCTAATGGAATAAAATAAAAGAGCAAACAGAACAGGAATTACATGATCACAAACTTGGAAAACTTTTTTCATGTAAAAATGTTCATCATAAGTTTGTAAACATATACAATATTATTTATGAATTGGTAAAACTAAATCAATTTTATGTCTACTGTATGTGTGTAAGGTGAGCTTTTAAATTTGGGTGTGAAAAATTGCAGGCAGCTGCAATACATTTAATATACATTTAGTTATACATGTACATATAGATGTTTTGTGCTTATAATAAAAACAAATAAGTGCCATTCTACCACTTAGTGAAAACTGTGGGAAAACCAAGCTTTATTATTTTTAGATTTTTACTGTATTTCACTTTCTGCATTCAAAATTGTGAATCCATTTGCAGCAATGGCTGTTTTGTCATAAATATGTGCAAATACATAAATATCAAAATATAGTTTTAGTCCTTGTTTATGCTCCTTACCTTGTGGTTTATGTTGGTGTTTTATATTAAGAATTATGATTAATGAATCTTGTGATTTATGTGTCAGTGTCCCCAGAATTCCCTGGGCTTTCGCCATGGCTGAAGCATGTGGAGTGGTGCTGGTTTTCCTATTACTGCTGGTGTTGTTGATGCACAAACATAGGTAAATATACTCAGACAAACAGTCAAAATGCAAGCTAGAACTTAAGAGGTTCTTTGGAAAATGTATGATGGTCTCAGGGCTGTGTTTATATTACAGAAATATAATACTCTCAGAAACAAAGGAGTCCTTTAGAAGGTGAAGGGACATATGAAAATACTTTATTAGTATGCATATAATCTCATGTAAATTTCATTGGAAAGTTTTATAAAGATAGTTGGCATCAGAGATAGATTTTCCTGGCAGATGTAATGTGCTGTAATTATGCTTTTTAGGCCACATTGTTTGTTTTTTGTGTTTTCAAAAACACATGCAGATCTGAGTTGTGCTTTTTTACCATGGTTAAGAGTGGATTTCAGACTGTATATCATGAGTGTTAGATTGCTCACTGAGTGATACGTTTCATTTTTGTTGGCCGTGTGTGTGTGTGTGTTAGGTCCATTCTGTTTCGCAGGCTGTGTAGTCTGATGGGGACAGTGTTCTTGCTCCGCTGTGTCACTATGTTTGTCACTTCACTGTCTGTACCTGGTCATCATCTGCAGTGTTCAGGCAAGGTGAGGAATATGCAAATACACACTATTTCCTTCTCATGCTTTATCTTAGAGGTGCATTCGGGTTGGACAATGGAGTAGTGACCACAATTGATAAGAATGAACACACAACTGAAACGAATTCTTGAATTGTGTTTTGTTAAATTATTTAGTCAATTTGAATTCGGAAGTAAAATCACCCCTAAAGAGACAAGGACAAAAAGAATGATGGGTTCTTTTTTTGCCCTTCTTTTGCTTTTTTCTTTCTTTGTTGTATAGCAGTTATACTGTAGTGGTTTTTGTAAAAGATTCACACTTATAGTTTTTTTGGGAGGTGGGTAGGTGAGTGACAAGGAAGAATTATGCTGAATAAAGACTCCTGATGATATTTAATTTAGTGGCCTTACTAAATTCATTACTGAAGATTGTACTGCATATCATGTAGTAACCTTATTTATACACATCCCTTTGTGATCATTTTTTACAAATCAGACAATGATAATTCTTCATTTGACTTGCACAATTGTTTTTTGTCACCATTTTATGCATAATATCAATATGCTAAAAGCATCTTTAATCTTAATCTTTTAAGCTTACTGAAGTATTAAGATATTAAAGAAGTTCTTTTGCCTTTTTGAAGCAAAATTCACCCTCTGTTGGCTCATCTTGCATCAAATATCAAGTTTTGGGTCTTTGTGAAAGGTTGATGGAATCAAGAGGATTTCTCCAGAAACTATAGTATTTTTGACAGCAATTTATTTGATCAGCTGTGAATAATGCTATATAATGTCTGTTTAAAAAAAATTGATTTAGCTAATTATATTTAAAAACAAAGCGTGTTAAATGTTAAAACACTTAAATCATGCCCTCATCGGAGTGGAATCAAACCTTGAATAGATGATTGCAAAATGAATTGCTATGAACTGTAGGCAAGTGACAATGAATTCAAACAAACCAGAAACTGACTTGTAAAGCCGTTTTTATAATGTGTAATCATTCAATAATTTACTTGTCTGCTACAATAATGTAAAATGATCATCCTTTAGGAACTTTTCTCAGCAAATATTGATTACATGGGATTCATTGTGATTAATTATATTCATTAACTGGCATATTTGAACACATTCTCTCTCTCATCTCACTATTTGCCTATTTTTCACATATAAGCTCTTATTTTTATAGCGTTATAGATAAAGCTCATGGATTGTTTACATGAGTATTATTGTGTGTATATTGTAAAGGATAAACATTAGCACTAAATATTGAATTATTCTGCCCAGAATAATCATCACACACCCAGTCAACATCACACACCCAGTCAAACAATTCAGTCAAACTATCATCATCATCATCTCTGCTTTGTGTGTATGTGTTCAGATGTGAATGTGGATCTGTGTTTTGCAGATGTATGGCGATACCTGGGCAAAAGTGCAGCGTGCGTTGGACATCTGGCGTGGACTTGGCATGTCTTTAACTGGTGTTCATACATGTGGGGATTACATGTTTAGTGGACACACTGTTGTTCTCACCATGCTTAACTTCTTTGTCACCGAGTGTGAGTACACAAGCTATGCTTAGGGTTTACTCGTATGCAGATATATAGATACACAATATTACCAAAAGTATGTGAACACCCAAACCTCACAGCCATACTGTATGTGCGTGTTCACCATTAAATGTCAAAACCATTGGCATTAGTATTGGAACATTGCTGTGGGGATTTGCTCCCATTCAGACACGAGCATCAGAGAGGTCAGGTACTGATGTTGGGCAATGCAGCCAGGCTCGCAATGGCACTCCAATTCTTTCAATGGGGTTCAATGTGGTTCAGACTTCGTGAAAAGCCAGTCAAGTTCTTCCACACCAGTCTCAGAAAACTATTTCTTTCTGGGCTTAGCTTTGTGCACAGGAGCATTTTATGCAGGAAGATAAAGCAAAGCTTTCTAACTTTTTGCGTACATCGTTCTACAGAATATCCTTTAAATTCTGTAGACTGAAAAAAATCATTTTCTTATCAGTATACATTATTTATAGTGGTAAATCAGTATTTTTGAAAAATTTTCATTTAAGTTAATATTCTATTAGTATTTCAAATGAGTATTCTAATTCAGGGACTAAAAACGGTTCAAAGAAACGAAAACCAAAAATGAAAATGTTGGCACTTGGCAGACATAACCGACAACGGGAACAAAGTGATTTTCAATTGTTTCAGAGTGAAAACTTTATTTTTCAATGCTGGTATCCGGTTATAACCGATCAATTTCGTTCCGATAGTTTTTCATGAAACCAAAGGGATTTTCATAGTACATTTTTTGAATAACACTACTTCATGTTGCCTGAGAATGTTCTACATGTGCATTGATCCTGAAGGAAACTGCTGCATCACACATTTCTTTGCCTAATTGCCCGTTGTGGATGTTGCATTCTGTGAATGAAGAACTTTTTAACAACTATGTATAATTACTACATATACATGCACGGCTAATCCAGGCACAAGGAAAATATTATTAGGGATAAAAAGTTCATTTCTCAGATGTTTCCAAGTCTTCCCTGAATTATTGTTAGATATGATGCATTAATACAGATTTGATGCTGCAAGGTTTTGAATCAGAAGCAGATCTGTAAATAAAATGATACTTAACTGTTAATTAACTGTTTGCTTGTTATGATTTCTAAGCTGATTAATCCACCACAGAGGGGGAAAAAAATAATTGTTTGTTTTCGCTTATTTTGGTGAGGCAAGTGGCTTATTTTGGGCTTGTTTTTCCAGACCAGGATACTTGTTTCTCTTGCAAGATCACTACAGTTGGTGTTTCACCCACCCATTAGCACAGAGGACTGTCACTTTAAAAAGAATGTTTAAACTTTTCTTTATTTTATTCTAACCGGTTACCATTTGGATAGGAGTTTGTGGAACTTCTGAACTGCAACAAATAAACTTTTTGCACTCTTTTTTTAGTCCCTGTTCTAAGTAAATTGGTATTTTTTAATGTCTAAACATTCTTAAAAGAATATAAATTTACTGGAGAAGCAAAACTAAGTAAGATATTAAGACTTGTTCTAAGAGAATTTATCTTAAATTGTTTTGGGGGTTTTTGCCCCATTTTTCAGTTTGTAAGGTTAAAGGTGCTACATGTTAGATTAACAACAAGTGTTTGAAATGGGTACTGAAGTCCAAATTCAAAATATTGGAGAGTTTTCTGCCCCACCCCAGACTCTAAGCTCATGTGGGTTGCCAGAATGTTGACATGCAAATTAGCCAATTCAGCATCCGTTTTAAAGGATTTGTGGGCTTTAAGCCGTCTCCTCCTTCCAAAAGTCATCTCCAATATTTATTCTTGTTTTACTACCCCTCTGGTCATGGTGGTTTATAGACGGATGGTGAGGCTTTTAAGGTCGGGTGGAATCTATTATCTCTGATCCAGTTAATTTGATTCCATGGCTGCAGCACGCATTTGTTTGCCTGCAAATTTGTTCAAATATGGCAAAGCGGTGGTGTCGAAATAATATTGTTGAGTGGCCAGTGGACGGGATCACACAGGCCAAAACATAAACAGAAATTTCAGCCCGGAATGGAAACTTCAAAGTAGTATATACTGGCTGTAGCATTGTTATCGGAGAAGCCAGTATTTCAACTTAGCATGTTTCCTAATTCTCTAATGACGTATTATGGTCAATTTATGATTTAGTACAGTAAAAATATTACATATAGCACCTTTAATGCTTTAAACAATAAAAACAACTTGCCACCTGGATAAGAAAAATCAAGTCGATATACTGTATATTCTTTGAAAACTATTTCGGGTTCAATAAAAGTTAAGTTCTATCGACAGCATTTATGGCAAAAATGCTGACTACCACAAAAATGTATTTAAAAAAATAAAAAATACAGTGAGTTAATTACACTGGAAGTGAATGGGACCCAAATGGTAAACTTCAAAATACTTACTGTTTCAAAAGTATAAGCCACAAGATGTAAAGAATATGCACTTTAACACGATTTTAGTGTGAAAAAAATCAGTCACTAAACATTTCTGTATAAAAAGTTATATCCAATTTTGCAACAGTGTTACTATGACGACATTACAGCATAAACCCTGTTAACTGGTAAAGTTTTAACAGAAGAATAATTGTAAGTGCTTTTATAAAATTCTAAGCTTCACATGTCTGCCTTTTTAAACCCTCCAAAAAAAGTGCCTCACTGCAACCTCGATTTTTGCTTCTTTTTTTAAAGAATATTGTCAAACTTATTTTTTTGTGGTAATCCACATTGTGCCACAAATGCTGTTGATTGAGTTTAACTTGTATTGAACAAAGAATATTCATTTAAGGGTGTTCAGATTTAGATATTTTTTTTTACTTGAAAAATAATATGTTGATTTAAATTTGTCTTCAATGAAATTAAGGTGTGTAGCCAAACCTGTTTCTTAAGTGGGAGTCCACTTACTTTTAGCCATGTAGTGTACACAACCAGTCTAAAGTTTTGAAACATTTTCTCATTCTTTATTATATATATATATATATATATATATATATATATATATATATATATATATATATATATATATATATATATATATATATATATATATAATTTTGTATTTTTTTTTTTTCTTCACATTTTAGAATAATACTAGTCATCAAAACTATGGAATAACATAAATGGAAATATGGGAATTATGTTGTGACTAAACAAAATACAAAATAAATTAAAACTGTGTTATATTTTAGCATCTTCATAGTCACCCTTTGCCTAGAATTTGCAGACATGCACTCTTGATATTTTCTCAATCAACTTCTTGAGGTATCACCCTGTTTTTAAACAGTATTGAAGGAGTTCCCATCTATGTTGGCCACTTATAGGCTGCTTTTCTTTATTATTTGGTCCAAGTCATCAATTTAAAAAAAGACATTTTTTTATTAGTAAATTTTAGTTTTATAATGAAATAATTTAATATGGTGGCACAATTAAAATTTTTCTACAAAAATGATTTCAAACATTTAACCATACGCCTTCAGTTCAAAAGATTTTTAAGATCATGAGAAACATTTCAGTCAAGTCAAACAATTTTTGACCGGTAGTGTTGTAGAATATCTATCAATTCTGGGTCATATTAAGGTTTATCAACGATCCCTGTTTATACAGAATCCTTATGTAGTGGTGTGATTAATTTCTCTTTGTGATTTTAGATACACCACGTAACTGGAACTTCATCCATACCATGTCTTGGGTCCTAAACCTGTTTGGAATTTTCTTCATCTTGGCAGCCCATGAACACTACTCTATTGACGTCTTCATTGCATTCTACATCACCACCAGACTGTTCCTGTACTACCATACGCTTGCGAACACACAAGCCTATCAGCACAGCCGCAGAGCACGTATCTGGTTCCCCCTCTTCTCTTTCTTTGAGTGCAATGTGACTGGACCCGTTCCAAACGTGTATAGCTGGCCTTTCTCCAAACCTGCTTTCATGAAGATAATTATGGGATAGACTGTATTCATGACAAGCTCAGACTGTGGCGTTTTTTCATATGTTTGTTGTCTTGGGTATTATTTATTTGTTTATTTATTGCTATTTGTTCATGTATCTTTTCGCAACCTCTATTAGTAATAATTTGTATTCTACTGTAAATCAGAACAGAGTTGTTTTGCCGATTTGCACTAATTAGAAAATTGTACAATGGCTGCCTGTATACCAATTTATAAAGCACATACACAGGCGTCTTTTTTCTTTTGGATACAATTGTGTACTTGATTAATATCACAATATCTTTTGACTGTTTCTGGAACAAGAATTATCTAGTGAAGTTTTGAAAGTTCAACAATTAAAACACCAGTTTGTGTTTCTTGTGGTGCTTATTATTGTAGGGCTACTTCATAATGGTTCATATTTAAAGACTTCTAGCCACAGAGATGTAATGCATATTTGTTAATGATTTTGGCATTTTGCTATGAATAATTTACTTTTGTTTCAATACTTTAATTTTTATGTCCTAAAAGAGATTACAGTTACAAAATGTTTTGCCAATATCAGCATCAGTATTAATGTCAACAGCCAAAGAAATTATCAAAACTTTTATATGGGCATCATTGTTAAAGGAGGTGAAGCATTTTTGTTTATCTGTAAGATTATTTACGCTTGTCAAGATTTATTAAAAAATTAAAAATTAAGTGCATGCCTGGGCACATGGAAATCATGCGTTTGTAAATGCAACTTAATTTTATGTCACTGTTTCTGTTTTGGTGTTTTATTGAAATGTTATTTAATGCCAACAAAAGTCTTATCAAGTGACAGACCAGAGATTATTTTATACAATAATAAAATTTTACAGACTTAAACTCACAAAACATTGTTGTGTGTTTTTATGGTTTTGTGGGTCTTGTTACTAAACATCATGAACCAACAATGTTTTGTTTTATTGATGCATTGCCTTACATGATTTGTGCTCAGTTAAGTTGATCAGTGATTTGATTTGAGAGTGAATAACGACTTAAATGATGATATGTTTATCATACAAAATGAACATTTGCCTTCAGTTGACGAGTCTCGTGGATTACTTTTGTGACACTTTTGGTTGCTTTAAGCTAGTGAGTCAATATCAACTGCTGTTGTATTGACATAAGCAAATGGAACATTCTTTTAAATGTCTCTGAGTTCTGCAGAAGAAAGTCATACGAGTTGGGAACAACATGCCTGTGGGTAATAGTGACAGAATGTAATTTTTTTTGGTGAACTATTCATGTAAGAACATTGTCTTTCCATAGGCAGCCAGAATTAATAACAACCCAGATAGACAACCACTCTCAATATGGGCTC
This sequence comes from Moxostoma hubbsi, assembly GCA_032164185.1. Classification (NCBI taxonomy): domain Eukaryota; kingdom Metazoa; phylum Chordata; class Actinopteri; order Cypriniformes; family Catostomidae; genus Moxostoma; species Moxostoma hubbsi. Next base: position 11,481,071 of record JAVLUX010000023.1, read on the forward strand.
CTTTATCTACACTATATTCACTTCATTCTTTATTTAGCATGATCCAGTTCAAACAGTTCTTGAGAATTACCTGGAAATCTTTTAAATAAACTGTAGGTTTTGTTTGAAGATCAGTTATATTGACCTCTTATAACTTCTACAAACAGATAACACATGACAATCCAGAAACACATAGAGGTTTAAGGAATCTAGTTAAGTGTGACAATAATTTAAGCAATGCTCTTAACTGAATTTAACTGCATCAGAATGTTGCTATGGCAACCATTTAAAAAAAATACATAACATGACTAAGTATATAAATGATAGTCACTACTAAGCATTAAAACATTAAATAAATTATTAAATACTGTATATGATCCAGAACATTCCCAGTCTGGCTTCTGTAAGATGCCATCACCACTGCCTGATTTGCTTATGTTTTCCTCTTTTGTAAGTCGCTTTGGATAAAAGCGTCTGCCAAATGAATAAATGTAAATCTAACCTCAACCATCCTGACTTTCCCATCTTTTCCATGAATGCTTTTTAATATAATGCCCAAGGGCCAATCATTTATTTTGACCCGACTCTCCTTTAGTAGAACTACATCTCCCCCTTAAAGATTCTGCTTCTCCTGTTGCCATTTTGTGCGATTCTGTAGAATGCTGAGATACTGCTATTTCCAACGGTGCCAGAAGGTTTTAGCTAAACTTTGTACTGGTCTCCAATGGCGACTGTACAGGTCCTTATAACTAAAATCACCTTTTGGGGGAAGAAGCGCACCAATCTTTTACATGAGAAGTGTAGCTGGAGTTTGGATGAGTGGATAGCTTGGATCTGATGATACTGGTACTAGTAGATGAGCATTTACAATAGTTGAAACCTCTGTCATGAATGTGGTAAAGACTTCACGGGTAAGTTATGCTTGACTGATTTTCAGCAACATAGTAAAAGAAAATTCTTTGCTACTTATTCTTCTTTGTTCACTAATAATCCACAGACCAGCTGCTCTCAAGACACCTTCTGTGAAATGGTGTCCTTGATGTTGAACCTGGGAGTGATAATGCTGGATGAGTAAAGTTGTGACATGACTACGTCCAGGTAAGATTAAAGGGTGGACATCTTTCTCAAAGGATGACTGTGATAAGCGTCCACCAATTCTGAGTAGGCCTGTGTTGTCTATGTGAGGGCTCAGATTGAAGAGGGGACTTTTGACTTCTTGCTCTGTGGGTAACGATACCAGGGAATCATCAACATTTCAATGAACTGCCTTGCTTCTGAACCATTTTCAATCTCTCCCTCAAGGTCAGCCTTCTTGAGCCCATGCATGGCCACCGCTGGTGAGGGGCTGTTGCCAAAGACATGCACTCGCATTCTGTATTCTACAACTTCAACATTTATGTCATGCTTGTGGTATCAAAGAAAACGCAAGGAATTTCAATGGTCTTCTATGACTACAAAGCAATTAAACATTTGCTGGATGTTAGCAGTTACGGCAACCTGCTCTTGTTGCCATAAACGTGTATAGCTGGCCTTTCTCCAAACCTGCTTTCATGAAGATAATTATAGGATAGACTGTGTATTCATGACAAGCTCAGACTGTGGTGTTTTTTTCATATGTTTGTTGTCTTGGGTATTATTTATTTGTTTATTTATTGCTATTTGTTCATGTATCTTTTCGCAACCTCTATTAGTAATAATTTGTATTCTACTGTAAATCAGAACAGAGTTGTTTTGCCGATTTGCACTAATTAGAAAATTGTACAATGGCTGCCTGTATACCAATTTATAAAGCACATACACAGGCGTCTTTTTTCTTTTGGATACAATTGTGTACTTGATTAATATCACACTTTCTTTTGACTGTTTCTGGAACAAGAATTATCTAGTGAAGTTTTGAAAGTTCAACAATTAAAACACCAGATTTACAGTATATCACACTAACAGTTAGACCATAATATTTCCACATAAAAAACACTTGCAAAACAGAGGGGTTAAAATTATAGGGAGGAACAAATACAAAAATACTGATACCTCAATCTTTGACTTTGACTTGTGTTTCTTGTGGTGCTTATTATTGTAGGGCTACTTCATAATGGTTCATATTTAAAGACTTCTAGCCACAGAGATGTAACGCTTATTTATTAATGATTTTGGCATTTTGCTATGAATAATTTACTTTTGTTTCAATACTTTAATTTTTATGTCCTAAAAAAAGATTACGGTTACAAAATGTTTTGCCAGTATCAGCATCAGTATTAATGTCAACAGCCAAAGAAATAATCAAAACTTTTATATGGGCATCATTGTTAAAAAAGGAGGTGAAGCATTTTTGTTTATCTGTAAGATTATTTATGCTTGTCAAGATTTATTTAATTTTTTTTTTTTTAAGTGCATGCATGGGCACATGGAAATCATGCGTTTGTAAATGCAGCTTAATTTTATGTCACTGTTTCTGTATTGGTGTTTTATTGAAATGTTATTTAATGCCAACAAAAGTATTATCAAGTGACAGACCAGAGATTATTTTATACAATAATAAAATTTTACAGACTTAAACTCACAAAACGTTGTGTGTTTTTATGGTTTTGCGGGTCTTGTTACTAAACATCATGAACCAACAATGTTTTGTTTTATTGATGCATTGCCTTACATGATTTGTGCTCAGTTAAGTTGATCAGTGATTTGATTTGAGAGTGAATAACGACTTAAATGATGATATGTTTATCATACAAAATGAACATTTGCCTTCAGTTGACGAGTCTCGTGGATTACTTTTGTGACACTTTTGGTTGCTTTAAGCTAGTGAGTCAATATCAACTGCTGTTGTATTGACATAAGCAAATGGAACATTCTTTTAAATGTCTCTGAGTTCTGCAGAAGAAAGTCATACGAGTTGGGAACAACAGCCTGTGGGTAATAGTGACAGAATGTATTTTTTTTGGTGAACTCTTCATGTAAGAACATTGTCTTTCCATAGGCAGCCAGAATTAATAACAACCCAGATAGACAACCACTCTCAATATGGTCTCCTTTATCTACACTATATTCACTTCATTCTTTATTTAGCATGATCCAGTTCAAACAGTTCTTGAGAATTACCTGGAAATCTTTTAAATAAACTGTAGGTTTTGTTTGAAGATCAGTTATATTGACCTCTTATAACTTCTACAAACAGATAACACATGACAATCCAGAAACACATAGAGGTTTAAGGAATCTAGTTAAGTGTGACAATAATTTAAGCAATGCTCTTAACTGAATTTAACTGCATCAGAATGTTGCTATGGCAACCATTTAAAAAAAATACATAACATGACTAAGTATATAAATGATAGTCACTACTAAGCATTAAAACATTAAATAAATTATTAAATACTGTATATGATCCAGAACATTCCCAGTCTGGCTTCTGTAAGATGCCATCACCACTGCCTGATTTGCTTATGTTTTCCTCTTTTGTAAGTCGCTTTGGATAAAAGTGTCTGCCAAATGAATAAATGTAAATCTAACCTCAACCATCCTGACTTTCCCATCTTTTCCATGAATGCTTTTTAATATAATGCCCAAGGGCCAATCATTTATTTTGACCCGACTCTCCTTTAGTAGAACTACATCTCCCCCTTAAAGATTCTGCTTCTCCTGTTGCCATTTTGTGCGATTCTGTAGAATGCTGAGATACTGCTATTTCCAACGGTGCCAGAAGGTTTTAGCTAAACTTTGTACTGGTCTCCAATGGCGACTGTACAGGTCCTTATAACTAAAATCACCTTTTGGGGGAAGAAGCGCACCAATCTTTTACTTGAGAAGTGTAGCTGGAGTTTGGATGAGTGGATAGCTTGGATCTGATGATACTGGTACTAGTAGATGAGCATTTACAATAGTTGAAACCTCTGTCATGAATGTGGTAAAGACTTCACGGGTAAGTTATGCTTGACTGATTTTCAGCAACATAGTAAAAGAAAATTCTTTGCTACTTATTCTTCTTTGTTCACTAATAATCCACAGACCAGCTGCTCTCAAGACACCTTCTGTGAAATGGTGTCCTTGATGTTGAACCTGGGAGTGATAATGCTGGATGAGTAAAGTTGTGACATGACTACGTCCAGGTAAGATTAAAGGGTGGACATCTTTCTCAAAGGATGACTGTGATAAGCGTCCACCAATTCTGAGTAGGCCTGTGTTGTCTATGTGAGGGCTCAGATTGAAGAGGGGACTTTTGGCTTCTTGCTCTGTGGGTAACGATACCAGGGAATCATCAACATTTCAATGAACTGCCTTGCTTCTGAACCATTTTCAATCTCTCCCTCAAGGTCAGCCTTCTTGAGCCCATGCATGGCCACCGCTGGTGAGGGGCTGTTGCCAAAGACATGCACTCGCATTCTGTATTCTACAACTTCAACATTTATGTCATGCTTGTGGTATCAAAGAAAACGCAAGGAATTTCAATGGTCTTCTATGACTACAAAGCAATTAAACATTTGCTGGATGTTAGCAGTTACGGCAACCTGCTCTTGTTGCCATAAACGTGTATAGCTGGCCTTTCTCCAAACCTGCTTTCATGAAGATAATTATAGGATAGACTGTGTATTCATGACAAGCTCAGACTGTGGTGTTTTTTTCATATGTTTGTTGTCTTGGGTATTATTTATTTGTTTATTTATTGCTATTTGTTCATGTATCTTTTCGCAACCTCTATTAGTAATAATTTGTATTCTACTGTAAATCAGAACAGAGTTGTTTTGCCGATTTGCACTAATTAGAAAATTGTACAATGGCTGCCTGTATACCAATTTATAAAGCACATACACAGGCGTCTTTTTTCTTTTGGATACAATTGTGTACTTGATTAATATCACACTTTCTTTTGACTGTTTCTGGAACAAGAATTATCTAGTGAAGTTTTGAAAGTTCAACAATTAAAACACCAGATTTACAGTATATCACACTAACAGTTAGACCATAATATTTCCACATAAAAAACACTTGCAAAACAGAGGGGTTAAAATTATAGGGAGGAACAAATACAAAAATACTGATACCTCAATCTTTGACTTTGACTTGTGTTTCTTGTGGTGCTTATTATTGTAGGGCTACTTCATAATGGTTCATATTTAAAGACTTCTAGCCACAGAGATGTAACGCTTATTTATTAATGATTTTGGCATTTTGCTATGAATAATTTACTTTTGTTTCAATACTTTAATTTTTATGTCCTAAAAAAAGATTACGGTTACAAAATGTTTTGCCAGTATCAGCATCAGTATTAATGTCAACAGCCAAAGAAATAATCAAAACTTTTATATGGGCATCATTGTTAAAAAAGGAGGTGAAGCATTTTTGTTTATCTGTAAGATTATTTATGCTTGTCAAGATTTATTTAATTTTTTTTTTTTTAAGTGCATGCATGGGCACATGGAAATCATGCGTTTGTAAATGCAGCTTAATTTTATGTCACTGTTTCTGTATTGGTGTTTTATTGAAATGTTATTTAATGCCAACAAAAGTATTATCAAGTGACAGACCAGAGATTATTTTATACAATAATAAAATTTTACAGACTTAAACTCACAAAACGTTGTGTGTTTTTATGGTTTTGCGGGTCTTGTTACTAAACATCATGAACCAACAATGTTTTGTTTTATTGATGCATTGCCTTACATGATTTGTGCTCAGTTAAGTTGATCAGTGATTTGATTTGAGAGTGAATAACGACTTAAATGATGATATGTTTATCATACAAAATGAACATTTGCCTTCAGTTGACGAGTCTCGTGGATTACTTTTGTGACACTTTTGGTTGCTTTAAGCTAGTGAGTCAATATCAACTGCTGTTGTATTGACATAAGCAAATGGAACATTCTTTTAAATGTCTCTGAGTTCTGCAGAAGAAAGTCATACGAGTTGGGAACAACAGCCTGTGGGTAATAGTGACAGAATGTATTTTTTTTGGTGAACTCTTCATGTAAGAACATTGTCTTTCCATAGGCAGCCAGAATTAATAACAACCCAGATAGACAACCACTCTCAATATGGTCTCCTTTATCTACACTATATTCACTTCATTCTTTATTTAGCATGATCCAGTTCAAACAGTTCTTGAGAATTACCTGGAAATCTTTTAAATAAACTGTAGGTTTTGTTTGAAGATCAGTTATATTGACCTCTTATAACTTCTACAAACAGATAACACATGACAATCCAGAAACACATAGAGGTTTAAGGAATCTAGTTAAGTGTGACAATAATTTAAGCAATGCTCTTAACTGAATTTAACTGCATCAGAATGTTGCTATGGCAACCATTTAAAAAAAATACATAACATGACTAAGTATATAAATGATAGTCACTACTAAGCATTAAAACATTAAATAAATTATTAAATACTGTATATGATCCAGAACATTCCCAGTCTGGCTTCTGTAAGATGCCATCACCACTGCCTGATTTGCTTATGTTTTCCTCTTTTGTAAGTCGCTTTGGATAAAAGTGTCTGCCAAATGAATAAATGTAAATCTAACCTCAACCATCCTGACTTTCCCATCTTTTCCATGAATGCTTTTTAATATAATGCCCAAGGGCCAATCATTTATTTTGACCCGACTCTCCTTTAGTAGAACTACATCTCCCCCTTAAAGATTCTGCTTCTCCTGTTGCCATTTTGTGCGATTCTGTAGAATGCTGAGATACTGCTATTTCCAACGGTGCCAGAAGGTTTTAGCTAAACTTTGTACTGGTCTGCAATGGCGACTGTACAGGTCCTTATAACTAAAATCACCTTTTGGGGGAAGAAGCGCACCAATCTTTTACTTGAGAAGTGTAGCTGGAGTTTGGATGAGTGGATAGCTTGGATCTGATGATACTGGTACTAGTAGATGAGCATTTACAATAGTTGAAACCTCTGTCATGAATGTGGTAAAGACTTCACGGGTAAGTTATGCTTGACTGATTTTCAGCAACATAGTAAAAGAAAATTCTTTGCTACTTATTCTTCTTTGTTCACTAATAATCCACAGACCAGCTGCTCTCAAGACACCTTCTGTGAAATGGTGTCCTTGATGTTGAACCTGGGAGTGATAATGCTGGATGAGTAAAGTTGTGACATGACTATGTCAAGGTAAGATTAAAGGGTGGACATCTTTCTCAAAGGATGACTGTGATAAGCGTCCACCAATTCTGAGTAGGCCTGTGTTGTCTATGTGAGGGCTCAGATTGAAGAGGGGACTTTTGGCTTCTTGCTCTGTGGGTAACGATACCAGGGAATCATCAACATTTCAATGAACTGCCTTGCTTCTGAACCATTTTCAATCTCTCCCTCAAGGTCAGCCTTCTTGAGCCCATGCATGGCCACCGCTGGTGAGGGGCTGTTGCCAAAGACATGCACTCGCATTCTGTATTCTACAACTTCAACATTTATGTCATGCTTGTGGTATCACAGGCGTAACTATCGGTAAGCAGGGTACGCGGTTGCTTACGGGCCCGGACCAATCAGGGGCCCGCGTGACTGGAAGATATTGATTGACAGCCGGGGTCCCCTATCGCATTTTACTACTTTTAGTCTGATCGCATTTTAATTTTTTGTGAATTTATTTGAATAAAGAATGACAACAACATATTTTACTAATCATTAAATACATGTTTGAAACGAACAATGATGGATTTTGGGGTAATTTGTTTTGAATTGGGACTGGGGAATCCCCGGGTGAACATGCGCGAAAATTTTGAAGATGCCAAACAAACAGCGAAGAGCCTTTCAGAGAAGTGGGGAGTGAGCAAGGCATTTGAGAACACTCGGTTGAGAAAGGTGAAAGCGCATTTTGATGAGCTGTGTCAAGATGAACGTTTAGCAGATGCTGAGTCTTACTTTCACGTCCATGTGTTTAATGCCTGCCTTGATATTGTCATCTCTCAGTTGACCCAGAGATTCGCCGGTTTACGATCAACGGTTGACAATTTCAACGTTTTACTGCCCGAGACCCTTTGCACTGCAACAGATGATGAACTGTTTTTGCAAGCAAACAGGCTGGTGGAGATTTACAGAGATGACATTACTACTGATTTCCCAATGCAATTGTTATCATTCCGTTCATGCTTGAAAGACCGTATCTCACAAATGAAAACAGTGCAACAGCTGACGAAGATGCTGATCGTCGAGAACAGCTGCATCACTGCGAGTTTCGGTGAGGTTTGCACTGCTTTCATGCTTTTTCTGACCATCCCAGTGACAGTGGCCTCTGCAGAGCGTTCTTTTTCAAAACTGAAACTGATAAAAAGCTATCTCAGGAGCTCAATGGGACAGAGTCGTCTCTCTGGACTTGCCATACTGTCAATTGAGAATGCCTGTGCGCGCCATCTGGATCTTAAGGATTTAATCGACAACTTCGCACAGAGGAAAGCCCGGAAAATGCCGCTATAATGTAAGTGACCTAGGCCTATGTGTGTGTAGTCATAGCAGTGAGTAACAATGTGTTATGGTGCGCCATCACCAGTCCAGCAGTGTTTTTTTTTTTTATGTTGCACGTCACCAGTTTTTTTTTTTCTTTCTTTTTTTTTTGTGCGTGTAGGCTACTCCTGATTTTGTCAGTCATCTCATCTCTTATATGCTGCCTGTGTCTCTATGATCCTATCCTGTCCTATTCATGTTAGCCTACTCGTTGCGTCATCACGTGCTGTAGTAGGGGGCCCGCCTTGATAATCCTGCATAAGGGCCCGGTGTTGGCTCGTTACGCCACTGTGTGGTATCAAAGAAAACGCAAGGAATTTCAATGGTCTTCTATGACTACAAAGCAATTAAACATTTGCTGGATGTTAGCAGTTATGGCAACCTGCTCTTTCCTGAAGCATAATAACACCCCAAGTAGACTGTTGTTCATGTTTGGCTAGCTAAGGAGTATATTGTTCAATGACACACTAATTGAGTGAAACAACATCCAGAAAAAAGAGCTGAGATTCCTTCCCCTGATGCTGCTTGGAACCATACTCATTAATTCTAAGAGATGCTTTTTCTACTTGATACTTTAATTTTTAGATTTTTGCTCTTGCTTATACCTAGACCCTTGTTGAATCCACCTCTCCTTGGGTGCAAATGGTACCTTCTCAAGAACTGGAGCAATCCCTCAGGAGGTGCTCAAACAATAAATCTCCAAGTTCCCTGAAATGTTGTGGGTCCCTATTGGAGATTCTGGGGAAGTGATAAATTTTATTTTGGAGTGTTGACTCAATAGCTTCAGAAGAGCCCAAAGCACTGTTCCAGCCTTTCCCAAATCCTACTGATGCCTACAGCAGGGTAGTTTATATGAACTTAACTTATTCGCCGAGCATGCACAGCTGATTCCGGACCCAGCTGCTTAGTTAGAATGTTGTGCTCTTCACTAGGTTTTAAGTCAAGGCCTACAATGGCATTTGAGAATGCTGATTTCCACGGCCAGTAATTCTCAGGATTATCATCAAACTTTATGAGACCTACTCATAGTAGGTCTCGGCGAGCTAGAAACTTGGCTAATTTTAATACCTCTGAATTTTCAGGTTTTGTAGACACATTTCTCATTTCAGGAGTGTAATACATATTTGAGGTATATCATGGTGATGGCTACGGAAAGTTAGCCATTATTTGTTGACCAGGGGCCGGATTCACAAAAAGTTCTTAAGAAATTTCTTCTTAACTACCATTTTCTTCTTAATTTGTAACTTAAGAAAAAACATAAGAATTGTTTTGTATTCCCAAATGAACTTCATATCTTTTTTCTTAAGATTGTTGAAAAAAACAATTCTTAAAAATTGTTGTAAATAATATCTTAAACTTAGGATAACCTCACAGTTGTCTTAAATTCTAAAAGGTAAGATGTTTAATTAATTTACTTGGTTTTTTATGTTGAGTCTGAAGTTGCAATGGAATTTTTACATAAAAATGTGATGTTATTGTAACTCACCTGTTTTATTAGTGGGTATTTTAGTATATTTATTATTATTATTGTTTATTGTTTTTAGTTGATTTTATTTATTTGTTTATTTTTGCATATATTTTTTTTTGCGTGTGTATATTATTTTGTGAAGGTTTCAGACATAATTGCATCTTATGATCTCCCAATTTGGAATGCCCAATTCCCACTACTTAGTAGGTCCTCATGGTCCTGCAGTTACTCACCTCAATCCAGGTGGTGGAGGACAAGTCTCAGTTGCCTCCACTTCTGAGACCGTCAATCTGCACATCTTATCATGTGGCTTGCTGTGCATGACACCACAGAGACTCACAGCATGGCAGAATCATGCTACTCTCCACGATCCATTCACAATTTACCACACGCCCCACTGAGAGCAAGAACCCCTAATTGTGACCACAAGGAGGTTACCCCATGTGACTACCTTTACTAGCAACCGGGCTGATTTGGTTGGCACGCCCTGGATTCAAACACATGACTCCTGGGGTGGTACTCAGCATCAGTACTTGCTGAGCTACCCAGGCCCAGAACCCCTTCTTAATATTATTAACTCCTTGCTATCCTTAGGACATGTCCCAAAATGGCAGTTATCAAACCACTTATTAAGAAGCCACAACTTGATCCTGGAGAACTGTTTAATTATAGACTATTTCAAATCTCCCATTTATGTTGAAAATACTTGAAAAGGTAGTGTCCTCCCAACTATGTTTTCTACAGAGAAATAGTATATATATAACAATTTCAGTCAGGATTTAGGCCCCATCACAGTACAGAGACTGCACTTATCAGATTTACAAATGACTTGCTCTTATCATCTGATCGTGGCTGCGTTTCATTTCTAGTGCGTTTAGATCTTAGTGCTGCCTTCGACATGATAGACCGTGACATTCTCTTGAATAGGCTAGAGAATTATGTTAGCATTTGTGGACTTGCATTAGCATGGTTTAGGTCCTATTTAGCAGACCACTACCACTTTGTCTATGTAAATGAGGAATTGTCAAACCAAACAAAAGTATGGAGAGCCACAGGGGCCTCTGCTTTTCTCCTTGTATATGCCTCCCCTTGGAGATATTTTCAGGAATCGTGGAATAAGTTTCCACTGTTATGCCGACGATACCCAACTTTATATCTTCAAAACATGACGAAATTTCACAATTCTCCAAATTAGAAGTGCATCAATGAAATCAAGAATTGGATGGCCAGAAATTTCCTTCTACTCAATCCCAACAAACCAGAGGTACTAATTATTGGACCAAAAACCTCTAAAAACAAGCTGCTAAAATATAATTTGACTCTTGATGGATGTACTGTTACATCGTCTTCAATAGTGAAGAACTTAGGTGTTATATTTTATACCAATCTGTCCTTTGAAAATCAAATTACTAATGTTTGTAGAACGTCTAGGATACGGATGTAACCTCCGTTCCCTGATGGAGGAAACGAGACGTTGTGTCGATGAAGCAACACTAGGGGTCTCTCTTGAGTGCCGAATATACCTCTGATCTATGAAAAAAGGCCAATGAGAAGTTGGCAGACAGAATTTGCATGAAGATCGTGGTAGGAACCTTGGGCACGTAGCCCGGCCACAGTCTTAGGATCACGTGTGTCTGCCGGACCGAACTCCAGGCAAGTATCGCTGACAGAGAATGCTTGCAGGTCCCCGACCCTCTTGATGGAGGCGAGCGCGATCAGCAGGGCCATCTTTAGGGAGAGGGCCCTGAGTCCGGCTGATTCTGCGGCTCGAAGGGGGATCTCTGAAGACCGGCGAGGACCACCGAGAGATCCCAGGAGGGGAACAGGCTTGGCCGGGAGGGATTTAACCTCTGGGCACCTCTTAGGAACCTGATAATCAAGTCGTGCTTACTCAAAGACTTGCCATCTACTGCGTCGTGGTGGGCTGAATAGCAGCTACATATACCTTTAAGGTGGATGGGCCTTTTTTCATAGATCAGAGGTATATTCTGTGCTCAAGAGAGACCCCTAGTGTCGCTTCTTCGACTCAACGTCGAAGTGAGTGACAGACGGGGAAAAGCATTCTTCCACCTAAGAAATATTGCAAAATTACGACACATGCAGTGGCGGAGCTAGGGGTGGCCAGGGGTGGTCAAAACCGATGCCTGACCACCCCATTGGCCACCCCACTCGCAATTGCTGTTTTAGTAAAAAATGTTGGTCATTTTTTGGCACAATTTAGTTCTTTAGAGGTGAAATCATCTCTGTACAAATGTACAACCTTAACATGTGTGCACACCAAGGCCGCTAAACCTCTCCGTCCCGGGTGTCATTGTATCCACTGATCCTTAACACTTAATTTAATAATTTTGAACCACGCGGGGGCGTGGTCGAGCACCCGTCCGGAGAGAGAAAGCTGTAAGGGCACTTGCACATGAGCTAAATTATGTCTTAACACCTCTCTCTAATTCCAGTGAGCATGGGGAGAGTGGCATATAAACGGCCACGCCACCGCCAGATGGGAGAGAGAGAAAATGACACGAGTGTCTAGTGACTGGCTTGTCTTTTTGAGGGTTTTATTTTATTGTGAAGCTGAAGACTCAGAGAAGTTTATGTTGACAAAGTTTGTGTTACGCTGACCTGATTAAACTGCGATTAAAAAGCCCCAAGAAGAGTGCACGCAGAGTGTTGAAGCCAGATAAATAAAGAGCTTTACTTGACTGCATCACTGCTCTCCGTCTACTCCCTTCCATCTGCGAGCTTGAACATGTTACATATACATAATTAAGTAATGTTTTGTGTTCCTTGCCACAGTCACCTTCGGCTTGCTCATTGGGCATCTAAACACAATTATTATTTAATTACTTATTTTTAATCACAATTCACAATCGTATTTTATCAAACTATACAATGATGACTCTTAAGATATTATAGATATTGCAGTTTTATTTTCTTTTAATGCATGATTTTCTGTAAAGCTGCTTTGAAATGATGTGTTGTTAAAGGTGCTATACAAATAAAAATGACTTGACTTAATCAAACATGTAATTGAGATATATGAAGTATAAACAAGGCACGTGTTAAAAAAATATATACTCAAAAAATGTCTAATATTTATTAATACATTATTGTTGACTCAGCTTATGTAAATATTCTTATTTATATTCTTGGAATTTCTTTTAATGTTCTTGTCACACAAGAATTATGTAGTACACACAGAGACACATGCAAACACACACAATTCATATGAAAACCCATGGAAGTTATTGAGAATTCACACTTTTCAATTTGTTCATTAATAAACAATGTTTATATAACACTCACTAACTACACCTATAAAATGTTTGTGACAGCTTGTGTACCATTTTTCATTTTATGATGCTAACTATTACTGTAATTTATTCCTTTTAATTCTTAAGCATTACTGCATGATTCCTCAGCATTTTTAACTCATATCACAATACCAGTTTGATGAAATGTGTTAGTTTCTCAGCATTTCTCATTAATAGGCTGAGACTTCAACTGATAGCAGAAGTGTATTGACTAATTGTTGCCTACATGTTCAACTAGTTCTTAGAAATGTTTACCTAAGAATTTGATTGCACCTTTATTTGTAGTTCAAAATAATCTATATTAAACATATTTACTTGCCCCACCAATGTAAATAATTTGGCTTCAAACGATGCTACAGCTTCTGGAACCGATGATACATGAACAGATACACAAACACCAACATAAAATGGAATAACTTGTTAGTAAAGCAGACAATGGGGTGGGAGCAAAACACTATTATTTTCTGTTCTCAACATACAGGAACTAAGTTGCTCTTAAGTGATTGGAGAAAAAGAGTGCATGTCATATTTGTAATTATAAATGTTAGTATTTAAATAAAAGCAGGTGAATTTTCTAAAGCACTTGTTGTTTCATTGGACTTCACATCTTCTCGTATTGCTCACCACATCTCACCACATCATGGTACTGTTCAACATTTTTCTGATTATACTAAATGACTCATTTATGGACTTTCTTCAACAATATACTTCTGTTAATAATGCTGATTTATGGGTCTCTTCTGCAATATTGGAAAGCTGCTTATTAATTTTCTTCAGCAATGGTACAATGCGACAGGGAATCTATATGGAACAGAGACAATGTTTTGTTTATTAGGTCTTATGTATAATATATTATACAGTAGCTTTATTTTGGAGGTCATTTGTTTTTGAGACCATGTTATAATTGGCCATTTTACCTTGCAGCATAATGTAATGACATACTGAATCATCAAATCTGTGTTAAAATCAATCCATGTTAATGTCTGTCTGTGTTCTTTTTATTTTTATTTTAGCTGAGACTGTTTGTGTTCCTGTCAGCAGTGGTCTGTTGTAATGCCTGCAGCTTTGAAATGCTGCCTACTCAGGATGCCAATAACAATCCAGAAGGTGATCGCGTGTGTGTGTGTGTGTGTGTGTGTGTGTGTGTGTGTGTGTGTGTGTGTGTGTGTGTGTTCTGAAATCAAAGTTTGTTTAACAAAGTTAGAATATTTGAAACACGTTTCTGTTTTTCTTTTAGGCTGTCCTGACTCAAATGGACAAATTCATGAATTTAATTCTGAGTGGGAGCAGGGCTCTGAAATATGTGTTTGTGTGAATCTTGCGATAATCTGTTGTGAAAGGTACATTTGCACTATAATGTATACACTTTCCTTTTTTTATTGTTCTGTCATAAGTGTGTAGAGTCTTACCTTTTCAGTTATGTTGATATTCCTGAGTTCTATTCCCATGATGTTTGTATGAAACATGCTATATAAAACATAATATATATATATATATATACTGTAGATAATATTAAATATAGCAACTTTAATTACAGCGCACTGCTTACAGCTTCTTTTTCATAATTTTTTGCAAAGTTTTATAATTTATATTGCACATGAATTTCTTTATAGCTTATTGGAGAATAAGGTTAATTGAATAAGAATATTTGGTTACTTTTGAATAAGATTATCTAAAATACATTATATGAGCAAAAGTACAAAAGTACTAAAACTCTACAATGATGCATATTATTTTCATTGCCTTTAGAGAATAATTTATGTCTATAAAACACTTCCTCTAACCCATAAAATAAAATCCAAAAAGTTTTTACGGGGACTAAAAACGGGGACCTTTTTATGATCAGAGCCTTTATTCGAATTAAATCTGAGGAAATAATTTAATCCAAACTTTTACAGAGTCTGAGTGAAGTATGAGTGAATTATTCATTCTGAGAGAAGAATGTATAGTTGGCCCAATTAAATGAGTATTTTTTCACTTTAATTCTACAATTCTTCTATATTTTTCTCCATATATTTTTGACAAGTTTGTGTTTAAGCGAGAGAGAGAGAGAGAGAGAGAGAGAGAGAGAGAGAGAGAGAGAGATGCTTTTCTAAATTATCTGTTCATTTGGTTAAGAACATGTAAAAAACAGTACACACTTAATTTTAATGGCAACACTACATACTTCAACATCTTGTTTAACAAGTTGTAATTTGTAAAAATGTACCATGATTTTATGTTCATTATAGGAACAAAAAATTATTAATCTTCCTTTGTGTTTGTGCGTGCAGATTTGTTGAAAACAGCATCCCACCCGAATACCCCAGCACACCTGGAATCATTGCTGATTACTTTGGAGCGTTTACTGACTATGAGCCAGAGGAAGAATCAACCAAGTAACATCCTGATCAATAAAAATATTTTAAAGAAAACATGTCTCTTGTAAAATTGTCAGAAAAATCAATCTGCAAAAACTATGCAGCTTTAAACAGATTTGTTTCTGTATGTGTCATCAGTGATGATGGGCTCTATGGAGTTTCTGACCAGAATGAAGTTGCAGTGGATGAATCTGATTCCATAAATGCACCAGATGATGAATATGAGGATACTGAAGAATCCAAGTAACACCCTGAGTGTTAAAAATTATTTTTACAGAAAACAAGTCTTGAAAGCATTGTAAAATGTAAAACAAAATCCATCTGCATAAGCTATACAGCTTTAATAATTAAATAAACTTTATTTAGGTGTTAAAACACCTGATGCCTTGTAACTGCCATTTTCAATAAGCACCAAGTTCTCTTAATTTTTTACCCATTACTAATATTAAAACATAATTTAAAGATTGCATTTTCAATAATAGAAGAGTTTAACAGCACAAACCCATTTATCTGCTCTTGTGTTTATGTGTGTCATCAGTGATGAAGAGCTCAATGGTGATGAAGTTATCGACCAGACTGAAGTTGCAGAGGATGAATCTGATTCCACAAATGAAACAGAAAATAATGCTGATGATGAATATGAGGACACTGAAGAATCTAAGCAAAATCCTGAGGAAAGAATATAATCTCACAGAATAAAATACAAGGTTAAACCTGCAGAATGTGCTGATTTATACAGCATTATGAATAAATAAATCAGACCTATGAGCATGCATTTATGTTTTTGTGAATTTCTGGGGGGGGGAAACGCTTCACATGTGAATCATCAGATTTACTGTAACCGCAATAATAAATAGTTTGGATTACTTACTCTAGATTCAATACAATAGATTCTGCAATTAATACATGAAAATAAACACCCAAACAATCACGTATGCAAATTAACAAGTAAATACACCAATTAATTAGACAATATGGGGTGAGGCAAAAAATAATGCCTAATTTAACCTGGAAAAATTGCCAACAAACAGTAAACAAGTTGCTGTTTAGCGATTTGAGGAAAAGTGTGAGACACGTCTGTGATTTTGAAGGTAGCATTTATGTTAAGTCATATGAGAAGAGTTTCTACAGTGCTTGTTGTTGTTTCATTGGACTTCACATCTTATTGCATTGCTCATCACATCTCACCATAACATAATACTGAACAGCTTTTTCTGCTAACCCTAAAGGGCTTTAAAGGGGTTTCTTTAACAATATGCTTCAATGCTGTTTTAGGATCGCTTCTGGAATAATAAACTGGGTAATTTTTTTTTCTTCTGCCATATGTATTAATATGATATGTTCCCAGGCACACAGTATTTTGTTTAAAGTGCAATTTTATATTTACTACATTGGTTGAAATTCAGACATTTGTGGCCATGATATATACCTTTGTAATGTTGACTAATTACCAGGAGTGTAAATTAACGAATTACAACGAATTACTGTAATTAACTATTTTTTCCCAAGAATTGTACTTTGTTAAGTAGTTTAAAAATGGTATACTTTTACTTCAGTTCATTTTAAGTGCTGTAACTGTACTTTTACTATGCCATTTTCCAACCATCTGTGTTCGCTACTTCCCTGTCCTGATTTTATATTTATCTATCAACATGACTGGCTAGGGAGAGTCTCGTGACTCCTGTCAAATCAAAGATCTGGCTCCAACTGTGGAAAATGCCTCAAGCACAGTTTACAACTGAATGTAACTGGACGCACCTGAAAGGGCTTTTCGCAGTGAAAAAGTCCATTTGCTTGTTGTGTCAAACTTGTCGAGTTTAATTTGCTCATCCCAGATATCAGCATTAATCCTGCCTCTAATTTGAAGAAACATATTGAGGTAAATTTCATATTTCTGCTTACTAGATTCTGTTTGTCTATAACATAGCCTGTAATTTAACTATCACTGAGATTATTGGGCTGCTGTGAGAGATTAATGCAATGTTATCAATAGGGCTGGGCAATAAAATAATATAGATGTTAATCTGAAAAAAGAGAGATGTCCTTGATCAAACTTTTCAGTAGTTTTCTATATTTAGCCTATGATCTACATCTAGAACAGGGGTGTTCATTACATCAATCGTGATAGCAAGACACCAGTGGTTGGTTGATCTAGATGAAATATAAAAGATTGACTTTTTATTTCCTGACGTCTGTCGTTGCGCGCTGTTTGATTGACAGGCAGCTAAAGTTTGAGCGCTAATGCGGGTTCGTTCCTAAATGATCAAATACATTTTATAATTATAAGGTGAGGATTTAATGTAAACGCAGTCGTTCATGTCTAAAGTGAACTTAAACAGTGGGACAAAAAGCGTATTTGCATCAAAATGTTGGACTTAAAGTGTACATGGAACCGAATCGAGCACTGTCTAGTAGGCTATGGCATATAAAGGCTATTAATCAAACAACAAGGAAATTAGAAAATCACTCACTACTTTTGGCTGAATAACTTGAGTAGCTTTAAAAGTATTAATGTAATAGAATAAAACAGTGACATTTTTAATAATAATATTTAATAAAAAATACCTCAAAAGATACAATGCAATAACGTGCCACTTAAAGAGTGGCACGTTATTAATTATTAAAGAAATAATTCACACAAAAATAAAAATTATCTTATCATTTACTCACCCTCATGCCAACTGTCTATGACTTTCTTTCTTCAGGACACAAATTAAGATGTGATTTTTGGAGCTTCAATATTTTGGCACCGATTCGCTTGCATTGTATGGACCAAAAGAACTGAAATATTCTTCTAAAAATCTTAATTTGTGTTATGCAGAAGAAAGTCATACACATCCAGGATGGCATGAGGGTGAGTAAATGTTGAGAGAAATTTTATTTTTGGGTGAATTATTCCTTTTTAATCATGAATAGCCCCTGTACCAAACAACTTTTCCCATGCCTGCTCTACCTCCTCTATTGTGCAGGACATGACGTGCCAAGTGATCCTGCTTATTTAGCTTCTTTTTTTTTTGCATTCTTTGCATTGTTTGAACATGTTTTATCAACAACAATAATGCTCTGATGGCATTAAGGGAAATTTAGACCCTACACATAAACTGATTTTAATGTAATTGTTACATACATTATGATTTAAAATGGTGATCAGTGTATTGAAAATAACTTTTTAAACTTTTCATATCTGTTATCATGTCTCCCTTTTATTTTTTGGAATCATAGTCATGTAGTGTTTATCATAGATAAGTGATGTATTGTAATAGTTGGCATACAGTGTTCATTATAATGGGGCATGGGTTTTGCAACTCGGTACTCAATACTCACTACTCATGAGTACTTTAAAATGAGCTACTCTTTTACTCTTACTTGAGTTACTCTACTCACACTACATTTTTTGGCAAGTAAAACTACTTTTACTTGAGTATGATTTTTCAGTACTCTTTCCACCCCTGCTGTTTACCTTGCAACATAATGTACTAGCATATTGAATTGTCATTTGATTGATCACTTGGGTTGTTCTGACTCAGACGTAAAGATACATTAAGTTAATTTGAATGGGAGCAGGGCTAATGTGTGGATTATAATTGAGTCTGTTGACAAATGTTTTTTATTATTATTTTTTTAGATTGAATACTTTATATTTATACTTTGCATTTATAGTTTTTAATGCAATGTACACACGCACACACGTGCACACATTTTTCCAAATTTTTATGTGTTTTATTGTAATTAGACCAAATAATGTTTCTGTGGACAACTCAATGCATTCTATACCTATTTTGTTGTCTTATTTATTTATTTATTTATTTATTTATTTTTTCATATTTAAAAAGTGACAATAAGAGATTAGAAAAGCACTACAAATTATATATATATATATATATATATATATATATATATATATATATATATAATATATATATATGTATATATATGCACACACGCACAAAAACACTATATATATTAATGTTTTTATAAGTTCTTTTATCATTATCTATCATTTACTGTAATACACTACACACACTTTACAACACATTGTTTAAAACTTCTGTTTAAGTATTTATCGAGCACTTATAGTAATTGTAATTTGGGGACTTAAAAAACACTCTCACAATAATGCAAACAGCATTGTAGACTATGATCATGCATTTAAGCCTGAATGTTTTTGACTTGAATATTGTAAAACTAGGCTTACTAAAACCTGAAACCGAAAGAACCTGAAGAAGACATGTAGAACATGTTTACTGCCAAACAAGTGCAGTAAACAAAGTGAATTACACATCAGGGACATGCTTATACAGCAGAACAGTTTCTACAGACACAGCACACTGAAAGGATGTGGGCTCTAAAGAACAGTATAGAATTTAAGAGATTAATTGTTTTTGAAATGCTTCTATGGATGTTTTTGTCACTCCAATCAACAAATTATGCATGTACAATAGTGGACTCTTTTTAAAGAATTCTGCTGAATGGGAGAAAGCAGGAAAGTTGCTGAGAAAAGTTTAAAATGTTTTTAAAAGGTGTACCTTTATCAGACTCATTTATGTTCTAAATACTTAAATATTCATGTTCATTTAAGACATATTTAAAATTACATGAGTACATTATTGAAGTACTTACTATACTTCTGAGTCTGGAAATAGATCAAGAAAATGTATGCAATAATTATGTGAAACAAGCTTCCTGTAATAAAATCAGATGAAATAGAATGAATGTTTTTTTCTGTTTTTAGCAAAGATAGATGATTGCAATTGCGTGTATTGCTCCATATTAACTCTCAAAAAATTATAATAGTAATTTACACATCAAACATCCAGGATTCACATAGATTCACTGTCCATTTAAGTGTTGCTAAGTAATAAACTAGACTAATATGACATTAACAAGCATGCCTATAAGCACATTGTGTTTTTGAAAAGTGATAAATTGTGTGCTTTTTTCATTTAATGAAGCTACATGTTCACAAGCATCGTTTACAAGTTCAACATCAAATATTTAAAACATCTCAGCTCACCAAATAAATTATTTTGTTATAAATTAGTAAGAAAGCTTGCGCAATTGCCACACATGCACACAAACACACTTAAGCAATCACACAAAAGTCACTTTTTTTGTGACTGGCGTAATAGAGTGTTAGTCACATGATTTTAAGGGTAGTATTAATATAAAGCCATTTGAAGAGCAGTTGTTGGTGCTTCATTAAACTTCTCATCTTCTCGAATTGCTCACCACATCTCAACACATCATGGTGCTACAACTGTTTTTGCCTTTTCATGGGTCTCCTCATCAATAATACAATTCTGTTTTGTAATGTCTGCAATATGGAAAGCTGCTTACTTGCTTTCTTCTGAACTATGTAGATTTTCTGCAAAATTCAACAGGGAACGTAGATAGGAAAGAGACAATATTTTGTTTGAAGAAAACATGATGACTTTTGCTTGATTCTAATGGTGCAATTTCTTCTTCGTAATTGAGAACGAGAATTCTTTATGATGGAATTTTATATTTACATTGGTGTCAGTCAGACCTTTGTGGCCACATATATTTACATGTATTTTTTATCTTATATAAGACATCAAAATTTCATTTGATTTAAAACAATACATTACAAATATCTCTCTTCTTCTTTCAGCTGAGACTGTTTGTGTTGCTGTCAGTAGTGGTCTTCTGTAGTGTTTGCTACATAGGAATGCTGTTCACTAAAGATACTAACGATGGACCAGAGGATGATAAAAGTGTATTTCGGTTTTAAACGTGTGCTTGTGTATTTGTTATTTCTTTCGGAGATCAAAGTCTGTCTAACAAAGTTAGAATATTTGAAAAACGTTTCTGTTGATCATTTATGTTGTCTTGATTTAAAGGGACAAATCCATGAATTATAATTTGAATAGGTGTGGGTATGGGGACAATCTGATGCCAAAGGTACATTAGAATTAAATACTTGAGTACACTTTTTCCTCATTTTAGGCTGTCTTTGCATCTCTGGCAAACATTTCGCATTTGTAGAGCACATTAATTTAATTGCAGGGGGCTGGGTAATTTGGTTTCTTTATAATTAGATGACCTAATAGAACACAGTGATACATATTGTTTGTTTTGCCTTTAAAAAAAAATATTCATGCACATAAATTCCCTTTCCCTAACCAATAAACAAACGTTCTTCAATTAACATGGCAACAAAGATGCTTATGTTGACATGTTACAATCTGTAACATCTTAAACATTTAATTTTCAATAAAAAACACAAACTTATAATCATTCAATGAATCTTCCTCTCTGTTTGTACGTGCATACGTGTGTTGGAATAGATTTGGTGAAGACAGCAGCCCACCTTTAATCATTGCTGATGACTTTAGAGCATTCACTGCACCTGAAACAGGACGAAGAAACATCTTCAACCTTTGTCAAGTAACATCCTGAACAACCAAAATTATTTTATAGAAAATTCACAACTGTTCAGAAGTTTGGAATCACTAAGACATTTTAGTTTTTAAAAGAAATTGATGCTCCTCTTCGCCAAGGTAGGATTAATCATTAAAATAGATCTTGCCAATCCTTTATGGAGAGGAGGTTGAATCTGATTCCTAAACCCACCAGAAAACATTGCTTACATTGTGAAGGCATTCTCTATTGGATAATGTACCTAAATATAAAATAAAAATGACCTCTTACCTAAATACAAATCTAAACCCAGCTGAATGAGCAGATTTATACAGCATTTAAATAAATAAGAGACCTTTGCACAAACAGTGCTTGTGTATTTCTGAAAAAAGAAAAATTTGAATGATGAAACATCAGGACTATTGTAACCAGTGTAATCAAAAGAACCTGATGATGTCATGCAGTACATATTTCCTGGTAGGCAGTAAACACAGTGAATTATATAGGCTTATGCGTATACAGCAGAGTATGCTTCTACAACTGATAATAAATGCACACAAACACTCGAGCAATAATGGAAGCATTAGACCAATTAAGCAGACAATGGGGTGGAGGGCAGGAGGACACAAGGATTCATTTGATCTGTTCTTGTCATAAAGAAATTACTTTTAGATTTTTGGAGGGAAATGTGTGTCCATCATGGCTATCACTGTGATTTAAAGGTAATACATCTTTAAAGAATCAATCCATGGGTTATAGATTCACTATGGATCATTACATTTATCCAGCAGATGAGGATGAATGTAAAGCAACAGAGATTAAAAGTAAGAAACCTAAGAATATGTGTCAATTAAATGTGATGATTAAATATTAGTCCATCTTCCTTTGTGCTTGGGTGTGTTTGTGTAGCTACACCAGTGAATCAAAGTTACCGCCTGAGTAACAATATTTATTTTAGAAAAAAATATATCTAATACAACAAGAGTTCTTAGCAATGAAAATATACAGAATTCTTTCTCTCATAAAACCATGAGCTGATTATTGAAGTACTTACTATACTTCTGAGTCTGGAAATAGATCAAGAAAATGTATGCAATAATTATGTGAAACAAGCTTCCTGTAATAAAATCAGATGAAATAGAATGAATGTTTTTTTCTGTTTTTAGCAAAGATAGATGATTGCAATTGCGTGTATTGCTCCATATTAACTCTCAAAAAATTATAATAGTAATTTACACATCAAACATCCAGGATTCACATAGATTCACTGTCCATTTAAGTGTTGCTAAGTAATAAACTAGACTAATATGACATTAACAAGCATGCCTATAAGCACATTGTGTTTTTGAAAAGTGATAAATTGTGTGCTTTTTTCATTTAATGAAGCTACATGTTCACAAGCATCGTTTACAAGTTCAACATCAAATATTTAAAACATCTCAGCTCACCAAATAAATTATTTTGTTATAAATTAGTAAGAAAGCTTGCGCAATTGCCACACATGCACACAAACACACTTAAGCAATCACACAAAAGTCACTTTTTTTGTGACTGGCGTAATAGAGTGTTAGTCACATGATTTTAAGGGTAGTATTAATATAAAGCCATTTGAAGAGCAGTTGTTGGTGCTTCATTAAACTTCTCATCTTCTCGAATTGCTCACCACATCTCAACACATCATGGTGCTACAACTGTTTTTGCCTTTTCATGGGTCTCCTCATCAATAATACAATTCTGTTTTGTAATGTCTGCAATATGGAAAGCTGCTTACTTGCTTTCTTCTGAACTATGTAGATTTTCTGCAAAATTCAACAGGGAACGTAGATAGGAAAGAGACAATATTTTGTTTGAAGAAAACATGATGACTTTTGCTTGATTCTAATGGTGCAATTTCTTCTTCGTAATTGAGAACGAGAATTCTTTATGATGGAATTTTATATTTACATTGGTGTCAGTCAGACCTTTGTGGCCACATATATTTACATGTATTTTTTATCTTATATAAGACATCAAAATTTCATTTGATTTAAAACAATACATTACAAATATCTCTCTTCTTCTTTCAGCTGAGACTGTTTGTGTTGCTGTCAGTAGTGGTCTTCTGTAGTGTTTGCTACATAGGAATGCTGTTCACTAAAGATACTAACGATGGACCAGAGGATGATAAAAGTGTATTTCGGTTTTAAACGTGTGCTTGTGTATTTGTTATTTCTTTCGGAGATCAAAGTCTGTCTAACAAAGTTAGAATATTTGAAAAACGTTTCTGTTGATCATTTATGTTGTCTTGATTTAAAGGGACAAATCCATGAATTATAATTTGAATAGGTGTGGGTATGGGGACAATCTGATGCCAAAGGTACATTAGAATTAAATACTTGAGTACACTTTTTCCTCATTTTAGGCTGTCTTTGCATCTCTGGCAAACATTTCGCATTTGTAGAGCACATTAATTTAATTGCAGGGGGCTGGGTAATTTGGTTTCTTTATAATTAGATGACCTAATAGAACACAGTGATACATATTGTTTGTTTTGCCTTTAAAAAAAAATATTCATGCACATAAATTCCCTTTCCCTAACCAATAAACAAACGTTCTTCAATTAACATGGCAACAAAGATGCTTATGTTGACATGTTACAATCTGTAACATCTTAAACATTTAATTTTCAATAAAAAACACAAACTTATAATCATTCAATGAATCTTCCTCTCTGTTTGTACGTGCATACGTGTGTTGGAATAGATTTGGTGAAGACAGCAGCCCACCTTTAATCATTGCTGATGACTTTAGAGCATTCACTGCACCTGAAACAGGACGAAGAAACATCTTCAACCTTTGTCAAGTAACATCCTGAACAACCAAAATTATTTTATAGAAAATTCACAACTGTTCAGAAGTTTGGAATCACTAAGACATTTTAGTTTTTAAAAGAAATTGATGCTCCTCTTCGCCAAGGTAGGATTAATCATTAAAATAGATCTTGCCAATCCTTTATGGAGAGGAGGTTGAATCTGATTCCTAAACCCACCAGAAAACATTGCTTACATTGTGAAGGCATTCTCTATTGGATAATGTACCTAAATATAAAATAAAAATGACCTCTTACCTAAATACAAATCTAAACCCAGCTGAATGAGCAGATTTATACAGCATTTAAATAAATAAGAGACCTTTGCACAAACAGTGCTTGTGTATTTCTGAAAAAAGAAAAATTTGAATGATGAAACATCAGGACTATTGTAACCAGTGTAATCAAAAGAACCTGATGATGTCATGCAGTACATATTTCCTGGTAGGCAGTAAACACAGTGAATTATATAGGCTTATGCGTATACAGCAGAGTATGCTTCTACAACTGATAATAAATGCACACAAACACTCGAGCAATAATGGAAGCATTAGACCAATTAAGCAGACAATGGGGTGGAGGGCAGGAGGACACAAGGATTCATTTGATCTGTTCTTGTCATAAAGAAATTACTTTTAGATTTTTGGAGGGAAATGTGTGTCCATCATGGCTATCACTGTGATTTAAAGGTAATACATCTTTAAAGAATCAATCCATGGGTTATAGATTCACTATGGATCATTACATTTATCCAGCAGATGAGGATGAATGTAAAGCAACAGAGATTAAAAGTAAGAAACCTAAGAATATGTGTCAATTAAATGTGATGATTAAATATTAGTCCATCTTCCTTTGTGCTTGGGTGTGTTTGTGTAGCTACACCAGTGAATCAAAGTTACCGCCTGAGTAACAATATTTATTTTAGAAAAAAATATATCTAATACAACAAGAGTTCTTAGCAATGAAAATATACAGAATTCTTTCTCTCATAAAACCATGAGCTGATTTATAGAGATTTGTTTATAAACATACCTATGAGCATGCATTTGTGTTTGTGTGTTTGTTTGTGTGTTTGTTTGTTTGTTTGTTTGTTTGTTTGTTTTTTAAATATTAATGGTGTAAATGATGATCATGCCGATTGTAACCTGTAACCCATAGAATCTGAAAAGGACATGCAGTACATCTTTCCTGTCACACGTAGGCAGTAAACACAGAGATTACACAAGGTTATGCTTTTACAGTAATGCCCAGCAGAACAGTTCGTACAGAGACAGCATATTGCAAGGATGTGGGATCAGAAGAATAGAATAGAATAGAATAGAATAGAATAGAATAGAATAGAATGTTAATGCAGAACACCTGGAGTTGGCTGAATGAGTGTGCATTCCACTGACTGCCTGATAACAGTTTGCTGTTGAAGACGGGTGAGTTCTTGAAATGCTACATTCACAGGTGAATCCACACCATGTATTTATTTGATGTATTCTGTACTTATTCTACTATTAAGTTATACAGAAATACAAATATTATATTATAGTATTGTATATGATAGTATAGCACAGTTTGGTCTGAGACCACTAGAAATGATTCTATTTTGCAATATTTTCTAATTTAATGCATACTTTTCAATAAAAATTATAGTATCAGCATAACAATTTGAGGGAAAAGTTCAATTGAACATTTTATTGGAATTTCATGATTTCTCTATTATTTGGTATGTCCCTCTTTTGCTTTAATGACAAATTTGTGCACAGCTTGATGATCCATATTGAGAATGCTTTAAATGTATATTGTGTGTTTCAAGGAAGCAAGGATATCTAACCCCTTGTGCAAAAGTGTCACAAATTTGCTTACAATTTTAAAGTGGCCTAGAAATGTAAAATACTACATTATGTAATTACTGAACTATTAATAATATTACATTCCGAATTAATTATGGAAGAAGATTTGAGTGCAGTTTAGAGTATTGTATTTAATTTGGGTTTTTTTCTTACACATTCTTAGATTAGCATCATTCTGTAGATGAATTTATTGTAGCTGAAATTTGATTAACTGTGCCCAAGTGATATTCAGCCTCTCTGGAGTGTTCATGCCACTTTAAGCAGGAACATTGTTCAGAAGTGGGTAATATTTCATGGAAGTATGTTCAGTATTTGATATTTGATTAATGCTCTTCCATTAAATTTGATAGGACATATTGCTATTGCAATCTATAACAGTCACATGCACAGTCGTTCTATAACACAGAAGTGGGTGAAAAGACTGTATAACCCACAGTCCACTGTGTTGACATTGACTGCAGCTCTTTGGTGTTGCCATGAAGAGAGGACACATAGGCAATTTGCTCCCACGACACACACACACACAACGCACACAATGCACACACACTTTAGGTCAGTATATTTGTGCAGCCAGGGGCATTATGGTGACAGGATTTAGTGATACTTGAAGCCTTATTTGCATCAAATTATGATCTGAATGACAAGCAATTGTCTTAGTACTCAATTTGTACTTTTTTAGAAGTGTTCTAATTAGTTATCAAATTAGTCACATATCTCATAAACACACACACACACACACACTGGATTTCACAACATTATTTGCATATAGAATTTTTTGTGTCAGGTTTTGCCTATATGTTGCGACCAACAAACTGTCCCAATGAGGAAAATGGCTTGATAAACATACTAAGTAATTTTAATTAAAATTAAAAAAAAATGTGTAAGGGTTAGGTTTATGCGTAGGGAATAAAAAATATAATTAGTTCAGTATAAAATCAATGGACTATAACAGGGTAAACAGCGTCGCTTCTATAAAAGTAAATGGGAGAACAGAGCAAACGTTAATGTACAGAATTCTCGTCAAACGTCAAAACTAAAAAAACACTATAAGATTTCTACAACTTCCCTTATCATGTCAAATTAGTGCAAGATGAATTGCAGGTAATTACAACCGGGAGAAAGATGCCAAAACTATAGCTCCCTCAGCAGCTGTATTTGAAACTCCATTACAGCTGTGTTAGCTATTTTGCTGAATATTTTTCTTAATGCCATGGTACCATAACACACTGTAAATATTAATAGTTATCCAAAAAAAAAAAAAAAAAATGGGACAAGGGATCTTATGTAAAAAATATAATACTTGCTATTTCAAAATTAATATAGTTTTAATTCTTATGACTATTGTTGTTATTTTGTTGTAGCTGTTTGATAGTTTTTATTTGTCTGAATTCACCATTAGGGTGATTAGTGTTACCTCTGGTGAAGTTGTAGTCTGATAAACTAGTATGTAACAAATGTATGTGCACTAAGTACTGAGAATCTAATGTGATATATAGCTAAACTAGAGTCCAGTCACAAATTCTCTTCTCCTGTATGAGATGTGCTATAACTAAAACAAGTTTACTTGTAACAAGTTAACTGTACTTAAAGAATTACTTGAGCCAAATAAGTATGTTTACTTAGAAAAATCATGAAACCTGACTGCTTTTCAAAAATTGAATGTTCACTAATTAGATTTTACAGTGCACAATAATAGTACAATATAACAATAAAACACAACAATATCAGTGATACAAATAAACAGAGGAAAATATACAACAGAAATAAATAATCAAACTCAGTGAAAAAGGGCCCAGAAATGTCGACATCTTGATAGAAAATAAAAGTGTGTGTGTGCTGATGATGTGTTTTAATGTGTTCCTATGATTTGGTCAGTGTCACATGTAAACCGCCTAAGGGAGACTTCACACCTGTAAAAAAAAAAAAAAAAAAAAAAAAAAGAATGGGGAGAGAGAATATGAGATTGGGAGGAAGATTACGAAGGGGACAGAAAGAAAGCAAAACAGACAGAAAGAGAGAGTGCAAAAGGGTAATGTGATCATCTACCCCTCTGAGTCCTCTCACAGGTGAAGAATAAGATTTGATCATATTAAAAGAAAAGATATTAGTTCAAAGTCAGGGTAGTGATCTTCCTTTCTTTCTCTTTTTGTCATAAAAACACACACACACACACACACACACACAAAAATCTTTAGACTCAGACTGACTCTGTTTTCCGATGAGAGAATTCTAATATTATAATATGATTAACTGAGGCAAACTGGTTACAACAGGATGTCCAAAATTATCTCATTATGTGTAACCATCTGAATGAGAGAGAGAAAGAGAGAGTGAAACAAAGAGTGATAGAGAACAAAGAGCCAGGGCATCCGCCAACCATGAAAACGTCTAGGTTACGTATGTAACCTCCGTTCCCTGATGGAGGGAACGAGACGTTGTGTCGAAGAAGCGACACAAGGGGTCTTTCTTGAGTGCCGAATATGCCTCTGATCTATGAAAAAAGGGCAATGAGAAGTTGGCAGACAGTATTTGCATACCCCGCCCCCAGACATACGGGTATAATAGCAGGGAAATACGTCGAGTTCATTCAGGATTTTTCTGAGGAGCCGGAAATGGTCCAGCCACAACAGTGGCTCGGCTCAGCAACTTGGCCGGGAGGACACAACGTCTTGTTCCCTCTATCAGGGAACGGAGGTTACATACGTAACCTAGACGTTCCCAGTCTGTCGCTCACTTCGATGTTGTGTCGAAGAAGCGACACTAGGGGTCCAATTTAAATCATGCCATGCGCTGAGCCGTGTACGTGTTCTGCTGACACAGGAGCGGGCAGGTATTTTACATGCAAAGGCGACCAGCTGTGTCAGACTGCACATACCCTTCCCCAATGCCCCATAAAAGTCATCAGAATCCTTCTGGTTACCCTAAACAGGGGAACAAGGTGACGCTTGCCAACCCGGGAATGGGATGAGCCTAGCCAGGCCTCTTTGCTCTTTATGTTTCTCCGCATAGAGTAAGAAACGGCTGGGGCCCTTACACGCATTGAGGGAAGGGGGTCTTAACCAGTTTCCTATTCTTTCAGGGAGAAAAGACCCCGTCTTCAGGGAGAGGGCTCTGAAGGCCCGAGAGAACCACTGAGAGACCCCAGGAAATAGGGGAATAGGCTTGGCCGGGAAGGATTTAACCTCCGGGCACCTCTTGATGATTGAAACTGATGATTAAGTTGTGCTTACCCAAAGACTTGCCGTCTACTGCATCGTGGTGGGCCGAGATAGCAGCCACATACACCTTCAAGGTGGAAGGGGACAGCCTCCCCTCCCGCCTCTCCTGCAGAAATAAGAGCACTGACCTAACTGTGGGTCTTCAGCCCAGGAAGAACACCAATCTGCGAACAAGTGCCACTTCAGGGCGTAAAGTTGCCTGGTAGAGGGGACTCTGGCTTGGTTGATCGTGTCTATGACAGCAGATGGTAGACCAGCTAGATCTTCCGCGTCTCGTCTAGGGGCCAGACGTGGAGGTTCCAGAGGTATGGGTGCGGATGGGTGCACAGCTCTGTGCGGCGCACATGCCCACGGAACCAGTCAAGTAACCGTGAGGGGGGGGCGGGGTTAATGGTCCAGCCTCGCGCTCCCGGTAGCCCGGGAAAGCATAGCGGACCTCTGTGTGTCAGGCTCAGACTGGGCGAGCAGACCCGAAGGTGGCGGCCCAGGCGATTCATCAGCATCAGATGCCACTGTAATGCTCTCCATTGCAGCGACGATATCATCATCCAATTCCGGGAGCTCAAGGGACCGGCCGGCCGGGGAGGGGGGTGGATTGAGGGGATTTACCCGGCAAAACGGAACCCGTCATTATCCCCAAATCACCTTCATCACCCGTGTCGCCTGCCCCAATCCCGTCATTCTATCATCTCCACAGAAATAGAGTAGGCATCTTATCTCCTACTGTATGCCACTCCGTGTCTTTAACACTTCCAGCAACAACCAAGAATATTTGTTACTTCAAGAATCTTAATTAAAAATGAAACCTGAGTGCTTCAAATTCACTTTCAAAACCCACGCTTCTATTTTCGTGGGAATTTGGTAAGGAGCACAGCAGACAGCGTACACCCCAGAGTTTTTTTTAGGTTCAAAGGGGTTAATCATGTGCTTTTCTGGTGCTGCTCTAAGTGCAGTTAGCGGTGAGGGTCAGTGAGAAGGTTGGAGTTCATTTGGAATGCCCACATAATGCAAAAACACCAGAAAATGAGACAAAAAAATGCGCAGTTCATTGGATTTCAATTTTTTCTTGAAATTTTGTTAGATGGCTAGTAAAATTAATTGCACAATAACTGTGGACAGGGGCGGACTGGCCATCGGGTGAACCGAGACTTTTCCCGGTGGGCCGGCCATGAAACCGGGCCGAATGGGTCGCGAAATGTGAAATATACACATAAGAACCAATGTGCACAATTTATTTTCTCCTGCCTTGTTTAAACTTTCACCTGGCACCGCAGAGCTTCCTGCACATGCAGCTCTTGACAGTCATTGATGTCAGGTGCGCTCATGTTAACAAGGCCATACTTGCATGCCTTTAGTTGCGCTTTTATGTGTGCTTTGTAGGGGTGTAGCGGTTCACATTTCTCATGGTTCGGTTTGTATCACGGTTTTATGGTCAAGGTTTCAGTACGGTTCAGTATTTGTAATGTTAAGGGAAAACAAATATTACTGCCAAATCCAAAGTAAAAATATTCTATTTGGTAACAAACACATCAAGAGATTTGCCCTCACTACAAATCATCATGATTTTACTACAGTAACCATAGTTTAAACACTGTATTACTAACTCAACATTTTAAATGAATACCTGCACTATTACGCAACATGCGTCAACATAACATAAGCACATTTCAAACTCAACTCAACGTATATTCAATGTTCAGAAACTGTACATCACTATAGAAGAAATAAACTTGCTATTCAAATGAATAGGAGAATGGATGTCATAACGTGCCACATCTTCATCAATGGAGAAAGGGCAACATATATTTGGCTATGAACACCCTAAGTGCTTTAGTACTTGTTTCACGTCTGTCCAACCTAGCACCAAGTGCCTGCTTAAAGACAGAAGGGAGTGTGTCTATGTGCAGTTTCTAAATGACGCAGGGTTTTCTCCGCTTGCCATTTTGCCAACTAACGCATGCAGAACTGTGACGTCATCAACTGATTTAACATACTCACAGATAATAGGACAGCTTCACTCTGTAGAAAGTTGACCCACGTGAAATACAGGCGGAGTGTGTCCATCTACAGGGCCATAAGGTGCATTAGCGGATGTTAAAACTGTGCATGTCTATTTGACGTTTTTTTCTTCACCAAACTGTATGATCTAGATACGTATTAAACTAGAAATTAACCGCAGAGCAAATGCTTACTGAAACGTAGTTGGTTTACCGTATGGTTCGTTTTTTTACTGAGAACCATTACTGCTTTCAGAGCTTGGACAGCCACAAACAAGATCCCATCGTCCCTCAATCTAGTGTTACCTGGATGAAAAAATTCATACTGATTTTTAACGACGAGGGTGAGTAAATGATAGCGGAAAGGTCAGTTTTTATTCAAGTTTATCAGTATAATTAATCAGGTGCAAATAATTGCCCAGATGTCCAGATGCAAATTATTGTCCAGATGTCCTGACCACGACTGAATCATCAATCAGTCAATCACAGTCATTTATTATTACTGGATGAGGATTAAAAAAAACTTTTATAGAGACTACTGAAGCTTATTTCCATTCATAGGTATGAATCCTTGCAACTATCAGTTTTTATTAAAAAAATAACTATTCTAGAGTGAAATTGTCTTTAAACCTTTCTGGTAGTTTAATGTGGATGAATGGAGGATTCGGTTTTCTGAGCGGCCAAGCACCCCCTGGAGTGATGTGTAACTTCTCATTCAGTTTTCATTGTATTTTTAAATAAATCCTTTTTTGTCAAATGAATATTAAAGAAAATGTAGTTTAATGTTTTAAAAGCATTTTTTTTTTTTCAGTAAAAACAAAATGATTTTCAATAAGATTATTTGGAGTGGAAAGTTTATCTTGTTTCAAAGGGGGGAGTGACCCAAAAAAATATAAGAAAAGTTGAGTTGAGGTAACTCATCCCGCACAATAAAAATCATGCATCTAGTTGAGAGGTGAGCTTCTAATTTTCTAAATGCTCGGACTCATGGTTTTCACCTGGTAGACAATAAAACAGAAGCAAAAATCTGATAGACTTACAACATAGGGGGACCAGAATATCATGGAAACTCATGGGATGGACTCCTTTGACTTGGGCCGGTAAGCAACCACTTAGAACACAATTGCAAATGAATAGCAATGGTCTAAAATAGCTCAGAACACCTCAACATTGTTTTGTATGGGGAATCACCATTCACGTTTCTTAAAATGTGAAAATTTGGTTATTTCTGCATTTCAGTTTTTTTTATGCAAGTGGCACAAAAATGACACACTTCACCTTTAAAAGGTCATCACCTTCCCATCAACTACAATCTCCCCATTGTCCTTGCTAAACAATTCCTCTATACATCAACCTGGATTGCTGATGGATAGAATATAAAGGGTTTTTCAGACTACAACAGAGCTCTACAATGGGAATGAGTCAGGAACAGATCTATGGTGTGTCTGTATTCAGACCGTTAATGGATTATCTATATGGAACACTCAGATCGATCTGAGACTGGTCTGCAAGTCTGCCACATGCACACACACTGATTATATTATTATAAAATTCCATTTACCCTCCCCTTTGATTTATTTTTCCTCAATTCATCTACACTTCCCTGAAAATGCATCCTACCGTATTGATGAGAGAAGAAGCGTTTGTCATAGATCTACCCGACGCAGGTCTTTCGTGCAGATAGTGCTCCTGATCATCACGCATAATGATGATGTAACAAATTTAAGATTACACAAACCAAACTTAACTGTTTTTAAAATGCTCCTATCCTTATTAAAATGTGTTCGCTATGTATTAAATATTTAACATTACAGGGAAAACTAATTTTACTGGAATGTAAAACAGACATACACATAAATTTACACAAACACATCTGTCTCTCTCTCTCTCTCTCTCTCTCTCTCTCTCTCTCTCTCTCTCTCTCTCTCTCTCTCTCTCTCTCTCTCTCTCTCTCTCTCTATATATATATATATATATATATATATATATATATATATATACACATACTGTACACACACACACACAAAATGTTACAGTCTTAAATATAGCCTCATCTATGGATACTTGACTGAGACTAACTGATTGCATTCTCATTATGAGCCATTGTAGGTCCTGATCAATGGCCACCCCCAAAGGAGCATCTATAATTGGACACACTACAAATCACTTGGCAGAGTCACAGTATCATTCCTCTCACTCATCTCTTTTATTTCTTTCCCATTATTTAAAAGTACTAAAAAAGTCAAATAACTATGAGATCTTCCCTTCTATTTTAATAGCACTCCTTTAGTGTCCCAGACAATAATTCTTACACTTTTATTTCCAAAAAAAGTAGACTGGCATGTCTTAAGGTCAATATTAGCTCAAAAATGGCAAAAAAGAAATAGCTTTCTCTAGAAACTCGTCAGTCAATCGTTGTTTTGAGGAATGTCTATACAATACTTGAAATTGCCAAAAACGTCTAGGTTACTTATGTAACCTCCATTCCCTGATGGAGGGAACAAGACATTGTGTCGAAGAAGCGACTCTAGGGGTCTTTCTTGAGCGCCGAATATGCCTCTGATCTATGAAAAAAGGCCAATGAGAAGTTGGCAGACAGTATTTTCATACCCCGCCCCCGGACATACGGGGAAATACGTCGAGTGCATTCAGGATTTTTCTGAGGAGCCAGAAATGGTCCGGCCACAACAGTGGCTCGGCTCAGCGATGTGGCTGGGAGAACACAACATCTCGTTCCCTCCATCAGGGAACGGAGGTTATATACGTAACCTAGACGTTCCCTGTCTGTCGCTCACTTCGATGTTGTGTCGAAGAAGCGACACTAGGGGTCCAATTTAAATCACACCATGCGCTGAGCCGTGTACGTGTACTGCTGACACAGGAGCGGGCAGGTATTTTACATGCAGAGGTGACCAGCTGTGTCAGACTGCACGTACTCTTCCCCAATGCTCCATGAAAGTCAGCGGAATTCTTCCGTTTACCCTAAACAGGGGAACAAGGTGACGCTTGCCAACCCGGGAACGGGCTGAGCCTTGCCGGGCCTCTTTGCTCTCTATGTTTCTCGCATAGAGCCAAAACGGCTGGGGCCCTAACACGCATCGTGGGAAGGGGGTCTTACCCAGTTTCCTATTCTTTCAATACAAAGATGTACACCAAAGTCCTGTAATGGATATTTTATTTAATTACTTGTAAATGCCAGAAGGTAAAAATCAACAACCACCCAGACTATTTCAAAAGACATTTTACTTTATTAAACATAATTAGATTAATAGACCCAGGCTGCAATACAAATACTGGGATGGTAGCAGCAGAAAGTCTGCGATGCACAGCACACGTTATCAAAACACACCAGTGAACTCAAGTCCCACTCAATTCATTCACAGTTTACCCAGTAATCACTGCACACCCATAAGACGCAACCCCCCTCTCCCCTGCTCCCTTTCCTAATACAGCTGCCGCACTGGGAACAGAGACAGACAATACATCCATACAACATTACATAGAATAATTTAAAACACTTCCCTTGTCCCAGATCGACAAGACCCCTCCCTGGGTTATGAAGTGCAGAGGAGGGTGATTCCCAGCGGTCACGAAGTCACACCTGGATAATATTCAGTCCGTGTCCTTTGGCTGTGTCTGCTACCAATGAAGGCCACTGTCATACACAAAGAGTTCGATCACAGCAGGTAATGTAATGACGCAAGTCGTGATGTTTCCTTTTCTTTGAGAGATTCCTGTGACACTAAAATAACGATGACCCTAACTCAGCTTCCTCACGCACATCCCACGCCTAACTAACTTTCTTCGTCTCCGGAGGGCTTATTGCCCCCGAGAGCACTCATGTAACATTCCCCACTTCAGTCACCAGCTCCCTCTGTTCTCTCCTTTACCCGCGTTCCTTCTTAAACACTTCTTTTCCACAACGACACACAGGTGGAATCAATCAAGTCCGCTGCGCTCTCATAGTCAATCCTACATTCGCTCATTTCTCCCAAT
Source organism: Moxostoma hubbsi (assembly GCA_032164185.1). Lineage (NCBI taxonomy): Eukaryota > Metazoa > Chordata > Actinopteri > Cypriniformes > Catostomidae > Moxostoma > Moxostoma hubbsi. Next base: position 11,516,910 of record JAVLUX010000023.1, read on the forward strand.
TAGAGACAGCATTCCACATGTCACAGTCCAAAGAAAAAGGGCAACTAGCTCTAACAAGGACAGAAAGAGATGTAGAAGGCCAGTTGTACAACTACACTGCAATAAGTATTTTTGTCTTATTTTCCTGTAAAATTATACATTTTTCAATTGTTCAGTGTGTATTGTGATATTTCGGTACTATCTCTGGTTCTGATAGCACTTGAAAGGCACCGGATCATTTTGCACCCATATGTATGGTAGCCCAGTATCCCGCAGGTTTATGAGGCAGTCCTGATCATGTAGCTCTTGGCATGTGTAACATCATTACCATTCCAGGCGTTCCACTTGCTCAGCAGCATGCCATACAGCCTTGTTCCTGCACCACTCAGTCTGGCCCTCTCAACAACATAAATTGGCCTACACCATCAGCCTGCTTCTATTCCAGTACTACTGCCCGCTGTTATTCATGCTACACTGCTTCCTCCTAGAAGATAATTTTATCATCTGTTTTAACATCAAAAGTATTCTTTAGCTGATATTGACATAGATTGTTTCACTCTAGTGCCAAACTTTTACACAGATCCCTGCTGAAAGAATAACATAGCTGGTCATAGCATATGATGCTGATGTGGTGTCTATTTACCTTAATAGTAATAGCAGTGTCCCCTTCTAACTGTTTAAGTAGCCAAAAATTCCTTGGTCTACCAGCTTTATCAGAAATATCATGCTGGTCGACCAGCTTCATTAAAATATATTTATACTGGTCCACCAGCAAGATCAGTACCAAACCAGCAAGAACTAACTTGGAATATCATGCTGGTTAAAGATGGTCTAAAGATATATAGATATACCTGCTCTTCTGGGTTATACATTGGGAGTTGAGGATAATGATGGGTTAAAACAGCAGGCATCTTCTGGAATAGAATGGTGTGGATTCTAATTGTTTCCAAGAAAAGAGTCTTTACAAGTCTTGCAGACTGTATAAGGACAAGGCAGAATAATCTAATGATTTGGAATCTATTCAATTCTAAGTTAGTCTTAAGTTTGAAGGTACTGACAGCGTACAAATGCCTGTAAATTGCATCTAGCAATGTCAAGAAATATTCTGTACTAAAACACAACAAGAACAATAAATGAAATGAAATGAAAGAGAGTGGTCCCAATGGAACAAAGCTGTAAAATGTAATGCCTGAATTGTATATGTATGGTGTTATTTATGTATATTATATGTTGTATATTTGCATGTTTTGTGAAATATTACAAATGTTTACTGTTGTTTAAAGTGCTATGTTATCACCTGTGTAATGTCTTATCCATGGAACGGTACATCAATAAATCTACTTTATCTACAATTGGGGCCATATCAAATATTGTAAAGGAAAATTTTGAGATTTAGAGGGAGAGGTGAAGAAGAAAAGAGGATAGATGAATCTAGTATGATCGTTCTGGAATGCTAGAGCTAGCTTATGCCACAAGGTTCTCACTATTTCATCACTGCAGTTTACATTGCTTTAAATACAAATTTCTGGCACCCATTCACTTGCATTGTATGGACCTACAGAGCTGAATTATTCTTCTAAAACCATAACTTGTGTTCTGTTGAAGAAAGAAATTCATACACATCAGGGCTGCCAGGAGGTTGTATGAGACTATCTGATTGTTTAATCAACTCAGACAAGGGGAATGTTAGGAAAAGGCTGTTTGAAAACAATGTTTATTTTTGCAATTCTGTCTCTTGAAACTTATTGCACAGAAATGACTTACTACAGCTATAAAGAATCAAAATAACCGTAACCTATTTTTACAGTCTCCGTAGAATACATGTTTGTGAAATGCATACTGTGTGTCCTTGGGTTGTGCAATGATGTCTAATTTAGTTGTTATTTTCAGACTTCCAAGATGCTTTGCAATCAGCGGCTACCCTGAGGTGGCCGATGCCGTCAGCTCTCTTTGACATGCCGTGGTGGCAGGCGCTCCTAAACACCACCTTCACCCACAATCAAAGCAACAGTAGCTTGTTCCTGCTGGATGCCCCCTGCTGGAATTCAGAAGCCATGACACTCACACTTGTGCTATGCTATTGTCTGGTGCTGATTCTGGGGTTGCTTGGTAACATCCTCTTCATCTGCATCATCACGCACCAGAGGGACCCTCCTAATGTCACCAGCATCCTCGTCGCCAACCTTTCCATTTCAGACATCCTGGTGTGTGTATTCTGCCTTCCCTTCACTGTGGTCTACACACTCATGGACCACTGGATCTTTGGAGCACTACTCTGTCGCCTAATGCCCTTTGTTCAGTGTGTATCGGTGACGGTTTCAATTCTATCTCTGGTCCTGATAGCACTTGAAAGGCACCAGCTCATTTTGCACCCATCTGGATGGAAGCCCAGTGTCCCGCAGGCTTATGTGGCAGTCCTGATCGTGTGGCTCTTGGCATGTGTAACATCATTACCATTCCTGGCGTTCCACTTGCTCAGCAGTGAGCCATACAGCCTGCTTCCTGCACCGCTCAGTCACCTGCAGGCATGTCTGGAAGTCTGGCCCTCTCAACAGCATAAATTGGCCTACACCACCAGCCTGCTTCTATTCCAGTACTGCTGCCCGCTGCTCCTCATGCTACTCTGCTACCTCCGCATCTTCTTGCGTCTGCGACGTAGACAGCACATGCTGGAGCGCCAGTGCAGCCGTAACCGAGAAGACGAACGTAGGCGTGTGATGCATAGCAAACGTATAAATGTCATGCTTGTCACCTTGGTGGCTGCATTTGCTGTGTGCTGGTTGCCGTTAAACGCCTTTAATGTGGTGGCAGATTGGCACCAGGAAGTGTTGCCTGTGTGTCAACATAACCTGTTGTTTTCAGTCTGCCATCTGTTGGCCATGAGCTCCACCTGTGTCAATCCCATTATCTATGGCTTTCTCAATAGCAATTTCCGAAAGGATGTGACTTCAGTGGTGCTGCACTGCCATTGCCAGCCACTTGAGGACAGCTACGAACACTTTCCGATGTCCACGATGAACACTGACATCTCACGGACATCTCTTAGACTCAGTTATAGAAACAATTCTGTGTAATCAAACTAATCTTGTTAAAAAGAAAGATATTTTTATCATCTGCTTTACATCAAAATTTGTCTTTAGCTGATATTGACAGTTTCACTCCAGTGCCAAAATTTTAGCAAGATCCCTTCTGAAAGACCAACATAGCTGGTCATACATAGGAGGCTGATGTGGTGTCTATTTACCTTGATACATCTGGCAGGCGATTTTATCTAAATCATCTTACAGTGTATTCAAGCTTGAGATTATATCAGTGTCCCCTTCTAGCTGTTTAAGTAGATAATTCTGAAAAAAATCCTCAGTCTGCCAGCTTTATCAAAAATATCATGCTGGTCGACCAGCTTCATGAGATTAGGTCAATTGGTAAATATAATTATATATTTATAATGGAAGCACGCTGTAAAATGTAATGCCTGGTGTATTGTATATGCATGGTATTATTCATGTATATTATGTTGTATATTTGCATGTTTTATGAAACATTACAAATTTTTACTGTTGTTTAAAGTGCTATGTTATCAATAAATTATCGGTACATCAATAAATCTATTTTATGTACAATTGGTGCAATATGAAATATTATAAAGGAGAATTTAGAGATTTAGAGGTTGAGGTGAAGAAGAAGAAGAGAGGACAGATTTTATACAATATTTCTGGACCGCTTGAGCAAGCTTATGCCTATATATATAGCACATAAATGGGAAAAAGTGATTAGCCTTAATAGATCCCATTCATTTTACCCATAGACTCATTTATTTTTCAAAGATAACTTATAACCCTCAGACCTACCAAGAGAGCCGAGGTTGTTCATCGATTGTATATGCTTCCGTTGAAGCCATCCATCTGTGTTATATCAACTTCATTGTTTAAAATTCATGTTTGATAGCGGAATTCATGGTAAACAACTACATTACCCATGGTACAGCTGAGAGTGATCCACCAATCAGAGAACTGCGTCCAATGAAACCCATGACATAATCGAGTCACCCTTAAAGAGCCCATATCATGCTAATTTACAGGTTCATAATTTTATTTTGGGGGTCTAATAGAATAGGTTTACATGCTTTAATGATCAAAAACACAATTTTCACATACTGTACATTTCTTTCCCCCGCTCTTCATCTTCTGGCTCAAATGCTCTGATTTAACTCATGTCTCTTTAAAGCCCCCCTTTCCGAAAAGCCCAATCTGCTCTAATTAGTCAACTGGCCTAATCTGTTGTGATTGGTCAACCATGTAGAGCGTGCATCTGAATTGTAACACCCCTTAACATAACTGAGTTTCAGCTCCTGAGCAGCTCTGTATACACTAACTTGTAACTTTGGTAACAGTGGCATCGGTTTTTGCCGAACCAGTTTGAACAAGCTGATCGACCCAAACTTCCTTCACAATTATGACTCGAGCAGGATGTTTCACAGTGGTAAGTTTTAATTTTGTAGCTTTCTTACAAGTACACTGTTGATTATAGTGAACCTAACAAAGTTTCAAGTAAAACACACGTAGTGCATTTGAACTCTTGGTAGCAGATAAAACCACAAGATTCCCCAGGTGGATAGGGCTGTTGCGCTCCACCTATGCCCCGGAAACCCTACCACCTGCGGGGTCGCCCTGTGTTCCCTTCTAAGGCCTGTAGGACAACATCGTCACTCACTGCCAAAGCCTACATACCGCTTCCGCCCTGCATGCCATGGCCCTCCTGCAGGTCCACCAGGCCAAGGCGCTTAAAGATCTTCACGAGGGTAGCCCTGATCCCGATGTGTTGCAGGAACTGCGCTCAGCAACCAACCTCGCCCTCAGAGCCACAAAGGTCACAGCACAGTCACTTGGGCAGAAAGGCGGCAGCTTACGACCGATTGTTTTCAACCAAGCTTTGCACAATTTCCCGTTCAAAATGCTCACGCAAAAACACATCTTAACTTGCGTCCGGCATCTAGCTTGGTTCGCAGCAGTTCGCGTTCAACGGCCAGGCATATCAGTACAAAGTCCTCCCCTTCGGCATGTCTCTGTCCCCTCGCGGCTTCATGAAAGTCTCAGAGGCAGCCGGCATTCGCATACTCAATTACCTTGATGACTGGCTTATCTTGGCCCACTCCAGAGAGTTACTATGCATTCACAGAGACCAGGTGATCAGGCCAACTGGGAAAAGAGCAGGCTCACCCCGGTCCAGAGCATCTCTTTTCTCGGCATGGAGTTAGACTCAGTCTCACCAACGAGCATGCACAGTCAGTGCTGGAATGCCTTGACCCCTTCACAGCAGTCCCCTTAAAACATTTTCAGAGGCTCCTGGTGCATATGGCATCCTCCGCGGCGGTCACGCCGCTGGGGTTGGTGCATATGAGACTGCTTTAGCACTGTCTTCATACTCGAGTCCCAAGACGAGCATGGCGCCGTGGCATGCACAGTGTGATGGTCATCCCCGCCTGCCACCAAACATTCAAACCCTGGACAGACCTCTGCTTTTTACTGGCAGGGGAACCTTTGCAGCAGGCAAGATTGGGCTGGGGGGCCGTGTGCAATGGGCACGCAGTGGCGGGCCGTTGGAAAGGGGCCTCGCTGCGCTGGCACATCAACTGCCTGGAGTTGCTGACAGTTTTCTTTGCCCTGCGGAAGTTTCTCCTGTTAGTTCGAGACAAACATGTCCTGATCAGTTCAGACAACACCACCGTGGTAGCGTACATAAACTGCCAAGGCGGCGTATGCTCCCGCCACATGTCACGACTTGCACGTCATCTCCTTTGGACTCAAGTCGCTGCGTGCCACTCACATCCCCGGCAACCTCACTGTGGTAGCGGATGCGCTGTCACGACAACGCTTGCCCAGTGGAGAGTGGAGGCTTCACCCCCAGTCGGTCCAGCTGATTTGGGAACGGTTCGGCAAGGCCCAGGTAGACCTGTTTGCCTCCCGAGAGACCTCCCACTGCCCGCTCTGGTATGCCCGATCAGAGGCTCCCCTCGGGGCAGACGCACTGGCACAAGTACGCATTTCCCCCAGTGAGCCTTCTTGCACAAGTGCTGTGCAAGGTCAGGCAGGATGAAGAACAAGTCACCCTAGTGGCTCCCTATTGGCCCACCCAGTCCTGGTTCTCGGACCTCGTACTCCTTGCGACAGCCCCTCCTTGGCGAATTTCTCTGATGAAAGACCTTCTTTCTCAGGGACGGGGCACGCTCTGGCATCCACACCCAGACCTTTGGAACCTCCACATCTGGCCCCTGGATGGGATGTGGAAGATCCAGCTGGTCTATCACCTGCTGTCGTAGCCACGATCAACCAAGCCAGAGCCCCTCCTGGGATCTCTCAGTGGTCCTCGCGGGCCTCCAGAGACCCCCCTTCGAGCCACTAGAATCAGATGGACTCAGGACCCTCTCTTTAAAGATGGCCCTGCTGATCACGCTGGCCTCCATCAAGAGGGCCGGGGACCTGCAAGCGTTCTCTGTTAGCAACACCTGCCTGTAGTTCAGTCCGGCAGACACATATGTGATCCCAAGACCACGACCGGGCTATGTGCCCAAGGGTCCTACCATGCACTTCAGAGGCCAGGTAGTGAACCTGCAAGCGCTGCCCTGGGAGGAGGCAGACCCAGCTCCTTCGTTGCTGTGTCCGGTACATGCTTTGCGTACCTACTTGGACCGCACACAGAGCTTCAGATGCTCTGAGCAGCTCTTTATCTGCTTTGGTGGACAGCAGAAAGGGAACACTGTCTGCAAACAGAGGCTCTCCCACTGGGTGGTGGATGCCATTTCATTGGCCTATCACACACAGGCCATGCACCCCCCCCACCCCCCTTGCGGGTTCGAGCGCACTCAACAAGGAGTATTGCGTCCTCGTGGGCACTGGCCAGAGGTACCTCCCTAGCAGACATATGTAGAGCAGTGGGTTGGGCAACACCTAATACCTTTGCGAGATTTTACAATCTCAGGGTTGAGTCAGTATCGTCCCGTGTTTTCTCAGGTCCGAGCCAGTAGAACTCGGTAACACGCTGATAGATGGATCGCTTGCACCTGGCGCCCTTTCCCTCTGCTGAGGTAAAACTCTGCGCTTTCTCTCCCAGGATGACACCCAACCAGGTCCCTGGATGATTCCTCCCTAGCCCTTTGGGTCCGCAGATCTACTCTATACTGGAATAGGTGCCCCACAGGTCAGGACTCCTACATGGACTCCCCCTGTGTGTATTTTCCACGGTACGGTCCCCTTAGTGGACCCGCATCTCCCTTAGGCAGTCCCAGCTGCCCTCCGGTCGCTATGTTGTAGCAACTCCCCACTCCTTGAGACTGGATCTACCACTGCACCTCATTCCACAAGTTGCCTAAATACATGTGATGTATTTGCTACATTTACCTCCCCCTTTCGGGAAGTTGTGGCCTCCGCAGGGTCTTTTCCCCCTGAAAGAATAGGAAACTGGTTAAGACCCCCTTCCCTCGATGCGTGTAAGGGCCCCAGCCGTTCTTGCTCTATGCGGAGAAACATAGAGAGAAAAGAGGCCCAGCCAGGCTAGGCCCGTTCTCAGGTTGGCAAGCGTCACCTTGTTCCCCTGTCTAGGGTAACCAAAAGGATTCCGACGACTTTTTTGGGGCATTGGGGAAGGGTACGTGCAGTCTGACACAGCTGGTCGTTGTGCACGTAAATTACCTGCCCACTCCTGTGACAGCAGTACACGTACCCGGCTCAGCGCATGGCGTGATTTAAATTGGACCCCTAGTGGTCCTCCTGGCCACGTCGCTGAGCCAAGCCACTGTTGTGGCTGGACTCCTCAGAAAAATCCTGAATGAACTTGACGTATTTCCCCGCTTTTATACCCGTATGTCCGGGGGCGGGGTATGCAAATTCTGTCTGCCAACTTCACTCAAGAGAGACCCCTAGTGTCGCTTCGTCGACACAACGTCTCGTTCCCTCCATCAGGGAACGGAGGTTACATACGCAACCTAGATGTTCTGTTTTCTGACTGTTGGTTGTAACCTCAGGAATACGATGTCATGATGCAAATAGACCTTTTTCTCACTCAGGATTTTGGAATGCATAAGTAAACCTTTGCAGGGTAAACTTTGACAGAGGTGAATGGGAGACAACAGCAAATATAATTTTCACTTACACATTTGCTCCAAGAACAAATGAAAAAATCCACTATTATGTTTGAATGACTTTCCGTAAGAGGAAAAAAATAGAGAATGATGGATTAAGATAGATGGGAGAAGATGCCAAATATACTGTCACTCTCTCAGCAGCTGTAATCGAAACCCCCTCGCAGCTGTGGTAATTCGTTTTATAAAACTAATTCCAGGGTAATATAACAATAAGAATAATGTTATAAATTTACACACAATATTAGTGTGTCACACAATAATAGTCTCTCGAATACACCCCTACCACCACAGGTAAGATCAGAAAAGAGAATCTGTTCTTTCAACACTTTTTCTATATTTTTCTGGAACAATCTACATTTAATTTGCTCACAGACTGAAAATTACATGGCTATACAGATCTCTATTTAGATCACCTATGTGATGGATTCCAAGATTTTGTTAATCTACATTTACATTACATTTATGCATTTGGCAGACGCTTTTTATCCAAAGCGACTTACATTGCACTTATTAGAGGGACAATCCCCCCAGAGCAACCTGGAGTTAAGTGCCTTGCTCAAGGACACAATGGTGGTGGCCATGGGGATCGAACCGACAACCTTCTACTTAACAGTTTAGTGCTTTAGCCCACTACGCCACCACCACGCCATTAATCTCTGATAGAGTTAACAACCATAATAACTGACAGCTCTAAAACACAACTTCATGGGTCCAGTTAATGAGAGTGGTTCTTTCAAGACTTGGACAATGCTTAGAACTTAATTAATTATTATGACAATTATGAGAAATGTTCTTCTTATTATGCAATACCAAGTCATAATTATGAGACAGTTACTCATTATTACGAGATATTAAGTCATAATTATGAGGAAATAAGTCGTTATTGTGAGATACTAAGTCATAATCATGAGATACTAAGTCACTATTATGAAATACTAAGTCATAATTATGAGATACTAAGTCATAATTATGAGATACTAGTTAATACATTATTAGTATTTCATAATTATGACTTAGTATCTCATAATAACGACTTATTTCCTCATAATTATGACTTAATATCTCCTAATAATGACTTAGTATCTCGTAATAATGAGTAACTGTCTCATAATTATGACTTGGTATTGCATAATAAGAAGAACATTTCTCATATTTCTCATAATAATTAATTAAGTTCTAAGCATTGTCCAAGTCTTGAAAGAACCACTCTCATTAACTGGACCCATGAAGTTGTGTTTTAGAGCTGTCAGTTATTATGGTTGTTAACTCGATCAGAGATTAACAAAATCTTGGAATCCATCACGTAGGTGATCTAAATAGAGATCTGTAAAGCCATGTAATTTTCAGTCTGTGAGTAAATTAAATGTAGATTGTTCCAGAAAAATATAGAAAAAGTGTTGAAAGAACAGATTCTCTTTTCTGATCTTACCTGTGGAGGCAGGGGTGTAATCGAGAGACTAAGAACAGTATGATAGATAAAGAGAGCCTTGCCATCAAATTGGTGGTCCTCACTCTCTGGTACTACCTGGTTGGGTAGGGTCTTCACCCTCTGTTCGGATTATGCCCCGCTCCTATGGCCAGGGCTGGACTGGGAAAAGATATTGGGATTTTGCATCACAACTGGCCCAAAAGTGTTTTTGATTGTGTCTCCAGTGCACTTGGTCAGGGTTATGGTTATGTTTATGGTTAGGGGGGCATAGGGATCACATGCACGATTGTCTGACTGGGCACAGTGCGCATGCACAAAATAAGTCATAATTACAAGAAAGTTTCTCATTATTACGAGATACTAAGCCATAATTATGAGATACTATGTCATTATTATGAGATACTAAGTCATCGTTAAGAGAAAGTTTCTCATTGTTATGAGATAATAAGCATTATTATGAGATACTGAGCCATTATTATGAGAAAGTTTCTAATTATTAATAATAAGTTAACGCTTAAAACTTTTAAGTCCTCAGATACAAAAGTCAGACATATGGGGTCCATTTGAAAGCTTAGAATCTGAACTTTTCACAGAACAATGCCACTTTTGCATTTATGTTACATAATAAGGCCTGAAACATCAGTCAAAATGAAGCACCACCTAGAGGTAATGTAGTAGAAACATTAATGAGACTTTCAGTAATTCAACTTTTTATTTGGCAGCTAAATGAAACAATGAAAAATATTGCACTTTTAAGGGATGGGTGATATTCCTGAGATAAAATTAAAAGAAAACACAAGGATTATTTCAACCACTGACATTTATTTAAAATGCCTTTATTTAAAATGTATGTAAATTAGGTTTTTGTTTAGTCCTCTTGGAAACTATTTTAAATGCTTGAATATAAAATGGTGTTTTAAAATATTCAGATATGAAAAAATGGACTGTCATTCCCTACAGTATATCTTCCAAAGAATGGATTCTGTAGCTCAAAGGATTATTAGGTCCTCTCTAAACTATCGAACACAACGTTGCTTGTTTATTACCCAGGATGCAATCAACTGTTTAACTTTACTTGTAGTTTGTTTTAAAACACACACACACACACACACACACACACACACACACACACACTATTCATCAACTTATTTCTTGTCACCTCCACATGCACATTGCACACATTCCTGAAAAAAACAATAATCCTAAAGAGAGCAAAAAACAAACGCCCCATAAACAAATTCCCATTGCAAGGCTCATGCTCATAACTCCCACTGGTGTTGCTAAAAGCTTCCCTAACCACTACACACCAACACCAATACCAACACAATCACATAGAGCTAATTAGTACCATAGTAAACCTATAGTACTATGTTGCTAAGTAAAAGGAGAGAAATAGAGATAGAATTATGAATCCAGCAGCATTAACCTCCACATTTCTGCGACATGGGCAGATCCAGATTGAATCCTCACAACCACACACACAATACACACAAATAATCTTCAATAACTCCTTAAATGGATACATGGAAGATAAACAGACCAGAGAGTAAGGAGTGGTCACACTAGGCAGTGAGCGTTCAACATTTAGTAAAACACAACAGACCAGGATTTGATGTCACACAGGATTATTTCTGGTGTCATTTTTGGTGTAAGTCAATAAAACATAATAAATAACAAATTCTTTTATATACAAATTGTTAAAATAAATTGTCTACTCATTTTTCTTAAATTAGATTTTCTTTTTAAATAATAAAAAAAAAAACTCTTCTGGTGTGTTTTGTCTTGCAACCTGGTCTCATAGAATGAACGTTACACTATACATTATTGCAAACTGACTTTCATGTGCCACTTTCTACATTTCACTGCAGTTTCCTGGTGAAATGAATGCTAGAGGAGCTATAACAACAGTGTGTTGTATTCATTGTCACACAATTCATGAGTACAGCTGCTGACTATGTCTTAATGAACATTTATTTTTCCCTCTAATACTCACCCCAGCTATGTTATGATATCAAAACACTTTTACTTTAAAGCATGACTAGATAAAATAATACATTTAACACTTGTATACAGACCCACCTACATGTGCACACTTATTCTATTATCATTAGCTTGCTTGGTAGCTCCCCTGATAGAACTTTGGACTCGATGACTATGGTTTAAGTCCAGTCAATATCCCTGGTGTGTATGATTTACTTTATTTACCAGAATACAATTGAAGAAAAATATATCTGAAAGTGTATTCCAATTTCTCTTTTAAAGCTCCAAAAATCACAGACAGTCAGCATAAACATCATCCATATGTCACTAGCTGTTAAATCTTCTAAAGAAACACAATCAATTTTGGTATGCAAAAGATAATTATTGAAGTACTTTTTTAACCTCTACATCGTGCTTTCGGTCAGCAGCGGTATGCGCGTGTAATGTAATTGCATTGGCTTTTGAAGCACGCAAGAACTAAGGCATGTGAGTCACAGCCAGAAGAGCAGTGCTGTTTACAAGTGAGAAGGAGGAACACTGTACAGTAGCTTGGTTTGTTTTGGTTTAGATCTGTATTTATCTGTTTCTTTACTCACAATGTTGCGCTTGTGTGCTTATCCTGGATATCTCAACCGAGTATATGAATGTGAGATTATGTCTGTATCATGGCTATGCGAATATGTCACTTGAGAGTCCACGTGATTTCTACCCTCTCGTGAAGCTTACCGGAAGCGATGATTTAGATTTAAAAACTACTTAAATATTGATCTTTTTTTTTTTGCACCAAAAGTGATCGTATCGATTTAGAAGACATTAATTTAACCACTATCACGTTTTATCGATGACGTTTATGCTGACTGTCTGTGATTTGTGGAACTTCAAAAGATAAATTGCCATTCACTTGCATTTTAATGACATACTGAGCTAGATATTTATTTATAATATTATTATTTTTATTTTTTCAAATGTATTCTGGTGAAGAAGAAAGTCATACACGCTTGGGATATCATGAGGGTGAGTAAATAATAAAAGATTTTGGTTGAACTATCCCTTTAAAAACCTTGTCTGATTACAACCTAATTTTGCTCATTTTGTTTTGGCACCCCCTGCTGGACATTTCACTTGCAGCCAAATGTGTAATGAAGCACGTAACTTTAGTTTGAAAAATGTTGCAATGATCACAAAAATGTCATGAGACCAGGCTGTCTTGAAGCTACCACAGAAGAAAGAAACCTACCTGGTCTTCTTCTATACAACTCCAGCTACTCTGAGAACTTGGCAGTGCAATACTGCAGATATTGTTTTGAATTTTGTATAACAAAATCTAATTTTCACATTTTTACTTTTCCTCACTTGTACAGTAAGTCGCTTTTTAATCTGCTAAATTACTAAATGTAAATGACTTGCACACCTTCATTCATTATAATAGGAGTGATCAACTGTATGGTAATTTTCCGAGCCCATAAAGAAATACTCTGACTTAACTAGTCAGCTCAAACATATTATTAGTTGGCAAAAATGTTGTTCACCTACCAGAGAAAAGATGTGTGCTAAAGTTGTTAGTACTACACGTATCCAGATGTCTGGATACTTAAATTTCCATTAGTTCCAGGCATCCAGAGAGCATCCAGCCACTTTTAATGATGACATTCTATTACAAGCGGATAAAAAGTTACTGTAACACTTTACAATAAAGTTCCATTTGTTAACATTAGTTAATGCATGAACAAACACATAACAATATATTTTTTATTATCTTTGTTAATGTTAGTAAATAAAAATACTTCCACCCCTGGAGTCCCAGTTCAAATCGAAGGGTGTGCTGAGTGACTCCAGCCAGGTCTCCTAAGCAACCAAATTTGCCCAGTTGCTAGGGAGGGTAGAATCACATGGGGTAACATCCTAATGTTCACAATTAATAGTTCTCGCTCTCAATGGAGCGTGTGGTAAGATGTGCGTGGATCGCAGAGAATAGCATGAGCCTCCACATGCAGTGAGTCTCCGCGATGTCATGCACAGCGAGCCACGTATTAAGATGTGAGGATTGACTATCTCAGAAGCGGAAGCAACTTAGACTTGTCCTCCGCCACCCGGATTGAGGCAAGACCTTATCATGCTAGTGCCATCTTTGATTTTTAATGGGAATGAAAACGAGGCTATGGGGAATAGACTTAAAGACTCTTCAATGGGCTGTACTGCAGTTAAAAGTGTTTTTGAATCATTCTGTGGACAAAACATTGATAAAATATCTATCCAAGAACATTCAGTATACAGAGAACTCCATACAACATGAGTTGTGGATATCCAGATGTGATATAGGAGCTTTATGCTGTTTGTGCCATTGAAGAGTCTAACCCTCACAGCCTCATTGTCATTCCCATTAAAAATCAAGGAATAAGGTGTTTTGAGCAAAGAAGCCAAAGTGTAAAATTGATTTGCCGATCAGAGTTCACCAAACTTTCGATATGAAAACCAGAGGCCGTTTTTTATGGATGTCTAAGGAAGAGATGCTTCAGTATGCTGAATAAACTGCTTTTTAGAGGAAACAGCTCATCACGTAATGAAATGACCACCTGTCTGCTAATCTTCAACATGTTTTACACAAAACCATCCTTTTGGAGTGAACTATGTCTGGAGTGATAAAATTGCTTTTGCTATTGTTTTCTAAGAGAAGATGCGGACAATTTTGCAACAGGAAGGTGCCAGTTTACGGCTCTGCCCATTAATTTGTATGGTAGTTGCAAACTGACTTAGCCTGTTGTCGTAACACGCTAGTTGACCGTTACAGTCTAGCCTATGGTAAAACTGCAGAGGCTGTTATCCCAGTATACAAGATCTCTGGTATGAAATTTCTTCGGAAGAGGTTGCATTTGAATGGCAGTGTAGGGAGTGCAAAGTGTAGTGTGACCACCCCTTTAATGCAGGGTGTGCACAAGACCACAAAATAACAAGCGATTTCATCAACAATTTACAGAACACAGTGTGAGGCCCTGAGCACTTGTTGCAGTCATTACTAATTGTACTAATAGTTACTATTAATAACAGACATGTATTTGACAATAAGTTATATGTATACAGTCAGATTGTTAAATGTAACAAAAATAACGCTGTGGCACAATAGCTTTAAAGCTCAAAATCTGAACACAAGCTACTACTATTCTTTAAGAGACAGCAATGGAAGAATAATTAACTTAAGAATGGCAACACTCAATAGCTTACTCTATACTATTCTTTTCAACTTTCGTGAAGCCACAGATACTGTATAAAAGTAAAAGTACAACCATATGTTCCAGCATCAGATATAAACAAAGGGCACAAGCTATGAACATGGCTGTCTCGCCCAAAATCTTGTCATTTTTCCCCCCTTCTGTGTAACAAAAAAAGACATTTAGCAGAATGTCCAAGCTGCTTTTCCAAAAAAAAGTTAATTCATTAGCATTGTAAATTAGATCTCCAGCCATTCAAGTGCCAAGTGAAATTATTTTGTACAAATAGACCTCTGGTGTTAACATGCTTGTGAGCAGGATGTTTGTACAAAGATCTTATTTTCCATTCTTCTTTACACTCAAATACAAGCATGAAAACATGCCTAACATGGATGTAACAGAAAAATCCATGCATATACAGCTTGTTAATTATAATATACACATGTCTAAATATAAATTTCCTAAATGAAGAATACGTTGATGTTTCCTTGACCTCATTGAGTCTTTGAAGATATTTTGCTCTGAACATCTGGAGATTTTATTTACCAAACCTCAGCTAACCCCGATCAAAAGTGTGATGATTAATACATATACTGCACACTCTTCTCTATGTAATGTAATCAGAACTCTAAGGTTTATAGACAAATCCAGAAAGTTAAACCAGAGTACTAGAATCCTCCGTCATTAAAATATGCCCACTAGTAATAACAGCACAGTACAGCACCAGCAAAATAATCATAATTATTGTTTATCTTATAAACATTCTTTTTACTGACACTTAAAAATGAACAAACAGTACTTTACTAAAAAGTAATAATAATAATAATAATAATAATAATAATAATAAGACAAATTGGTATTTCACATAATGGGACAGATTTACATTGAAATATTATTTTGCTCGCTGGCTAATGTTCATAAAGACTCGAATCAAGTTTTTGGTCCAAAATGTTTAGTGGCCTTTTCTTAACACTCCTTTGCTAATATTTATACATACTGAATGAAAGCTCTGTGGTATACACTCATACAAGACATAACACTGGCATTTAAAAAATACAATAATAAAAGATTTAGTGTTGTCAGGTACCAGCCTGTTAAAAAAACTTTTGTGATTTTGCATTAAAAGGCACACCAACACAGCATTGGACATTGCAATCACAGAACCCAACTCTCTCCTCCGGTTTTTATTTTATGATGTTTTTCTTCAGCATATTCTTGTATTTCTTATCGGTTGGCTAATCAATGATTAGCTGAAAGATACAGAACATGCTGAGGTTTGCCTTCAAATTGTATCTAATTATATATAAATAATATGTTGCTTGTGGAAGGAAACAAGGAAAAAACATGCATTCACTTGATACATACTTTGGTATGACGGTTGGGAAAAGGTGACGAAGTGAAGGAGACAGTTGCAAATGGGGGGGGGGGGGGGGGGGGTGGGGGGGGGTGCAGTCACAGGCATAAGTGCATTAAAGTGCATTTCCTCCTTGTTTCAAGTCTGTCACCATTCCCAGAAATCTTTGGATCTGCATGTTATCCATGGCAAGTGCAGTAAAAGCGTTCGCACATTCTAGGATTCTCTGCAGTCAGAAATATGTTC
This sequence comes from Moxostoma hubbsi, assembly GCA_032164185.1. Taxonomy (NCBI): domain Eukaryota; kingdom Metazoa; phylum Chordata; class Actinopteri; order Cypriniformes; family Catostomidae; genus Moxostoma; species Moxostoma hubbsi. The sequence goes on from JAVLUX010000023.1 coordinate 11,533,241, forward strand.
TTATTAATGGAAATGAATGTGTATTTACAAAATTTGGTGATTTTCATGAACACATTGGACACACTGAGGCCATACATTTCAGAGAGTCAAGTTCACACAAAAAGTGAATGAGACCAGCTAAAAAAGGATCAGTGTCAAGTAAACAATCTACTTAATTTACTATTAGCAAAACCAAACTCTACTATAGATACAAAAACCTCAAAAATGAGATAGAAGAATGATAAGGCCATGGTAAGTGGTCAAACTCAAGTTTAGACTGGTGAAATGCTGTTCAAGCCACAGAGGCTACTTTGTCACAATCAGGAGTGTACTGTCGTTGTGAACTGTTGTCATCCTCCACTGCAACTGAATTTCCTCCCTCAGTTGTCCTGTTCCAGCAAGGCATTGTGACGAAGAACAGAAGCAAACCAGCCACTACAACACAAGTGCCACTGAAGTAGAATGCCAGGTCGTATGATTGAGAACAGTCAAAGAGCCAACCTGCAAGAAAAGAGGGAACATCAGTAAAGAAGCAAGTGTTTGAAAAATTAATTTCCCCTAAAACATCACACATGTACACACTGTAGCATAAATAGTGCTGGATGAAAATGACGTCACCTTGGAGAAAGCTGCTTACTGACCGAGTCGCATGTATACGGGAGTAAAGAGAAAGCCACGAACACAGTTAGCTCATGAAAACCCATACACCGATTTCAAGCCTTAAGCAGCTTTATCGCAATAAACAGCTTTCTGGTGTCCATGTAAACTTAGTCACTGTAACCCAGATTTGTACTTTTTAAAGAAAAGGATGGAGCAGACTAAATTGATTTTTGCTGTGATCGACATGTGACACAAATGCTGTCGTTTGAGCTTAAAGGGTAGTTCACCCAAAAATGAATAGTCTCTTATCATTTACTCCCCCTCATGCCATCCCCCTCGTGTATAACTTTTTCATCTGCTGAACTCAAATATAAAAACTTTTAGAAGCTCTGTAGGTCCATATAATGCAAGTGAATGGGTGCCAAAATTGTGATGCTCCAAAAAGCACATAAAGGCAGCATAAAAGTAAACCATAGGACTCCATGTTTTAATTAATATCTTCAGAAGTGATATGACAGGTGTGGGTGAGAAACAGATCAATATTTAGGTCTTTTCTGCTTGGAATTCTTCTCCTTGCCCAGTAGGGTGTGGTATGCCTGAAGAAAGTGAATCACCAAAAACATGTAAACAATGTAAAAGTTATCTGTTTCTCAGATTCTTCTTAAAGTCATAATTTGTGTTCTGCATAATAAATAAAGTAATACACATCTGGGATGGCATGAGGGTGAGTAAATGAGAGAATTTACATTTTTCGGTGAACTATCCCTTTAACTTGTATTGAACCCGGAATATTAATTTAATCGTAGAGTTTAGTTAAAAACCCAAACTATATGTATGAGTAATGATCCTTGTTTTAGCAAGCACAAACAAATCACTCATACATTGCTGATCATACTGTAAGTGAGCAGTAATTTAAAAGATGCTTTTTTTCTGAAGCAACTTAAAATTTACATTAAACAGAACCAATTTCTCTTGAGCAACCTTTGGTTATGTACAATCATCATATCTCATGGATTTTCCCTTAAAGGATCTTACCTACGACAGGTGGCCCGAGCATGATTCCAAACCCTCCAAAGCACATGAGAATGCCATGAGCTTGACTGAGTCGCTCGATGCCCACGATCTTGGTAGTGATGTAGGATGTGAGTGACCAGTTCCCTGAGAAAAATCCAACCACGGCCGACAGTACTTGCAGACCCAGGTAGCTCTTAGACACAGGGATGAGCAGCAGAGCCACACCTGTGCCCATCAGTGTCAGTGCATACAGGTACAGACTGTTCACCCATTGCATGTCAGCCAACAAGCCCAACACCAGCTTACCAATGCCTGTTGTCATGGCAACAATGGATACAAGGGGTATGAGTGCAATCCCATCAATAAGTCCCTCACTCTGGGCCACATCCTCCATGAAGAGCACAGGTGGGAATGCTCCTAAGCTGAACAGGAAGATGGCGATGCACAAAGCCATGAAGACATGGTCCTGTAGGAGCTCTGCAGTCTTGCACATGTACTGACAATAAGGATGCAACCACGTCTTAATTGCTTGTGCTACTATTGAGCAGGACAGCACTCTGTCTTTCCTCTCCCATTCACTTTCGAGCATCTCATTGGTTTCCATGGTTATCAACATCTTCACTGCAGCGGAGTTATTGGACGAGTCATTCGTGGTTTTGAGGCCACCAGATTCGATGATAATGGCAGAAGGTTTGGTGTAAAGAGGTTCCTCGGTGCACTGTAGAGCTGCTCTCTGTTTCAGGTAGTAACCAGGTAAGTTCAAAGGTCGCATTGGCCCTGCACATACCATCAGGTTCAGCGCCAGCGCGCCAATGATAAGCAAGCAGCCCTCCAATCCAAACAACTCAATGAGCTCATTCTGTACTGTGGCGTAAATGAAGCCACCCACACTTGTACCTGAGAAAAATGTACAGAATTACCACTTGGCCAAATTCTCAAACATAAACTTATGGAAGAATATCTTTACAAACGGAATCAGAAACAACCAGATAATCTAACAATTTTGGAGCATAATATAAAAGATTTCGTGACTGTGGAGACATTTTAGCTAAATTATATTACATTTGAGTTAAATTCTCACAAACTGATGAGGTTTTTATGGTCAATGATCTAAATGAACAAATCCTGCCTCCGTACCATAAACCTTAAAACTAAAACAAACCATTAGTGTCGTAAAAAGCATATGTGAGATAAATAGTGCAATTGCTGAAGCAACCACATCATTTTGTGGTGCTTCTATGACTCGTTCAGCTCATGTATCGACTCGCATTCACTTCAACACTCGTACCTCGATCCTTTGTAGTGCAAGTGCTATGCTCTATCAGTTGAGTACAATTTGATTGCATTGGATTGTTTCTAATTGTAGGTGGATATGTAATGTAAGTGCAATATTGTGTCAGCTCACACTATAGTAACAGTGGTCTAATATCATCAGAAAGCATTGTATTTTTGAACTGATAATCTGCTCCTTTACTTGTGATTTGTGTGAAAGGAAACTACGTTGTTGTAACGCCTCTAGTGCTCATTACACCAGGAAATTGCTGCAGATACATACAAGCCATGTAAAAATAATTGTGCAAAAATGTTGGAATAATTATGTTGTTCTATGAGAGCAGGTGGTAAATTTGGCTGTTTTGAGTACTTCCTCCTTAGTTGTGTTTCTCCACCTAAACCACGTTATTAATAAAAGATCCTTATCAAAAATTTCCCAATTTTCACCAAATGATTATGATGATTTATGTGATGCAAACTAAGATACCATATCATTCTTTTCCATAATGTGCAGTTAAATGGAAAGAGAAAAATTAAAGGTCACACCTGTGGTAACGATGCCCAAAGCAAGGCCACGCCTCTTGTCAAAGTAATGGCAGGTTATGGTCAATGTGGCAGCGTAGACAAGTCCACAGCCTATCCCTTAAACACAAAAAAAACTTTGTAAGCATTTCAAAAACATATTCACACATTCAAAAAGCCAATTACAGTCAGCTTGGTCACCTTTAAAACCTTTCAAATCTCTGCAACTATAAAGCCAATGTGCAAAACTGGAAAGCCTAATTATCATAATAAACATACACTATAGATACTGCAGTGAGATCTAGTGTGAGTGGGTTGAAGGTAATTATGTACATATGGAAGCAAAAAAGTTTTGGAATGAATAATACAAAGTTTTACATGCTTACTGTTTACTGGCGGAAGAAAACCTGACTCTGACCGACCCTATTATCTGTAAAAAAAATAACTCCACTGAACTTGACTATGCATTTTATCTGTTGGTGGTGTGTTTCTGTGTACGTGTTTGAAGAGTTTGTTGGTGTGTGTGACAGAATATTTTCACAGGCAACAGTGATGGTGTCATGGTTTCAAATTCTAAACTGTCAGTTATATAATCACCACAATTAATAGTAGCCTGGTCACAAACACACTGTGGCATTAGACAAATTATTCAACAGGCCCTGAAAGTTATATGCAAAAACATCCATCATACAAACACACATCATTTATAAGAACTGTACTCTATATAGTATTACCAGAGCAAATGAATACAAGACATTGTCAGTACATTTATACTGCATGTATCAAGGTTCTGCATAACACAAAAACAGACACAAACACGATTACATTTAAGCAAGCTTCCTGCTCTTGAAATAGCTCAAATCAATGACCCAGAAATAACCTTCTGACCTCTGTTTCTTAATTCTGGTAAACGGCAACCAATCAATCCAAAACCTGGGCCACACGGCCAGACTAAGTGAATCTGACATCCTCTATAGTTATAGAATCATCATAGCAGTTGCAGCGAAACTGATCCATTTATCTTATTTTCTTACCAACAACGATACCATAGGAGAAGATGAGGAAAGATATGTTTGGGGCAAAAGCACTCAGCATTAAACCACCGGCCACCATGACACCACTGAAGAGCATTACCGGCCGTGCCCCGAAATTATCCACACAAGCACTGCACACTGGACCTGCACAGAGTGACAGAGATAAAGAAAAAATATTATTAGGAAAAAGTTATGGGAAGATTAAACATCCACACCAAAAATTTACCAAACAATGAATTCTCTACCAAATTACAGCCAGTGTTGGATAAGTTACTCAACTAAAAGTTACTTCTATAATATTGTAATATGAATACTTAAGTGATTACTTCAGGAAAAAAAGCAATCACATAACTAATTTCCATTACATTTGAAAATTCACCAACTAATTCAAAATAATGTCCTTGTCAAATTCATTGTTGCATGCCAGTTGCGGCCCCTGCATTTTAAGTCTAGGCTTTCAGTGTGATTCATGCAGTTAACAAAACACATTTCACAATGAATAAGACACCTTATAGACATCATACATTATGTCACAGTCAACTAATCATACTAACTGACATTTTAAAAACTCATCCACGACCAAAAGCTGAAACTTGAAAGGACACTGAATGCTCAAGGTGGCCTAATCTTAACTGCAGCATGATTGATTTGTGAAATATATTATTAACTAAAGAGTTGGATACGTCTCCCGAACAGACATTCAAAAATCATATGAATCTACCAAGGGGGTCTATAATACCTGGAAAAAGCTGATAATATTTGCTTTGAAAACTCCTGATGTTGCTATAACAATACAAAAAGCAATTACCAATTTAATTGAAGTCAAAAACAGCCCTCATTTCCTGTTTATTAAATTAAGCAATCACACAGTCATGCAGAACATCTCTGGATTATAAATGGCGATAACAGCAGTGAATGATGACAATGACAGCCGTCTCTGTCCTGATCTTGCCTCTCGCTGTCATGTGGTGATCAGGAGAGATGAGAACGGAAGCGGTGGATCTATCTTAGGTGGACTTTTAATGAAAACGTTGAAAACACTGACAAATATCAAACAAATGAAACAACACTAAATAGCCAACTAGTACAACTAAGAACTGACAAGGATGGAAGAAAATTAGAGGCTATTTATAGAAACGGGAGTTGATGAGGGAATGGAGAACAGGTGAAGAAGTTGAGGAACAGATAGCAGTGATGAGGGCATACATTACGGGGAATGTAGTTTGGGAAGAACTGAAGACAGAGGACAAAAACCATATCAAAATAAGAATCCTTGGAACTGGATGTCGGACGTCCCCGACCAGAGTTTTGGTAGAGGTGTGTCCCTTAAGCATATGAGGATTTTTAATTCTTTGACATATTGTCTTCCTAGAACAGTTAAGGATCATGGTGTATCGAATATCAATGGTTTATGACACAAAAGTATTAAAACTAGCAAAGTGCACAGAGCTTGCAATTCTCGCATGGTGCCACACGACTCCCCGAATTAATGTTTTTAAAATCACTCCACCACTGCTAATCCAATCTGGCACCGGGTATGTTGCTGTTGATTCCTCTCCATCTGATGCTGGCCAATCTGATGTTGTGCACAATAGAAAGTGAAAGTGATCCTTTACAGTACTGGAGGGACCTGGGTGAAAGGAAGGCAAAGAGAGAGGAGGAAGCCCAGCAGAGGGAGGAGGGAAAAGCAAGAGAGTATGGTAAAAGAGATAAAAGAAAAGATGAAGAGAGAAAAGAGAGAGAGAAGAAGAACCCTGGAGGAGAGAGGAAGAGTTTAGGGAGAGAATGGATAGGAGAGAGGAGATGAGGCATGAGGAGATGAGACAGAGGAGTGCAGAGATGAGAAGAGGGGATGAAGAAATGAGGGGAGGGGCTGCAGCACGAGAGGAGCGGTACCTCTCTTTAATGGAGGTCCTCACAAAATCGTTGTAAAAGTAACTGTATTAAAAATATATATTGTAATTAAATTAAATTAAAATTTTATTAATACACTGTTATTTGATATATTACATTATACTCTATGTTCCATAACACTGTCTGGTGTGATTTTATTTTTTATTCCACTAGAGTGCATATGGAATTAACCCAAAACAGTCATAGTATCATCAAACATAGTACTTAAGATCTTTTTTGGATTGATGTGATTATACATTTATTTTATGCTATTACAGATATGGTGCATATAATTTAAGACACCACACTTCCATTTAACTGGGTTGCAGGGTTGAGCATGTCCTCCCTGGATACAGGTTGATGGAGATTGTGTGGAAGAAATCATTGGTGGAGAGCATGCCTGGCAAACAGTCATTGTGGGGAGTGTGCAAACACAAACAACACTGACAACCACATTAAATGCAGACACAGTTATTAATAGGACAAGTGGAAGTGTAAGGATCCCTAGATAAATAATAGGCAGATAGGTTGAATGCACTTCAGTTTACCTGTGTTAGTGTACCGTTATCTTGATTTGTAACATATACCATATTTGGTTCATTTCATGGTTCATTTCAACAAAAGGTTTTATTGGTCAAAAAAACAACAGTCCAATCCAATAATCTTTTGCAATTTGGGTGGCATCAAATGACAAACCATAAAAAAACTATAGAAAAGTGATTGTCCATTAGAGGAAATGTCAATATTTTATGTAGTGTTTAAAATAGTATATATTATAGTTATATATTACTTTAAAGAGAGCACTCTCCCTCGTGGTGAGCTCTCATGGCTGAAGCTACAGAGGTTAGTTTACTCTCTGTCTCTGTAGTGAATGTAACCCGATCTTTCCGATGGGTGAATATCCGTAAATCCGCAGGTCCAGATGGTATTACGGGGTGCGTCATAAGAGTGTGCGCGAACCAACTGGCTGGTGTTTTAACGGACATTTTCAACCTTTCCCTCTCCTTGTCTGTATCCCCACATGCTTTAAAACATCCACAATTGTGCCTGTACCAAAGCAATCCAAAATCACTTTGTAACGGATTTAAGAAGGGAAAGGAGGAGGCAAGAACCGGCTTGACAATATAAATAATACTTTAATGAAAACTTAAACAAAAGACAAAACACATGTCCATAAATGATCTCTCTCTCCCGCACCATCCTCTGCAGTCAGCCTTTGTCCCTCTCAGAGGCTTGATTAGCCTAATACGGGACCGGGTGTGTAGGATCACGACCTGGCCCCGCCCTCCGCCCTGCCACATTCCTCCCTCGTTCTCTCAGGCTGGGGAGCCCCCGGCATGACGTACATACCCCCCCCCCCCCTTTTCCCTGGGGGAGGGCGTGCCCTAAGCCCCGTCTGCCGGTAGGTCATCCCCGTCTACCTGGACGAGGGGGGGGGGGGGGGGGGGGTACTTCCTGTAACAGTGTAGTACCCCCTAAAAAACAATGTAAAATTTAAAAGAGAGGGAAAAGGCCAACGCAGAGCGGCAGTGAGAGGAGAGAGAGATGAAAAAAATAAAAAAACGTACTCGCCAGTTCTCCGATACACCGTAGCTTGTTCCTCGGCCACTCCTCCACCCTCCACCCCGCCACATTCTCGGGGAGCCGAAGGGGTCTCCCCCGCCCCTGGCAGCGGTTCTCCCGCTCCAGACAGTCGGTCTCCGAGCCCCTCCCATACACAGTCGGTGGTCTCAGACCCTGCCGCATTTCAGCGTCTGGTAGGGGACTCCTCTGCCCCTGACAGCTGCCCTGACCACTCCAGGCAGTCGCTAGGAGCCCCGTCTCCCCTCGCAGTCGGCGGCCGTTCCTCCGCTTCCTGGCGGCTGGGCTCCTCGTCCCCCGGCATATGGCTATATATGTGTGTTTGTGTGTGTGTGTGTGTGCGTGTGTGTACAGTATGTGTATATATATACAGTGTGTATATATATATATATATATATATAGACAGATGTGTTTGTGTAAATTTATATGTATGTCTGTTTTACATTCAAGTAAAATTAGTTTTCCCTGTTATGTTGAATATTTAATACATAGTGAATGAAACACATTTTAATAAGGTTAGGAGCATTTAAAAAACAGTTAAGTTTGGTTTGTGTAATCTTAAAGTTGTTACATCATCACAAAAGTCCTGCGTCGGGTAGATCTATGATGGCGCGCTTCTTCTCTCAACAATACGGTAGGGTGCATTTTCAGGGAAGCGTGGATGAATTCAGGAAAAATAAATCAAAGGGGAGGGTAAATGGAATTTTATAATAATATAATTTCTATATTATAAATTACATAAGAAATAATTTATGAAGGGATGTAGAAATGAGATGTGAGGAATCTGTTGTGTAGATTGACGACATATAGATGACCGGAAGTGCGTCACTAGTGCCAGTGTTCGCTTCTGTAACATGGTGCTATTTTATGACTTGGTAGTATGTCCCAAACCTTGCACACTATTTTGCTACATACTTAAAAGTGTGTACTGTTCCATTACAAAAACAGTACACACTTTTAGGGCATAGCATAAGTAGGTGAATTGCAGCACTTGACTGGGATTTATCTAAAAGACTACACCCACCAAAAATAAATAAATCAATCTGATTGGCTGATGAATCTAACAATAGGTACCCATCCATTTGCACTGTTTAGGGATTCTGTAGAAATTCTGAAGGCCTACCAGTGGGTTTCAACATCCTCCATGACCGTAAGTGAGGCACGAGGGGCCCCCATATTAACAGATTACACCGTTCCCACTGCAAGCGTGAGTAGCGAGGTGACGCATCCCAGGAGCGTCCCAGATGCGCCAGTGAGCGGATAGTTTCTGCATGGCTCACAATGAGCTCAGCGGCTCTGAGTGCAATGCAACCCTAATATAATCAGGAGATTATAAAAAAGGCAAATCAAAAATTTTCAAACCTAATCTACAGTACACTACAATTTATATGTCTGCATGCAAGTAAACTCAATAAAATAACTTAAAAAAGGAAAGAATGACTAAACTACCGAACCTTTATGTATGTAGGTGTACAGTTTAGACACAACATTAACCAATCACAACCAAGTGTTCTGATAAAGATGAAGTGCATGTGACTGCCTGTTGTTGTCCTTGAAGCAGTAATAACTTCCAAATTTGGCAGTCACTGAGGATGTGTGAACCCGGCATAATGGGATGGAGCTCAGACTCACTTGCCGTTTCAGCTAATGAGCTCAGATTTAGGCATGGTTTGTGAAACAGCCATCACGCTTCGCTTGTAAGCGTTGAGGAATAAATTCTGATTGGATAAACTTTAAATTTTTCCTTATTCGTTTGTAGATGAATTAGTCTGGAAAGCTATTAAAAATACATAGGCAAAAAGGTGATGAATTACAGAATACATTTTTTTATTTATTTATTAGGCATGTTAGGCCAGCAGAGAAGGCTTTGCTAGCCCTGGGAATTCACCACTGTCGCACGCAAATCATACACTCATCATACACTCATCATCACACATTTCTCCCTAACAATGACTTTTTAGGGGACCCTTCAGCTGTCACAGAAAAGAAAAGAGACCTACAGTACATATGAACATAATTCATGTTTTAAATTCTACTTAAACCCAAAGTAATGTACTCAAAAGTTATTAATATAATTGTAAGTCAGTAACTTTAACACCTAGAATTTATCATGTAATGTGTTACACTACTTAGTAGTGTTAGATTCTAGTCCACCTTAGTCGAGTCCAAGACAAGTCCAAGTCTTTAAACAATCGAGTCGAGTCGAAGTCCAAAAAGGATCGAGTCAAACTCAAGACCGAGTCCATAACAGGCAGAGTCCGAGTTGAGTCCGAATTAATCTGCTCATGAATCTGAATTAAAATTGTAACTGTAAACTCAACATCAATATTTTAAGCTTATTTTAACCTTCATAACAAAGAAAAAATATTTCTCAATATAAATGCAACAAAAACACCTCTGTTGCATTTCATATTCACATTTTATGATTAGTATCCTGCTGAAAAAACTTCAAACTTGTTTCAGAATGTAAGCACATTCTTTAGGTGTATGAAGACAAAACTGTCATTCAACACACTTATTGTTTTCTGTTGACTTATTTGTAGATTTTTCCCCTCTACTCAAACATAGTAAGCATAGTTGTTATATTTCAAATATTTATTTTTTACTTCATTTTCAATTCGTCAATTCAATTTAGTGAAATACATTATTAAATACATTTCATGTAAATGTATTAAACAAATGTTAAATTAAAACATTTAATAATGCCCATGAAATTAAACTTAAAATAAAACAGAAAAGGTCAGATACCATTACAAATGTATTTTTATTCTACTACACTTCACACTTTTCAGTCCTCCTGCTGTGTCCAGGTATATTGTACTTCCCTAAAGTTAAGATACATTTTCTCTATTTGAGCTGACATGTTCTTTTCATATTATATTTTGTATGGATAATAGGTTAATAGAGACTTCTCCCCTCACTTGTGTTCTTCATTGTATTTTCTTCATCTGACTTTTTTGCCATTGGAATGCAAGTGCCACTTTTACAGTAACACACAGAGGTTGCACTACATATATGTAATGGACTGAGTTGTACAATTTCCATGGTTTATTTCATCCATCATATTAGTTTAAATATCCCTAATACCTATCATATTTGATTTTGTCTCTATATAGTCAATATCTTCAGTTAGAAATGGCTTTGCGTAGTGACGGGAGTCTGATAAAACATTTGTTCTATTTAATAAATTGCAAAGCTGGGGAACAAACTTTCAAAAGTGTACTTACGTTATTGATGATTCTGGATGAGAGAAGCAGGGCATGTGTGATGATCTCTTTCACACACATATATACAGCACACGCGCAAGGGAGAGAAAGAGAGCAAGAGTCCTTTGAAAGAGTACGCGCTGCTGCTCTCAGCCAGAATAATCACACATAAGGACATACGCATGAAACCTGATACACACTATCAAATACACAGAATGTGTGATAGTACTAACTGTAGAGAGCACCTCATTATAAAGACAAAGACAAATCCTGGAAATTTAGAGGCAATTTTGAAATCCCGGCTGGGATTTTTCAGGTATGATAAAAGAGGACATGTGCGGGATGTATGGTCACCCTATTTACGTTATTTGTTTGTTTGTTTGTTTGTCATTGCATCACAAATCGATGTGGCAATTGTGATGATGTTATTAGACACAAAATTTTACTGTATTCACCTGTAGTGTCTCCATTAAGTACAGTACATTAGCCTGTATGGCCATGATATATTGCCTTAGCTAAACTTTAGCTAACTTTTTACATTAGCTAGTATCTCATGAGTCTGCATGTTAGTAAGACACAAGTTAACTATATTTGTCTTTTGGCTAATTAGCTGTAAAGTCGAGGCACTGGTAGCTTAGTCTTTTTTTCATCACCGCTTACCTCCACACAAGCCAAGAAAAACACAATAATGGGATAGGTGCTGGGGGGGGGGGGCTGCCTGTCTGCGCGTCTGATGTGCCAATGTGTGCTGCACTACTGCGTGGAGACATGGAGGGAGAGAGAGAGAGAGAGGGAGGGAGGGAGGGAGAGAGAGAGGGAGGGAAAGAAGGAGGTAGGGCATCGGAACTCGACAAAGTCGCATCTATCGACCTGATATTTGTATTTTTTTATTCAATAAATATATTTGTTTGACAGGGAAGCTGTTGCAAACAGGAATATATATATATATATATATATATATTCATTTATAAAGATTTTTTTTAAAAAAAGCACCCCAGAAAAAAGGCCACTTTCTCTTGAGGAAGAAAACGGGCAGGTGCTCAAGCCCCCTTTGGTGTCTATGTGTGCTTGTGCTTGAGTCTGAGTAAAAATGCATTTGATTCCGTGACAAGCCCAAGTCCATTAAATAAAATAACTCATTTACTTTGTTAAAAATAATAATAATAATTATATTCTAGTAACTAATTAATGTTTTACACCCAACACTGCACATAACTGATGTGTAGAACTATAAAATGCCTTTGTAATGATTTCTGCTGTTTTTTATTTGTAGCATCTGATATAGTTCTTTGTTTTCTATTATAGTCTTTGTTATGGATAAAGGCATAAAATGTCTGTTGACTATGATTATGAAGAGGTAATAAAATATCACTCTTGAGAATTTGTTTTAATTGATTAAGTCAATGAATGAGACAGTTTGTTTTAATTAGTTACAAAAAATTTGCACTCATAAAGGTAAAAAATATTGCTCCTTAATTTCTGAGAATGGTGTACTAGTAGTACCACAGTAAATCTTTATCTGTCACTATATGAGTGATAGTTTCTGACAGAGTCCTGGCAGGACCACTGAGAACCTCAGTCCTGTCAAGGGGAAACCCGCAGCTGGTTCAGTACAGCTTTCTGAGTTCAAAGATGCTAAAACAGACACTTCAGTGTAAAAATGTAAAATGTATATGATTGTAAATGAGATGGCTGGTGGATGGCTGCCCATATCGCCCATGCCTAAATCCACCACTGTGTATGCCAGACCTCTCCTCTTTATGTCTCACTCTCCGATTTTTCTCTCCTTACAAACAACTTCTCTTTCTTTTTGTTCTTATGGTTATTTTAAAAAGCTTCACAGTGATAGCACTCACAAAGAGAAATTTCTAGCTGATAAAAATATATCTTAGCATAACTAAATAAATGATATTCACTTTACAAATGTCCATAACTTTTTAAGATGTTATTAATGTCCATGATTTTTCCAGGCTTATAAATTACAATTTTGTAATTCTCTGAAATGTCCCTGTTTTCAATGACCGTGGGAAGCCTGGTTCTCACTCACTATCCCCTATTTCTCTCTCTCATGAGAAAAGTGAATAGGGTATTCTCTGGGTTCTGTGTCAAGAGAGATTTGACCCCTGTAATGCAGACAGCAATGACCGACTAATATATACAACTACACTGTAAACAAATTAATAAATAAACTTGCCATCTCTTAGTCTTTTCCATGGTATTTGAACACTGAATCAGCAGCATACTAGGTGAGTGAAGAACAGTATGTTTTAGTATGTATGAGATTTATAATTCAGATTAGATGATTTTGGACAGGTAAACAGGTCTGGCCAGGTTTGGCAGGTTCTGGCTTAATAAATTAATGCCAAAAAAAAAATCCTGCATAACAAAGAGTTAGAGCAGTATAATTTGAATATTTGGTGATCATTCTCGTTATTATTATTTTTTATTATTATTATTTTTGTCCAGCTATTTAAGAATGTTAAACAGTTCTTGTGTGTATGCATTAGATGATACTGACATATTTCACATTTTCATAATGTACTGTACATTAAATAACAGCAGCAACACGGTTTCAATAGGGAACCTTTTTAATCTACTTCATACACGCACATATGTATCTAAATGTGGACATACCATAAACATATTGTTTATAAAGTCAATTATAATTATTATGGACTAACCCTAACCTAAAACATAACCCTATCCATAAAAGAAAAACTTATTGTTTGTGTGTGTGTGTGTGTGTGTGTGTGTGTGTGTGTGTGTGTGTGTGTGTGTGTGTGTTCAAATGAAGATGTCCCCAAAGGAAGATTTTTTTCAGATTCATCAAACTTCTGTAAATAAACATGTCTCCAAACTATAACTAAAGACACATGCAAAGAGATATAATCAGTACTCACTTGTGATGAGCGCTACCCCAGACACCATCGATCCGACCCAGGCCGTCATGCCTTTGCCTTCCTGGAAGGAACTAAGCCACTTGGGGTACAACACGCCAACAGACTGGGGTGATCCAAAAGACAGGAACTGGGCCATGAAGGAGGACATCACAATCATCCATCCCCATCCACCATCTAAATTACCCTTACCCTTTGCAGCACCCATTCTCAGCACTGATCTTACGCTGACTTTACTACACACAGGGACCTGCAGCAAGTGTTAGAGAAAGAGACTGAAGTATATGTGGGATAGCTAACTTGTCATGTCAAGCATTGACAGCAGACAGTGTGTCATGCTAGGCTACATCATCTAAAACTACTTGAAACAGCATTTTTCTAATTTGTGTAATATTAAATGCAGTTTGTATGACCTCATACAAATTGAGTGACTACATAGAATATTTGAACTTTTAAAAAATAATTTTATCACATAGAAGGACTTTTTAAGCAAACTGCAAACCCTAATTGGTGATTATAAATGCTAAAAAAAACAAGATTAAAAAAACAAAACAATGGTCACTAGCTAAAGCACCTCAAATATACACACTACAATATATATATATATATATATATATATATATATATATATATATATATATATATATATATATTTAAATATAGAGATTTTTTAAAACTAATCTCTTGATGTTAGGTTTAAAATGTAAACTTTGAATATTAACATTTTAAAAGACAAGAATAACTAACAAACTTGGAACAAAATCTAACTTAACACTCACTGCAGGTGGATGTTGTTCTTACTGAGAGCGTTGCGCTGAACCGCTCGTGCCTGGTACACCAGGCCAGTCTTTCGCGCTCCACTGCTGAATACCTTCGCGCGTTCAACAACATCGCGCACCTCCTCGTTTTGAACGCTCCTGGAAATAGACCACACCTCGAAGGAGGGGAGTCCGCAGACCAGACTGCCTTCTTCACATTTGTCCATCAATTTTTTTTTCTTTTTAGAAGTGGTTACATAAATCCTCCTGGTAATATTACATCCCGCAGTGCCAGTGGCGTGAAGACAGAAGAGTCGCTTGAAGCGCGTGTTCACTTCTTTCTCCCTCGCGCGCGCAGAACGGACCCAACGAAGTGCGCTGAAGTTTCTCCTCCTCAACTGCAGCCCGCCTCCAAATAATAAACACCCAGTTTATTTCACAGCATATCATCAATTTGATAAGTTATAAATAACAATATGAGGCAATATCAGGTTGTTTTGTTCTGTTTTAAAATGTGAGAATAATGGTTGAGCTGGTGAAGCGTGTGACTCACCACCGGATGTGCGTGATGACAAGAGAGATGCGCTTTCTGAATGCCTCGGAAAACATTTTCCAATCGCGCTAGCACCCTACTTTGCTTGCGCCTGTATTAGGTTGGACATTTGCGGCCAGAGCACACACATTTTTCTCAGCAAGCGTCCTTCTTTTCCGTGAAATAAAGAACTGGTTGGAAGCTGTTCTCACCGGTCAGATTATTGTTCTCCTGCCTCATGGAGAGCTTCACCGGTGTGGTCGAGCAAAGTAAAGTGATAGAGGGCGTTTCAGGTGCTTTAGTGTGATTTTATAAGGATTTCATTTCATAATTTCAGGTCCATGTGTCTGAGACAAAACATGTAAAATAAGTCAATTGAAGGCCTATATACTGTATAATCTGACACACCATAACATCCGCAAGTGTAATAACAATAGTCCTATTATTTGGCATATGCTCTTCTAAATACAGTTATTTATTACGACAGACGTAATCCTTGAAATTAAAGAATAAGATGGTACACACTTAACGAATTTTACATAAAAGTTGTGCAAATTACTTTTCTTTTAAAAAACTTTTTTTTTTTCTTTTTTTTTTTTTTTTGCAGTGTGCAAAAGTAAAATTCCCCGACAAAACAACATAACCTGCTTGTGCACGCACTCATTTTCAGGTAATCTGTTGGAGTTTGGCATCATAGCAGACAAACCATTATGTTAATTCATCTTTTGTAGGCTATGGCAGCACATACTGTACAATTCAATAACTGTTTGATTTTGGTTGATTGAGAATTTCAAGTACATTTGTTTTGACTTGACTGCATAGCACACTTAATACCTTATTTTAATTAAATTCCTCTTTAATGTCTGTTACAGGGGCAGATCTTTATAATTGCCAGTCAGCTTAGTAATTGCTTTCATTTCAGTTAGGACAAGACTTGAACTCAAAAGAGAGGGCAAGAGGGTGAACGTCCACTTATTCCCACCCTTCTCTTTCTCTCCTCTCTGTCTGGGTAGTCAGCTGATCTTTTGTGCTGGGTGAGTGTGTGAGGGTCAGACGGCTTGGGCTTTAAGCCCACCAAGATCTTATTCCGGCTCTCTGCTTGTTCTCGTTCCCATACACACATAAAATGAGAGGTTCTGTCTTCCACCGCCCTCAATCTGTAATCCCCTTTGACATGAAAAGAGAGTGAAGAAAAAAGGGAGGACAGAAAGAACATAACTCGTAATTGCATTTGCCTCATATCACCTTTAATGTTGCTCCTGGTGCAGTTTGACTGTAGTCTGCAGGGGACTGGGAATGCATTGTGAAACGTCTGGAGCAAACATTGGCTCTAGATTACAATGGATACAAAATGCATTCAGGTTAAAAAGTGCCTGCTTAATAACAAAATAATGGTGCACTTTACATCAGGTGCGGACAGGGAAGGGTAATCGGACCTGGATTTTACATTGAAACCAGCCCAAAAGTTGTTGAGGTGAGGGAGGAGGTTGTGGCCCGTTAGGCATAATGCAGCAGCCTGTTTCAGCTTATCGCCACCCGTTCAGCCCCGATTCCTGGCTGGCCCACCGGGAAAAGTCCCAGTTATCCCTATGGCCAGTCCGCCCCTGCTTGACATGATGTACAGAGCAAGTTCATATGCTTTACCAGTGATAAGTTTGTTCACACCTACCCATTCTTCATTATTACTATTTTTTACATTCTAGAAAAAGAAATCCAAAAAATTAAAGAAATGCAAGTGTGAGGATTTTTAAAGCAATCAAACCTATCTTGCACTGTAAAAAAAATCCTGTTTAAAAAAAAAAAAAAAAAAAAAAAAAAAACTGGCATCTATGGTTGCCAGAATAATTATGTAAAAAATAAAGTAAAAATGTAAACAACTTTACAGAACAACCTGTACATTTTACAGTTTAAAATTATTACATTTTGCAATTTACATGACCATGATGGCACTGTAAAAAAAATAAAATAAATAAATGCAGAAAGTAAATTTACAGTAAAAAAAAAATGTATAAACTTGATATTAGCCTTCTGAAACTGTAAAAATCAGCTTTTTACTTTATGAGGTATTTGATAAACACCGTAGTAACTACAGAAGGGCACATGATGACATGAAGTTCACCAATAGTTGCTCTTCCAAGAATGTACAGACGGCGCACAGTGTCACAAACAATCACTCAACGCCAACAGGGTAACACATGTGACATTAAAATAATTCAGTAAACATGAAACAACTATTCACATAAATATATGCAGGGAATTGTGGGAATGCCCAATTTAGTTTTTTTTAACTTTAATTTTAACAATAATTTACTGTAAAAACCACACGTACTCTCTTAAATAATTTTTACATTTAAAAAATTACATTTTTTACAACTTTTTATTGTAAATTCACTACTGTATTATCTTTTAATATATATATATATATATATATATATATATATATATATATATATATATATATATATATATATGTAAAATGTACTGTATATTTTACAGTTAATATTCATTAATCAATTAGATTTTTATTTCTGTATCATTTTTACAGTCGTTTACTGTTACAGACAGTATGTGTTTTTATTATTCCAAGTAGTCCCCATATGACTTGTTATCAGTCCTGCACACTCTTGGCTTTCTCTCAAACTTAACTTCCTGAAGTAGCCACTTAGGAAGCTTCTTCACAAACAGTCTTCAAGAAATTCCCATGTATACTGGGCTCTTGGCTGCTGTTCCTTCACTACTTTTCCAATGCATCCAAAAAATCTTTAGAATCTTTCATTTTATTTGTAAAGAAATCCATTTAAAGAAATGTCCAGCATTTGGGTACAATGGGGCTAAAGGCAGGCCTTTCTAGTCGCAAAGTGTCAAGATAAAATAAATAAAATTTTTATTGACTATTGATTGAGCACCATAACTTATAAATAATAACGAAAATAAATAATAACAAGGTTTTTATTTTTTTATAAATAAAAAAAATTAAAATGAAATCAAAACACATTAAAAAGTGCAGAGGGAGCTTTTACCCCACACTTTGGGTTAACACACTTATTGTGGTGTAGTATAAATATAAGAAAAATGTAACCCCTTAAGAAAAACAATGTGTTTTATGGAGGAATTTAGCCTCTGCAATAAGGAGGCTTTCTACCACAAATAGTATCCTTTATTTATTTTATTGGACAGTAACTGATAATCTTTTAACTTAATAACCTTAATCAAAACTGAAAAGGTGTTTTGTCTAAAAAATAAATGTGATAATTTCAGTGATTCTCATAAGCTACAAACATTTGCAACATTATAAAGTTAATATCAGATTGATCAAATAACCTCAAAAATCAACATTTAGACATTGCACACTATAACCTCACGTATCAGGAACATTTTTGCAGTGCAGTGACAAATGTTTAGTATAATGCTGTGGCAGGTAGTTTTTTTTTTTTTTTGCTATTTAGTGTTTTGGGAGAAAATAATATCAGGATTGCCTTTTACCACAGAGAACCTTCAGCTCTTTTCTACTCTATGCATAAGCATTTAAAATAAACTAAATGGGTCAACAGGAAAATTTAGGCTTGATTGGCTGTCATTTTTATTAATCATGAACTACTTGCTTACTGAGTGTTTTTGTTGGAAACACGTCAGAATGTAGAATAACAAGAGATCTGGAAAACAAAAGCTGTGATTGTGAATTGAACTCTACATTTACTATGAGCTCTATCAAGTTCTGGTACAAATCTTTTTATACTTGACACTACTTACATAACAGGGGAACACAAACCTTTCCAAGTAACCTCTGTGATATCCTGATACTCCCTTCCTTTTTCTTTCTCACACACAAACCGAATTTCCCAGTTTTTACCCTCACGGGTTCTCTCTTTATTGGCTTGCATTCACAAACAGATCTCTTGATGTTTACATTCATGCTTTGGTACTCCATCCATCATACTCTCAGACAGACTGACAGCAAAGAGTCAAGGCCAACTGAGGGGAATGGTAAGAAAAGACTCTCCCCCACTCTCTCTGAAGACTGGAACAGGACAGTGAAACTTTTGGTGAGCTGCTTGATTTAGGATCTTCATCTTACTCAACACAAACAGAGCATCATATCAGTGTATAGTAACTAAACCAAAACATGTCTATTAAAACACGATGTATATCTTGATATCTTCTCATTTTGTTCAATCTATCATTTTTATCCCTATTGTTTTCTGTTTCTAACTGAACACAGGGATTCCCATATCAAGTTCAGGTTCCACACCTGTTGTTAGGGCACAGACACAGTATATCAATGCTGGTTTCTTTCTTTCACAGCTGACAGGAATGTAAGTGCGTGAGGGTCATTTACACCCCTCTGACCATCCTAGCCAGACAGAACTGGTCCGAACCAGGTAAGAGTGGCTGTTGCAAGAGAGAAAGCGGCACAGGACAGCTTATACTGAAATACCTCTGCAGGGATTACCACACAGCTATGGGAGTGTGTGTGAGAAAGAGTGCTTGGCCCAAAGCAGAAGAATCAGACTGGAAAAGTACAGAAGTAGGGTCGATAGGCATTGGCAAAGAGGTGTGCAAAACACATCAAAAGAGCTGATTAGTTAGATGCTGTAATAAAAGGACACACAATGTCTGGTCTGTCTATACATGTCAACTGAATGTCAGAGGTTATTTTGCATATCAGCTGCAGTTGTTTTCATAATATATATATATATATATATATATATATATATATATATAATTCACATACCTTAATAACAGTGTTACAGTATTCTACCCAACAGACAACACACAGTGACACAGACTCAAGGACATGCTCACATGCTCTTATGAGGACATATGTCGAGTGATTTGGTAATGATTGAAGACTGCAGGGCATCATATTTTTAGAACAGCTCATAAATTTGACCTGGGATTCATCATTTCAGAATCCAAAACATATTCTAAAGAACATGTGTGGTGCTTGCCTGTGCAAACTCACTGCCATGTTGCCAGGGTGTTGCGATGTGGTAGCTTAAGTGTTTGAATAGATTTTGAGCTCATTGCTATGCAGTTGCTTGGGTGTTGAAAGGTGGTTGCTTACTTGCCTAAATCTGAAATGGCATCTTGCATGTCTCTATGATGTTCTGGTCACCAGATATGGCTCGGATCCCTCCTTCAATGTAAGTCTATGGTATTTGTTGTCTGTATATGTATAAGTCAGACTGCTTAGAAAAGTAATAGCATCTCTCCTTAAAGGAATATTGCGGGTTCAATACAAGTTAAGCTCAAATCAACAGCATTTGTGGTATAATATTGATTACCACACAATATATTTTGACTTGCCCCTTCCTTTAAAAAAAAAGCAAAAGTCTGCATTACTACGAGGCACTTACAATGGGGCCAATTTTTGAACATTAATATACACGGTTTAAAAATTATAGCCACAAGACGTAAACAATATCAGTGTAAAATGATTTTACTATGATAAAATCCACATACTAACCTTTTCGGTGTAAAGTTATAGCCAATTTTACAACTTTGTTGTGATGACGATGCAATGTCAACAAATTCTAACATTACTGTAAAATTTACAATTTAAATTACTTTACAGCTCAAATACAGAAGAATTAACATGTGCTTTTACAAAATTCTAAACTTCAAATTTCTGCTTTAAACCATCCACAATTGGCCACATTCACTTCCACTGTAAGCGCCTCAGTGTAACCTCGATTTTATTATTTTTTTTTTAAAATAAGAAATTAAGGGAATGTCAACATTTATTTTGTGGTAATCAACATTATGCCACAAATTCTGTCAATTGAGCTGAACTTGTATTTAACCTGGAATATTCCTTTAACAAGATGCACTATTTGAGGTAACATTCATGTCCATTGCACAAAATGTGTGGGACGATTATGCAGCAAAGATTTAAACTTAAGATTCTAACACATTAATAACACCAAGAATGGCCAATGTGATAATGATTGCCTTAGCAAGCACCAATAATTAGACTCTTAAGTCACAATATGTTTGAGGGTACCTGAAATGTTTTGTGGGGTTGAAAGTAACAAGTAAAATTTCACCCACAAAACCTTATTTAAAAAATAAGGCTCGAACATATTCATGCATATTTTTGAAAGAAGTCACAAACAAAATGTTTTTTTTTTTGTACAAGAATTTAATCATGTCGAGTTTGTTCAACAGTGCCTTGTTTTGTTGCATCATGTTTACGTGAATAATGACACTGTCATTAAGCAAAATTCCCTATCTGAATAAGCATTAGGAGCTCTCCCATTACAGGGAGGCTCAGAGAAACGTCAGGCTGCTGATCGGAAACCAGTATTGATTGTTTTTGTAGTGGGTCATGTTTGGATTCTAGCAGTGAAACTGGTCCCCAATCAGTAGTGGGAAAAGCTCTATGGCTCGCTCACGCACACGCGCGCACACACACACACACACACACACACACACACACACACACAATAATCCCACTATAATACACATGCCGAGAGGCAACAAGTGCTGTATCAGTACATTTCAGTCTGTCTTTACCATCTACACGCTGCCAAAAAAGAGCCAAGCACACATCTTTACAAACAAAAACGGCCTAAAACGAACATACAATAAAACAAAGGAAAAAGTTACACTGCTGCCCCATGGCTTCTGTTTGAGATTTAAGACTTCCACTTTAACCTATGAGGAGATGCACTCTAACAAAAGGAAAGATTTATCCAATTGAGTTCTTCACTAATGACAGCATTTAATTATTACAAGGAAAATATAGCAGTCAACTGTTTAAAACAGTTGAGATTTAACTGGGGCAGTGGACAGACCAAGAACTTTACGCAAACAAAATTTAGACACGTGCAGCTGACATACTTGACAACCCTTTCATATGATCTTTAAAACCAAACCAGCTTGATAATTTTTCAGAAAAAAAAACAGTAAGAATAAAAAAATTAAAGGCATGGGGCTGGTACTGGGTCATTCAGTCTGTTGAGCATCTACACATTCTCCCTTTTCACAATCAGAGTCCTTTCGTTCAACTGTCCCAGTACTCTAATTCTCAACTTCCATTTCCGCTCCAATCTCCAACCTTTGCCCAGTGGAGGAACACCGAGTTGTTGTCATTGTAGTAGTAGTAGTAGTAGTAGTAGTAGTGTCGCCTAGCTTGGAGCAGCCTAGCTTAAGGTAGTGCATGGTGCATGAATTAAGGCTGAGAGGGGGGATGCTGTGATGTCACAGAGTGGGAGGAGCAGGACTGAACCATCGGCTGTGTGGGCGGCGGTGGAGGAGGAGGGTGTTGTGCCCCAGAGTGTGTGTTGGGGGAGGGAGGTGGTGTTGGACGCTTGAACTTATCCGGACTGGTACTTCTCCTTGGAGATGGCCTCTGAACAGGGAGAAAACAGAGAAAGAGTTTTCATTTGTCAAGCATTCAAACACTATGCAAAATTTCAGATTCCAACAATACTGTGGTCATGAGATTCTTTGCCTTTTAAAAAAAATGGTGTTATACCATACGTGCATGTTTGCTAGAATAATTTTGAACAGAAGCTCAGCAACATCACGTTAGAGACACATTTGTTCTGGATCTTTTTACTAATGCTACTTAGTTTACTTGCCAACAAAGCGAGGCGGTTTGCATGTGTGCAAGCCTGTAAGAAAGTGTCGATTTTGCTTTGTGTTTTGTGTATGTGTGAGAGAGAGTTCATCTCTGCTGTCACCTCCGGTTTATCAGAGCGAGTAGTCTTTCACATCACCACTGGACATGAAAGAGCCCCAAACGCACATTGTTAAAGCCTTTGCTGGTAAATATAGCTGCATATTTGTGTAAAGAACATGAACATGAGGCTGGATTTACCAACGACTCAAATGACAAAAAAAACACATTGTTGGCCTCTGCTCAACTGGACAATATCCAGAAAGTGTTGTGGAACATGTATGACGCAACTGAGACAAATTTAAATTGTTACTTCACTGCTCTACTCTTATAGATAACTTATTTATCTGCTTGCTAACCTTTACCTGATAAAGTGACATATTGAAATCAAATTTTTACTGCAATTCATCTAAATGGTTATGAAAGGGCAGTATATTAACAGCCTAGAACCAAAAACTGTAACATCCAGCCAGTAATCTGACAGTGATTTTAATTCTGCGAAAGAGTTGGCGACAGCTACCATGAATGATGGTACACATGACGCAAGAATGCCCAGATCTCGTATGAACGGGTACAAACCAGGTTCTGACACAAATGGATCATCCTGAAAGTAATATTTAAACCACTTTATCTTACTTCCTAATCAAAAATTACTGCAGTTTTAACTTTTTCCAATAACTTTGAAGAGGGAAAGAAATTCCAGTGTATTTTGACCTTACATAGTGAATCTTTAATAAAACATGGTTACAAGATTAATTAACACAATTTCTTAAGTCATCAACATACTCGGTTTCAAACTTTTGTGGTGCAAAGTGAGATTAAAAGGTGAAAACTCTGATAAGCAGGTTAGTAGTTATGTGCAACATGAATATAAACATCA
The DNA here is from genome assembly GCA_032164185.1 of Moxostoma hubbsi. Classification (NCBI taxonomy): domain Eukaryota; kingdom Metazoa; phylum Chordata; class Actinopteri; order Cypriniformes; family Catostomidae; genus Moxostoma; species Moxostoma hubbsi. The sequence continues at coordinate 11,557,033 of JAVLUX010000023.1, forward strand.
ACTTGAATTTAAATTAAAAACTACACAGCAACAGAGCACAGCCCTGGGGTTGTCACTGTTGCCACAAGGTTCTTTCAAGTGGGAAAACAAACACTTTATAGTTTGTAATCCCATCACTGACATCAGAGCAAGCCAAAAAAATATCTAACCACAACAATTAATGTGTCTTTTTTTACATGTCCACTAATCAGATATCATGATCATATTTATTGTAGCTTTATGTACCTTGTGAACACCGGCTGCTCACTTTGAGGTCTCAGAACATTGCAGATGTTTTTGTAGAACAGAAGTACATTGAGATTGTTCTCTTATCAATGCTTATTTGCAACAAGTAATTTAATATCTTTGCTACAAAATAGAAGTGACACGGCATCTTTGTGAACCCTGTTTTGTGACTAAAAATGGGATTGACTTGATGTGCTAAACACAAGCCTATGGGCCAAATTAGTGTGCTAGAATGCCAGTAAC